>CADDXX010000007.1:5679247-5716400 GCA_902810485.1 Alauda arvensis | reverse complement strand
CWRYSAKKKMTGGGCTTTGGCCAGTGGTGTGCCCATCCTGGAGCTGGCTGGCRTGGGCTCTGTCAGACATGGGGGACGAGCCCCCATAGACCCCCTGCCATCRCASCYTTGTCACACAAACCCAATACAATTTGTCATCAGTTTTGTCAACAAGAGTATAAAATATTTTCTAGTGCTGTGTCCAAAATTATTTGAATCCTTCACTCAGAATTAGGAMTATATGACATATAAATGTGTTACTAAAGTAATTGTCTTTATTTTAGTGCATAATTCATGTTTTAAAATACTTTGCAGAATGGCAGGTTTTTATGAACTGTCACATTTTTGTCATTCTTAGGAGCGTTTTTGATATTGCTGGTTCAGCTCTACAGTCCTTGTTGCTTACTGACTTGTGTCTCTGGGTTAAAGAATGAGTCTAGGAACTGGGCAAGCATACAGCAATGTTTTCCAAATCTTTAATAAACTAATGGAAAAACATCCAGTGCTAGCAGCAGTAGTACCTTTTTTCTTTAATAGCTTTTACTTACAAAGTCCCTGAGGGTGTTGTTAAAGCTGCAGTTGGAACTAGTGCAGACTTCTAATTTACAGCATTGTGTGCATTTGCAAATTACACATTGTAAAAGTCACTAAAGTGACTCACTGGAGTGAGTCAGACCATGGGTCCATCCAGGCTTCAGAATCTCCATCTTTCTTCCCTCTGCATGTGTGCGCTTGGTTTTGCATATCCTTTCACACCCTCCACTTAACTCCTCTACTAGAGCAGTGCTGCTTCTGCTCAGGAAGGTGAGAGTCATCCAGAAAAGCTAGGAAAACTCAGGGTGCATTGCTGGGAATGATACTGCCTGCAGGAAGAAGAATGCTGTCCAGCAAATTACTACAGCACATGGMAAATAACTTGCATTTTCTTTGAAGAAACTGTGAACCAACAGTGTTTCAGATATTGAAGGGAGAATGTTTGTAAGTCAAAGTRGTGTGGTGTCCACTTCAGCAGAAGCTGGGGTGTCAGACTTCTGATGCTTTCAACTTTTCCAGCTATGCCAAGACAAAGTTAGCTGCCAGATGCTTGATAGCATCATTAATCATCAGGGAATCACCAGTGTTCAGAGCTGGGAGGGACTGACAAACCCTACCCCAGCTACATGTAAGGTAAAGAACTGGAGACTCTGGMAAAGTTTGGTTAAGTTGTAAAGAGTGGGACAAACTGAGCTARATGTTGCTGTTGAATAAGGTTAAAACATGAAAAAAATATTCAGTAAAACCTGAACCTTTGTGTGAGGAGGTGCTTAAGGAATAGTAGGAACAGGGATACCATGTATTTGTGGTTCTTCTAGTATGTATTTTCAGATGGAGTATTTTTCAGAGCCAGATGTGATTATTAAATGTGTTCAGTATTTTTAATGTCTTTCTGTTCTGTCTGCGTACCTGGTTTTCCCCAGGAACTCTGCAATCTTCCTGTGAGACGAGATGAGATGGACCTATAGAGTTCACGGGACCACTGCAGAAAATCATAACTCTGCATGATATTCTGTATATTTGTAACTGATCTTAATGGATTTCAGGTTGTATAATACCACTGAAGAATAGCAAATGTYTCTCCATATTTCCAACAGGTGGATGAGAAGTAATTGTTTTATAATATCTTAGCCTTACTGGGCACCTTTAGTTTGATTTTAAGGTTAAAATAAAATTTCAGACGGTGGGAGAAATGGAAAATAGGATAAAAAATTTGTCGTATTTGCACAGCTAGAGAAAYYKGRMCMRKKGGGKYMRGKKKSTKGTTTTKGGGYTTTTTTTATTAGTTGTGATTTTTTTAACACTTGTTTTCCAACAAGAACTATCCAGGTTCAGTAAAAGTAGTTGGTGTTAGGTTTTTTGAGGGGAACTGAAGAAGTAACTGAATGGAGCAAAGATGGCTGTAGATCCTTGATCTTGCAAGGAGTCACTTTTGAAACTTCAAATAAATTAACAACCATGTAGGGACAGTTTTATCCCTCTGTCCTGCCTAAGGCCTGTCTGTATGTTACTGTTCCTGAAAACAGATGGGATGGGAAGGAGCATCATCCTGCTACTCATCCTCTGTTGCATCATCATCATCTTGATGTGTTTCATTAGCCTTCTGTATCCTGCAAACAAACTGTGTCTGGCTGGTGCCTCAGAAAAAGGRAAGTCCACAGAATAATCAGAAAGCTGTCCTGAAATACAGAAACCTGCCCTTCCAGCTCCATGATCTGGAAGGTCATGGGCCTTCTTTCCTCCTTAATATTTCAGAGCTGCTGTGCCACTGAACTGAATTCTCAGATGGACAGTCAGGGTCAGGTTCATAGACACAAGGTTTATGGTGACACTCCAGCCGGAGTCCCTTGAGATGGAATATGTTAATGGCTATTTATACCCATCAACTTGATGACAAGATAATTTGTCATGACATTGTTAGTGCAGGATTGCAAGCCAAGGCAGTGAAGGGATGCAACATTTTTGGAACTGATCTCAGAGAAAACATTTGACCTAAGTGTTACATTTTACCTGAGGGTGCTTGTRCTCCCTGTCCCGGTGCATTAGATGGCAGCACTGCCAAGGCTGTGGGATCCTCAGTGCAGCTTCAACCAGCTCTGAAACTCACTGACATCTGTCTCACTGAKAGATGGGAATTCAGCGCCTCTGAAAGAAAACCATTTCCAAATCAAACTAGGCTGGAAGAAAASTGCTGTTTCACATGTGAAATACCGMCTGAAAAATAGCACATCAACTGSATTAGTTAGGAAATTAGGAATTGAAAATATACTGCTTTTTTTTGGCATTTAGATAAAACTTGCAGGTTTGGTTTTGGGGTTTTTGGGATTTTTTTTCAGTTTGTTTTTGGTTTGTTTTTTTGGTTTTTTTGTTACTTGATTGGGGTTTTGCTTTATTTCTTTATACAGAAGTGATTGGCAGGAGAAGGACTTACTATACAAATTACTGTTGGTTTGTATTGTTTGGYTTTTTTGGAGACAAGAGCTTGAGGGTTCTTAAATTATAGGCTGACATTCTGAAAATAGGAAACTTTCTTAGTAATGTGGYAGTATAGCACAGTTCTAAAGGCATGCCATCTTTTGTAGAGTGAGCAGCTTTTCTCTAAAAAATAAAAAATGTGCAAACCTGCCCTCAGCTCTTACTAAATGGGATGGGTTTTTTGATATCTTTATGTACCTGATAAAAACGTTTACTTTGAGAAGAGGCAGACTTGGAGGTCAGCCAGCGTTTGCAGGGTGATGGCAGTGTTGGGGCAGGAGGGACAGGCTGGTCACTGGGATCCATTGGACGCTCTGCTCCCAGCTCCCTGTCTCTGGAATGTGCAGCGGTGGGGCAGCGGCCTCTGTTGGGGAACGGCAGCGCTGCAGGAGAAGGCTGAGAGTGTCATTTGCCTTCCAGTGGGAATGTCCCTGATCTGAAAAAGGTGGCTTTTCCCGCTGGAAAATTCCCGATGAAATTCAAAAGAGCATTATGCTCTTTAATTTAACAATTAAGTTAAAGCGTGTTGGGCTTGTGTCCTTTTGAAAAAGGAAAGCGTGATTAATTTTTTTTTTGAACCCCAGATTCATGCTTGCAAAAATTGTGCAGTTACTTGTTGAAGGGTAAATCAGAGCAGATTTCTGGAGCATAGTCTCTGCCCTATTCAATRCAAGTTCTGTTTTCAAAACAAGCGTAATTCTTCCAGACAAACTGGGTTTATTCCAGACTTGTGTGAGCATGCTTAGTTATTTTATTGTAGCCCCTGTCAAATACGTTATTCAGTGTCAGCTGTGCCACTAAAATGTTCCCAATTTAACAAGGCTCTAAGGCTACTTTTAAAGAAAGTGTGGATTCTTCAGTGCCTTTCCCTTGATTTCCTCTAAGAGGAAAAATGGACTGAATAAACACTCCTCTGACTGTATTTTACAATTCTGGTTTTGAGGAATGTGAGCCTATTCACTAGTCTGTTTTCCCTGGCAAACCTCCATCCTCCTGATATGACAAGTTTTGAATTCGGTTTTGTTCTAAAGGAGACTTTATTGATGATGTGTGATCTAAAAAAAAAAAGGCAAAAAACCAAACCCAAAACAACTTCAGCTAAAACAGGTTATTGTATTAAAGTCAGTTTAGCCAAATAAATTGACATCAGAGGCAGCTTCAAACAGCTTTTCAGTAGTCTGAATACTTACTTTCCTGTACAAAAATATTTCCTATCCGGCTGTAAAATTTGTTTTTCTGCTTTTTAGATAGGATGCTAATGAATGAACCCCAAATAATTCAGTGAAATAAGCTGTTTTAGGGGGTTTGAGGGGAATTTTTGGCCTGTGTATATTTTACTCTTCATGTGATTGGTTTGTGGCCACTGGGTGTCAGCAGTGCAGAGCCATGTGCAGGTCTGGGCAGGGGTTTGGACTGGGAACTCTGTCCCAAAAGAACTGTAAAAACTGCTGAAATCTTAATGCCTGCTTGAAAAACTTGTCCATCAGTGAAGTAAAACTGTTTGTTTTGTGCAGAGCTGGGGGTGGCTCTGGCACGTCACTCGTGTTGGATTCAGCACATTTACACAGGGGACACAATTTGAACTGTTACCTTTAGTGTTAGTGTTACTAGAGCTATAATGAATCCTGAATATGAAACCAGCTTATCCAAAATATAACTTGCTTCATGCTAATGGCACCAAGCTTCTCCTTCCTAAATCTAAAGGTGATAATCAGTGATAGCTACTATTTTTAATATTTACTCGAGTTATTTATTTTCTGGTATGGGTGATATTACTTTGGGGTTTTGTATCATGGCAGCTCTTTATTATCTTAACACTAACATCTAACACTAATAGATTAAATTAGAATGCATCAAAAAGGATCTCTGCTGCTCTAGCACTATTCAGAAGAGAAATAAATATGCATTARTCTAGGAAAAACATATTTGTATCCAGGGAGAATGTTGCAGCCACCAAAAAAGAGGGATTCCTGCAGTGCATTTTACCAGCCTGTTTCCATCTCTGCAGCAGTCTCTAGCATTACAGGTTGAGGGCAGAAATGTTCTCACTGGCTGTGAGGCTTTGCTACTTCATTGGCAGAGAAAGCCACTCGGGATCCCATAGGCTGCCAGGCTGTGATGCCATSTGTTGCTAAGGGCTGCCTAGGATTCAGCTGATGTGGGCAGACATTTAGCTGCTGCCTCATTTCTTTTTCTCTTTTTTCTTTTTTCTTTTTTTTTTCGCCTTCTCCATGTTCATAGATGCTGTTCAGTAAGCTTTGAAATAGGCTGTGATAGGATTATCCTTCTAGAAAAACAGTGTAGGGAGACATTCAGTGACTGTTTTGTTGATGTAGTAACACTGTAAAGTGTTATAACATGGTGGTATTCCACTATAATGCTATACTTTTAAAGCTATGCATGCTTTTTACTTACTGTTTTTGCCAAAATATCTCTGAATTGCACGTCTGTGCCACACTTACATGACCAAATGAAAATTTAAAACTCAAATCCCAGGAACAAAATGTTTGTTGTTTCATTAGATGTGCTTTCCATACAGTGTTGTGCTTAACTACACATGAGATTTTCAGGGAGTACAGTTTTCATACTGTGGATTTTAGTATTGGGAATAGCCTACACATGTCCAAAAGGTAAAGTGATGTTTTCTTGAAGCAGATTTTCTTTGGGGATCACAAACAAAATTTTAAATCTATTTATTTAACTGTTTTTTAAACTAGTTAGAAAGCATATTATTCTTGCAATGGAACAAAAAAAAAAAAAAAAAAAAAAAAAAAAAAAAAAAATTAATAAAAGAAAAAAAAAAAAAAAAAAAAAAAAAAAAAACAACAATAGAAAATATTACCTATGAACACCTTTGTAGTGTTTTACCTGTAAAGAGAATAAGTTCTCCAGCTGCTYACCAGTTGCAAGAAACATCCTTGTTAATGCATGGTTTTTCTTTCAGGTGTGAGGGGGGAAATTTCTTTGGTGGTCAGATGAATTTCTTGCAATGCCTGTTTCTGTTCCATTTCCCCTGGGCTCAGCCTGGGGGCTGGGGGGCTCTGCAGTGTGTTGGGATGTTTTGCACAGGAAGGGCATGCGTGCCAGGCTTGTTTGGAAAATATGTCTTTGCTTTCCGCCTGTCTGATCAGGCTGCACATCCAGCATCACACAGCCCCATCAGGCTGCAGCGGGCCACATCAGCCTAATGCACTGTGGCATTCCGTATGTCTTCCTCTGCAAGTAGGTCAAGTCTRAGCCATGTTCCTGGCTTGTGCTCTGATTTCCCATAACCTGCTCCACGTGGCTGGAGCATTGTGCTGGAGTGCAGAGCGTGCCAGCAGGGATTCTCAGCAGCCTCACAGGGACAGGCAGTTTTTGGACAGAAACCGGTGGTTTTGTTCCGCTCTCTTCTCGTGATGTTGCATTCGTGGCAGGAAAAATCTTCAGTGGTTTAAATGTGGGCTTTTACTGAGTCTTAGGCTGTTAGTTTACCTAATGAGTTGCCTCTAGACACTGCACTATAAAATTTTAAAAGCAGTTATATCTCTGGGAGAGAAATTGGTTTGCAGGTTTTGAAGTGTACTGTATTCTGAATGGGAATACAAAATAAAATTGGATAGAGGTTGATGCTCTGAAGCTGTGGAAAAACAAATAGGTAGTGACCTAAAGTGTACTTCAGGCTGGACATGTGAATGTTTTGATGTTAGTGATTGCTATATGCAGAATTCTTCTTGATAGGGATTACAGCTTCAATGTACATTTTCTTTTCCATTTGTTCTGGAAGAGTTGTGGGTGAAAAGATGAGTTAGCACCCACAGAGATCACCTCCACTCAGTGCTCTGAATCAGCTACTCAGCTCCAAAACAAACCCCAGCTGCAGGGCATCAAAATCAACAGCAGTGCTTGCTGATGGCTTTGGTCTTCATACAGGCTTAGGTCTTTCTTGAATTGGAGCTGATTGATGTGGCRGTGTGCTCAAGAAGTGTGGGGAGGTGTTCTTGACTAGGCAATGGAAGCTCAGTGTCAGGGCTRCCTTACTGGAACCACATCTGACTTTCTAAACCAGTAATTTTGCTTGCTTCAGATGAAGTTGTGGACTTGCAAKGAAATTGTCAGAGAGCTTGGTAAATTAATACTGGCTGGGCATGCCACTATATGGTTAATTACCAAGGTATTTAATTCATAGAACTACCAAAATCTTCATGCTAGTGATGCTTTTRCTAGCATCAAATAGCAGAAGAGGTCACTCTAAGAAGCTAAATGTTAATAGCTGGATTTGTAGACTTCTTCTCGTGCTATGTGCAAATTGTCATCATCTTTAGTGTTAAAACCAGTAGCAGTCCTTCTTTCATGTGTTTTGGGCCCAGAAAAGTTGCAAATGATGAGCCATCTTGAACAAAATAGGAATCTCTAGTAAATCTTTTCCTTATCTGTCAGGGGCCTGATGCATCTCTGAGCTAGTTTGCTTCACTCTAGATTGGTCCAGGTATTCTGCTGACAGAGCACCTCCTCAGAAAGGTCTGAGTTCCTTTTCCCCTCTGTAGTGTTCCCTCTGAGTACAGCAGGTCAGCTCTGCCTGCTGCTCAGCTGTGCCTTCTGAAGGAAAAGAATGTGTAAAAGTGGAGGGCCATCTAACCCTAGCTGTGGCACATTGACCTGCAGCTGCTTCCATGAATCTGGGAAGTTCCACAGATGGCACCATGTTTCTAGAAAGTCATTTCAGAGCTCAAGAAGGGAGTGCTTAKCTTTGCCAGTAGAGTAGATTCTGACCTTTTGGCTCTTGAATTCATTACCTGGAATGCTCAGCTGAGAGAAAGCATCCTCCAAAAGTTGCTAGAGAAATTACGTTTTCTCAATATCTGTCTAAATTGAGTTTTCGAGCTCTTAAAGTATTTTTGGATTGCAGCTGGGAGAAATGATTGTTTTCACAGTTCTTAAAACRCAGAAGGTCTTCCAGTTTTAGGGAATGCTTGAGATCCTTGAGTAAATGTTACAGTGCATCTTGATTCAAGTTTCAAAAATACTGAGTTTGTCCAATTTCAGCTAGATTTCCATGCACTCCCTAAAACCTGAATATACAGTGACTGTTTTGTTGCTAAGAAATCAAATGTGATTGCACATCTTGTCTGTAAAACTCTGATATGAAATTTATCAAGATTTTTTCAGGACAATGAACACACAAAGGGAGAGGTTTGTTGAGAACTTCATTGCAACCAAGTGTTCAAGCAGCTTTGTGTTAATGTAAATTGAAATACATTCCTGTAGCACATCTTGTCATCTTGCTGCTGTCATAGTTGAATTAATCCATTATCATCAATTTCTTTTCTTTGTTCAGGGAGGCTCTTCACTGAGGTGTTACCTTTAGATCAGTTGCATCCTCTGCTTGAATATCACATTGACTGTTCCACTGTAGTGCCAAAACTTTYATTATGCTTCTCTATTTGTTAAACTTAACTCCTGGAGAAGAAACTGTGTATTCTTCATTGCAAACTCTCCTGAGGGATGAAGGTATTTGTATTGCAAAACCGAGTCCCCAACTCCCTACTCGTGTTAGGAGGTGYTAGGTGCTCAGTGAAACAATCTGTTCTGCAGTGCCTACATGCTCTCTGTGAACTTAGCTGCAAAATATTTCAACCCTATGAGCATGCCCCTACTCTGACCTTCACAAGTAAAGTTATCCAATATTTAAGCCTTATATGCATGAGCCTGTAAGCTCTTAGCAGACTGGTTAATATCAAAACTTAGGCAAAACCTACACAGGCATTTTTTTTGAGCTATGGAAAATATTTTGTKGGAGAAGGGGATGGTGCAGCTGAAGCACAGCAGGTACAGGAGTTCTCTTTAGGCCATTAGCACTACTCACTGCCACGTGTTTGCTGCTTGCTTGTTAATGTTGGAATTGAAATGTGTAATATGCTGTTCTGAGATTGAGGTTTGGTTTTTAAATCTGAGTCTGTGAACTGGATCACCATTATGCAGCTTCTACTTCTGTTTTTTTATTGGCCTTGCTGAAAATAATTTGTTTAAGGATGCCTCTGTCTGCTCCCCAACAGGAAGAACATTCATAATCTGGGAAACTCTGAAATACAAAGTGGCTTATTCAGTCCTGTGTTACAGAACATGCTTAAGAGATACAGAAAAGTAATTTCTCCGCTTTCTGCTGTTGTGTGTTTACACACCATTCAATGCTTCTGTAGCTTTAAAATAATTTGGCTGTGCTGTGGAATAGAAGGTCCTGGGAAAGCTGCCTCTTTGAAGAACCGTGTTTTAATGGATATGTTTTCAAGAAGAGTCTCTCAGCTGGACAACCTAATTTAAAAATTCCTTGAATTAATAGGTGCTTCTCACAGGCTGAGAAGTCTGATCTGAATTTCCAGGAAATAAGTTCAAAGCAGGTCTAGCATTTCCTTGAGCTTCAAGGAGAAGGTTGAACATGTGAAAAAGCCAGCATACACCTCCTGCTGAAGCACTGAGTGCAGGGTCCCCTGKGGTCACCTGGGTTACACTCAGAGTCACAGTGCTAAAAGTCTAGATTCTTAACTGTCATTTCATTCTGTAGAAGTTGTTGCAGCAAAGTCTTGGGTTATTTTCAGCAACTTCCTTCTCAAGCTTTGTTGGATTGCTGAATCTTACAGATCCAAAAAAAAAAAATTTGTATGCAGTTCTTAGTTTGACCAAGAAATCTGTCTCAACACAGGTTCTGAAAATTTGTTTTGCCGAACAATTTGTTTTGAGTTCACATTGCTTCAGTTTCCTTGACTCCTAATAAAGTAATGATTCTTGGTGTCATGCTATCTCCCTCCAGGTAAACATGATTCTTCACTAAAAGTAACAATTGGTTGGTATAGTTAGACTTGTTCTTAAATAATTCACAATGAGATTTTTGGGTGTGTCTTGGTTGTCTTGCAGTAGCAYTCTAGGGAGCTCTTGGCATTTCAGAACAATGGTTAGTAGGTATATTTTCAGCCTCTGTAAAACATGGGAAGGTTCATGTTTGTTATGAAATGCAGTTTTTCATACTCCTACTGCAGGTATTGATTTCTGAAACTTGTGGTAACACTTGAAATTGTTTTGATAATTTATCTGATCTCAAGTAATCTTACAACTGTTTAATTTTTCTTCCACTTTTCCTTTCTTTTAGCTGAGATGTGACAGCAAACATAAGAAGAACTGTTGAAACTTGATTTTCCTTCTGGTCTTGGAGAAGTGTAGTTTTTGTTTTGCTTGTAACTCTGTGATTTAATGGGCAAACTGTTCATTGGCCACAGATGACTACTACTGAGAGGCTTTCCGAAATCTGTTTTGGATTACAGAGAGGTAGTAAAAAAGTGCTATGATAACATCAGTTCCATTTGAGGTTCCTTTTGTCCTAAACAATGATGGGTTTGTTTGGCATTGAGTGCTGCAGTTATGCAAAACAATTGCTCAGTCATCAGAGGTCACATGTTCCTTATATGTATTAAACAAAGATGAAAAAGAGCCGGTAATTCGCATCTTTATTTTTGTCAAAGATTATAACTCTTCCAGTTTTTCAACAAYCACTGCTCTCTAAGAAGAAGGGGCATGGAAATGCACTGTACAGTGCACGAGTTCTGCTCCCCACCAGAAACTGATGAAGCCAGAGTGCAAAATGCAGTGGGAGCCCTGCTCCAGTGAGACCCAGGCGTGTACTTAAAGTAGGAAATGGTTATTGGAACTAAATTATTTTGCCATTTTTATTTTTAGGTTTGCTGGCATGGGTAATCTCATTAAGGTGCTAACCAGGGACATAGACCACAATGCAGCACATTTTTTCTTGGATTTTGAAAGTAAGTCTCTCAGCCCTTCACAGCTGGTGCCTTTCAAATGGTAAAAGTAGGGTTGCTTATACCTGCTGCAGTGGAGGCCAGGGGACTCARTTGCAAAGTTGGAATTTGAAAGAGTTGCATGTGTTTTTTCTGTTCCTTTTTTTTTTCCTTTTTTTCCCCCCCTCTGCAGTAGTAGCCAAGCCACCATCATGCTGCTGTGTGATTTTTCTTTCCATGTGCTTAGTCATTTTTGGGTCTCTGTGGTCAGTGATGTCCATCCATCTGCCTGCAAATCAAGTAATCATGAAATGAGAAATTCTGTCAGTATGCCATAGTAATCTGTGCTGAGCAGTTGTTCACTGTAATCCTCTCGTACACAAGAGTGAGTGCTAAATCATTCCTGATCCTGCTTTGGTCATTCATCGTGCAGTTAATGTGTGGTTTTTTTACATCCAAAAGTCTGGAGTGAAACTGTCTTAGTTTCACAGATGTTTGAGGCACCTTGTGTGAAAGACCTGTGGCATATCCCTGTTAGCATTTTCTGCACACTGAAATGATGTACCATGATGTGGTTTTCTACAATGGCCTTCTGACACAATCGTAAGGGCTGACAAAATCATAGCTCTTTCCTTCTGTTGTCCCATCAGGTTAAAATCCAGCATGGCTGATGCTTTCAAATCTGGTGCTTGGCCCTCAGGGCAGTGCTCCTGCTCAGGACACTGGTGCTAGGGTGTACTGGGACAGAGCAGTCCCTGGCAAAGCCTTTGGTTGGATTCTGCCCCTTTCCCAAAGGGCAGCTGTGAGGATGTTGGTGACACGGTCCCTTCTTACAGGAAAGCTGCACTCTGGGGCAGCAGCTGTGCATCCTCGAGGTGGGGATGTCCCTTCACCCAGCCTGAAGGACGGGCTCGTACCTGGTGGAACTCWGCTCTTCTTTTCCCACTGCTTCAATCAACTACATTTGGGCTGTTCTTTCTTATAAAAAGAAAATTTTCTTTTCTCTCATTCTTGTCTTGGCAGGTACCTTAACATGGGGAACCTTCTAAAAGTTTTGACATGCACAGACCTTGAGCAGGGGCCAAATTTTTTCCTTGATTTTGAAAGTGAGAAGATGATTTTATATATCTATTACTCTTTGCCTGCAGTAGACTGCATTTGTCATGTACTAAATGTATGTTTTCATTTTGCCATCCTTTTAACTGCTTTGCATGCCTGAGCTATGGATAATTGTTCAGTGAACTTTGGTAGAAAGCAATAACCTGTTATAAAATATCCTCAGGTCCTAAAAYRTAAAATCTTTATTTCAGGGAGGGCYTTCAAATTACATTTGACTGTTGAAACCTGGCTTGCTTCTTGTTTTTTAAACCAAAATTCTGGCTACTTTTAATCAAAATGTTAAGAATAGTTGTAATTATTTGAAGACTGAATGAAGTTGCAACTGATTTACTCAAATTTCTGAGTTTTGTCCCATGCTCCTTAAAGGAAGAACTGAAAATGAAACCTGATTCTGGTCACTTCCAGTGTGACTTAATAATGCTGCACACACAGCCTGGCTCACAACAGCTATTCATAGCTCCAGCATCATCATKTTAAAGGTTATATGTGAACCTTGTGGGATCTGGCACTGAAATTTWACCTTGTGCCTTCTTAAAAGGGAGTCTCAATGTGTATAAAGATGAAATTGATTTTGAAAAGARGAGACATGTAGCTTGTCTGATCAGTGCCAGGTGTTCTAGAAGGTTCACATATGTCAGTATTTCTGCTTTTAGTTTTTGTTGCATGATACAGGATAGCCTAAGAATGGCAGGTAAGTGTTGCTGGCTTCTGCTGTGCATGTTTAATTACTTTCTTTTGGGATGTGCTGTWTCTTTAGCCAGCTGTACATCAGCAAACATTAATAAAAAGATTAATGTTCAAGTACATTTTGACCATGTAATAGAATACAATGGAATAGTGTAATAAAAAAACAGATGAAGTATTATGATATGGATAATTTGAGGTGCATTATATTTTTTTTCCCTTGAATTGTTTTTCAGTTGTTTGAAATAGTAGCAGATTTTTATATCAGTTATAATATGAAAGCAAATGCTTGAAGAAATATGGTTTTGCTTCAGTGTCATTTAAAGTTACACCTTCTCTGAACCCTTTCCCTGTAGTGTTGATTGTTATCACTTGTCTCTTTTGAATATATTGTTATTGGAAGATGCTAGCCATACAAATTATTCATAAAGGGAAGATCAAGGCCTGTGTTCAAAAATCAGAAAGCAAAATTTGTCTAAGACCAATTCTCACCTATTGTCATAATAGGTAAAATTCAGTGAAGTGGGAGAACTCAGGTATGAGGCCATTTGAGTTGTGAAACTCCAGCTTAATCTGCAAATACTGAAAATATAATTGGAGTAAATGAAATTCATGTTAGCTAGATAGGAGAGGCATAGTTCTAAAATAAATTACAATAAAAATGGCTCATTTTTTTCTTTTTAAATACAGATTCTTTAGCTATCAGTTTTGTTTTAAAATGCATGTTTTGAGCATGAACAGGATTTGGCATGAGAGTAAGCAGGTTGCTGACATGAAATGCATTCATACGCAGTCAAATTAGGTAACTTATATTATGGCTGAATTGTTAGACTGTTCTTTGTTCATTTTGGACCCTGTTCTGCATTTGTTYCTGCTGCTATACTGTGTATCCATGCTTCTTTCTCCTCTGTTTCAGATAGCTTGCCTTGACAGGATCTTGGCTTTGACACAGCCAAGATCTTTCTTCAAGACTTGGCACTTAATCTTGTGATAGTTAATGTTGTGGTTTTGTGTGGAAGGACAAGTAAGCTCTGTATTAAAAACAAATTTGCCAATTCTGTGTTAGGCCTGGCCCAATAATAGGCAGTTTCAGGTCTTTTGTTCTTAAATCCCTGTATGTGAGCAGGCTCCAATGTTTCTTACATAGTACCATAAAGAACTAAAACCTATTCATAAAGCTTTGTAATGCTAGAAATGTCAAATTTAGAAAGGGTTTAGACTTCTAATAATTATTTTTCCCCCAGATGTTTATCTTGGTGCTAGTTCCAGTGATTGGTGTGGCTGACTGTCAGAGTCCATGTAAAAATATGATGAGCTGTAGGCTTTTCCTTGCCTCCACACTGGTTAAGCTTGTGCCTTCTTTGTTCATTCACCTTACCTGTTTGAAACAAATAGGTTGTCTTGAGTGTTCTTTTAAAGTCTGTGCAGTGTCATTAGAACAGGTGAATATTGAGCCAAGTGAACAGGTCAATATTGTTTACATAAAACAGCCACCTAAAATGTGGGAAACTTACAGCTCAGCTTTTACATTGGTGTCATTACTGTCACAGCTGCAAATCCTTTCCAAATTTTCTGATTTGAATAGTAGCTAAAATACAGTGTACTTTGAGATGGTGCTATCAAGCTAGTGCTGACAGTATCCTGCATTATTTCCAGAGGACTTGGCCAGSTTTCAGAGGAGCCACAGAGACAGCATTCTCCATAGTAATGCCAACAGAGATGAATAAATTATTTCATCTCCAGCAGTCTGGCAGTTCTTTTTTTCCCTGTTTGTGAGTTTTGTCCCAGACAGTTTCAGATGACTTGATGTGTTCTTCCCTGGGAAAAATCTCAGCTTAAATAGTTTGCTGTGCAGTGTAAACTTTTAACCCCAAATTTCTCTCCCATCTAGTTCTGTAGGCTAGCCAAATATTATTTTAATAGTCACTAAATGTGTGTGGTTTCCCCCTCCCCAGCCCCTGCATGCAGTATCTTGTCTCACTTTTGTAGTATTTAATTCACATAACAGCGTTTGTATATTGTTTCAAGTCTTTTCTGTCTCTAATGCATCACTGTGTGAGCATTCTGAACTCTATATTGTGTCTAGTGCAGTAACATTCTGATTAAACACAGCTTAATTTAAAGACTAATTCCCATTTGCTTGCAGAATCTCAGTTTTCCTTTTTGTTRCTATTGGATTAAAAATAGTAAAGTTGCCCTGAATAACCAGGGGTCAGCTCCTSTGGCCACAATGTCAAACCTCAGGACATCTGGGTGAGCTGTGMTGTGCTCACTGGGTTTGTTCTTTCTATGGAAGGCATTGCTGATAAAGGCACAGCCTTGTTGAAACCTTGTAGCAGGAACTTAAATGGATAGGGGAGAAGGGAAATCCATGAAACTGTATCCTTCATCCTTCTTTTTGGACGCCTGGCACTGCTGGCTGCTTTTTCTTAGCTGCCAAGAGTAACTCCAGAAGTGCAGCTCCTGTTCCTGCTCTGTGTTCTCCACCCTGGGGAAAAGGGGTTCCACAATCAGTGATTGTCAAGTGAAGGTCCTGAGCCCTCAGGTACATACTGAGAGGTGCTATTCCCATAATATGGGAGTGCTGCCTCCATCTATTCAGGATGATAACAGTGCTTAGGAAGAGGCACCTCTCCCTCATTCYTCCCTGTGATGGGCTTTCAGAATACAATGCCCTGACCAGCACTGGGAAGCAAACAARCCAATTTTGCTCTCAGCCAGCATTAGGCCCTGAATATTTTTTTTTTTGTATCATGCCTTTTAACCTTACTCTAATAACATCTTAAATGTTTTGTGAAGGGATTATAAAATAATGTAAATTTGCTCTTTTAAATTTGACCTCTCTTTTAGAAATGGCAGAGGAAATGAGTTGGGATGAATCAGGTTTACAGCTGTCTTTTATTGGAGAGATGACCAAAAGTGAAATACATACCAAAAGAAATAACTCAGYACCTACTTGGTTTTCAAATAGATTGATATTTAGAAGTCTGTAATAATCAAAACAAACAATTAAATAAAAAACCCCACCACCCCAACAAATAAGTATCAACCACCGGTTTAAGTTTCCTGGAACATTTTAAGGRAATGAAATACAGTAGTTGGCAGATTACATCCTAAGAGAGGAGGTGATGGTGTTKATTTGCCTAGCCAGCTGTCCAGTGAAGACCATTAAATTTGTGTCTGGAAGATGATTTTAATTTCTGAACATGGAGGGTCACAGTACTGCAGCTGTTCTGCTTGTTGGAGGGTTTTGAAATGAGGAGCAGGAGTTCTTCTGGGCCCTTCTGCTCTGCCTCCCTCTATCTTGAAAAAGGAACTCTCCTTACTACACAGGGTAAAGAAAAAAATGTCATGAAAAATTAAATAGGCAGGAGATGTTCTCAGTGTGAGACAATCCAAGTGACAAGTCTTGATTGCATTATTTAACAACACAATCTGGAATGCTACAGAGCTTCACATCTTAGTCTGTATTTCACTATAACATCTCATGTTTCTGCATGAACTGCTGCCAGTCAACTGGTGCTTCCCTGTCTGCTCTCTTCCCTCATTTTTTGTCTTCATTTCTTACAGCAGTCTTCAGCAGCTTTCAAAATTATGTGACCTTTGTGATGATCTGAAAAGCACTGGCCACTTTTACTCGATGCCTAATCAATGTGGTGCTCACTTATTTATTTATTTTCAAAGGAGTGACCAGGTTCTTTTTAACCTGTGCTAATTCTTGACGTTTCTCAAAATACCAGTTAAACTGTTGCAAGGTCTCTATATAGCCATATTTGCTAAGAATGCCCAATCTTAATGCATTAAACTATAAAAATAAGAGGTATTATGCAAAAATTACAGCAAAATCCAGACAGGCAATGTATGTGAAATTTATTTTCTCCTAATACAAACTTTGTTTTCTCTTGTGTTTTTCTAGTGTGTAACACTAAGAYACTGTGGGAGTTTTATTTCAAATGTTAAGATGTACCTAACTTCCATGGGAAGTTGTACATATGGATCATGGAAAAAGCACTTCTAAAAAGACATTTTCCAGACTCTTCAAACTGCACAAAGTCATGAGGATATATTGTCCTTAGATAGCTTTTGCTTGTCCCTATAAAAAATAATCTATTGTTAATACCCTGATTTTTGGCATTGAAAATAATGGACTAAAATACAATGATATTTATTCCATGACATATTTTGCCCATGCTAACAGAGAAGTGAGGTTTTTTTAACAAGAGTTTTAGTAACCAGCAATTTTTTTTTTAAATATGAGTCTAAAAGGAACTAACTTTATAGCTTCCATTAGCATTTGAAAAGAAAAAAATTTGGTTCAGGTAAACCAGCCTGAGATACTGGTCCAAGGTGATAATTTTTAAAGGTTAAAACCTTTAAAACCTATGTTTTGATTMTTCTCAAAACATGCTTCTTACAGAACCACATTTCTTTAAAAATGTACATGAAGTTTTTTTGAAATTATGACCCAATATACTTTTGGGAAGACCTTAGCTAATTAGAAATAAAAGGGAGACAGCTTATATCTTTAAAAATAGAGGACAAAAAAAAAAAAACGCCCTACACAAGCTCACACCAGATCTTCTCTCACAAAAATCTCACTCTGATTGTGCAAAGAGTGCAGTACAGAATATGCTTTGAGAATTAAATGCATTTAGAAGTAAAAGTTATTACTCCTTTGCCAAGCAGTTAAAGATGAGGCAGACAAGATGGAAATTAATCTGATGCAGTGTTTCTAGATAACAATAGACCTGGACACCTCCTGTGCTATCTGCAGTGAGTGTGTCTTTTGAGTTTCTTCCACTGAGCCTCTACTGCACCCCAAGGTGAGATTATATGRTAGTCATGAAGACAACTCATCAGGATTTCTTCTCCTAGCTCAGTTTGAAATAAATCTAGAAGATAGAATCCAGGTGAATTTGTGGGATGGTAAATGAAGAGACTACTAAAATGAATACAAKTGGTCTCTTGGAGTTCCTTATACCTTGTAGTAGCTCTTCAGAGAATGAAAGTTCTTGATGAGTTGCTGCATGAAGAATTTGTCCCATAGGTGATGGTGTGCCTATTGAGTTCCATGTTGTTGTTAAAAATAAATATATACATTTAATATGTTCTGCTGTTTAGATGCCCAACCTACAGAATCTGAAAAGGAAATTTATAATCAGGTGAATGTAGTGTTAAAGGATGCAGAAGGAATACTGGAAGACTTGCAGTCATATAGAGGAGCTGGCCATGAAATACGAGAGGTGAGCTAGAGCATTACAACTGTGCACAACCTGTAGTTGTTCATTGTCCAGTCCTAACCAAATACTGCTGGGGTTTAACTTTGCTTGCAGGAGCTGTTTTGGCAGAGCATGTTGTGTATTAAAATCACTGTCTTGAATTTCTGCTCTGGAATGTTTCTTTTTAACAGCAAAACAGATGTTGCTTGTTTCAATCATATTAATTCACATATGTAATAGCAAATGATGCTTCTCAGAGTTTTTGGGATATTATTGCTATTGATTTTTGTTTGTGTTCCCACATAAGCTCTTCTTGAGTTAATAGTGAATTTGGAAAGAGCATGGTGTGGCTGCAGTGCAATACTGAGTAGTGTTGACATTCTCTTGTATGGTAACTGGAGAAGCCTGGTTTGGTAATCCTAACACAAAAGGCATCTCCTCAATCCCTTTGAATTGGCTTTTATTTATTAAAGTAGATGTTTGGAACAGAAGCAAAGTTCCTATACAGAATATCACTCCATTTTTCCTTTGTTTAGTAAAGATAGAATAATTATTGTCCCAACCCCTTTTCATTCTTCCTCACTTGCAGCAATGGGGGTTGCTTTGCTCATGAAGGAAGGAGTTACTCACTGTAATGTACCCTTAAAAAATAATGTTAGAGAGGAGGAGTCTCTACTCACTCCATAGCAATTTGAGATACTCAAAGCCATTCAGCTTTGAGAGTTTTTCTCTCCATGGAATTGATAAGGTAGGTTTAAGAAGGAAAACTATGTCACACAAAGCCCTTAGGAGGGGAGATAGCTTACTTGTTCTTCAGGAAAGGAGCATGTTCAGGGACAGCCTGTAGGATCAGGAATGTGTGTCTGCAGATGCCATGGAGAGAGATACTCCTCTGAGAGGAGGTAGACGTGGCAGGAAGGAAACTTTTTAGGACCAGAGAGGAGTGTGCTGCAAGCCACAGCCCACAGCTGACTGAAACAGTTCKTGAAATCAAGAACTTGACAGTRAAAAAATGCTGCAGGACAGTTATGAGCATTTTTATCTCTGTTTTCCTGGTGTATTTTCAGTTGCTAACTGGAGAAGTTGAATTTAAGGTACTATATGTCTGTGAAGTTTAGTGTAAAGACAAAGTCTATAAATCCATCCCTCAAAGCTGTGATATATGCTGTGTCCTGGTGGTGCTTTATGTTGYTGATTATGCTTAAATGTTCCTACTGTAATAGCCTGAATTTCACAGCAATTTTTTTCTTTGCAAATTTGGGAATTAGTGATATATACCAACATTAAGATGAGGCTTTGATCACTGGTTTTTTTTTTGCTTGGAGTAAGCAGTGTAAAGTTGTTAATTTTAATTAACTAGGTCTGGTTATGTAAATTTTCTTATCTGAGTGACTTGATTTTTAACCATTTCTTTATACTCTCTCCAAGTTGTTTTCCTGTTCGGGATGCTTACTTTCAACACAAATTTTTAGACCTTTTTGGAGCAGACGTGGGTTAGTACATGCTTGTCTCTCAACTGAAAACTTCTTAGTAGGTAGATTTTTAATTATTAGCTCTTCAAACARTTGTCCTGCATAGYTGTTTTGGKTTTTTGTGTTTTGTTGTTTGGGTTTGTTTTGTCAGCAGTGCATCAGTTATTCCCAATCTAAGCATACTTTTCTCCTCTCTTTTTCTAATTTAAGGCAATACAGCATCCAAATGATGAGAAGCTGCAAGAGAAGGCATGGAGTGCAGTTGTTCCACTAGTAGGCAAACTAAAGAAATTCTATGAATTTTCTCAACGACTAGGTAAGTGGAAAAGTGTTAACTTGTCTTCATTATTTAGTGTATTTTGCATATTTAGATGTGATCACATCTAGGTCAACTCTTTTGTGGATAAGAGCTCATACTGCACACATTCCTCCATACACTGGATAACAGCAAACTTGCTTCAGTGGATACCTGAGAGGAGAGAGAGAGTGGGATCATCCTTTTTAATCTTCCTCTACTCCTTCAGTAACTCAGGAAGGCAGTAACCAGCTGATTCCCTGGAAATTAGTGGACTAAATAATCAGGAATGAATTCTGTCGGTGTTTCTAATACCAAGAGTACTTAAAAGAGACTGTATTATTCCTCCCTAAACACCAGAAATGAATCTGCTGTGTGCAAATGCCTGATCTTGGTTCAWACACATGAGATGGTGCTTCATGCCTCTTCTGAAACTCTCTGATGTGGCTGTGCTGATAAAACCTATGAGACTTGTTTTCTCACCAGCTTTCTGTTGTTACCTCACTTTTAATCAAATTTATTAACATAGCTTGTAAAATGTGTTTAAGACATGGAAACTTCTTGCAGGCAAGTTCTGCTTTTTAAAATGGGTGAGATATTTTTCTCAAGATGATGAACAGGAAGCTGGATTATAAATTTATTTTAAGTAAGCCATGACTTCTGCTTACAGCTGCGTGCCTCTTGAATTGTGTCATCTCCTAAAGGCTGAAGTCTGCTAACACAGGTCATTGAAATAYGTTCTACACAAATGTTGCAGACAAAGCTTGAGTAAAACTTGTCAAGAAGTTTTGGGGTTTTTTTTGTTGCTGTCGGTGCTGATGAGACCTGGTCTGTACAGCAATTTGTATGGTAACATGACAGCAGCTGACACACAGATCAAGTCCCTTTGCTGTTAATCCCCATGCATTTTGAGTGTAGCATGCAGAGTATGAGGCAGGATGGGTGCAGGCAGCAGGTGCAGTTGTGTGTTGCAAACTCCTCTCCTGTGCTTCCAGAGGCGGGGCTGCGGGGGCTGCTGGGGGCCCTGACRAGCACTCCCTACTCCCCCACACAACACCTGGAGCGAGAGCAGGCTCTTGCCAAGCAGTTTGCAGAAATTCTTCACTTCACACTCCGATTTGATGAGCTCAAGGTAAGAGCTTGTAATCAGAAGGGCTGGAAAAGGAAGCCAGGTCTGTTTACTGGAGCAATCTCTGGGTTGTGTTTTGTTCTGGAATAGAATTTGAGTGGATAGTCAAATATCCAATATGCTTGGCTTGCTCTTGTGACCTRGAGTTAGATTAAACTGGAAAGCAGATGAAATATCATATTACCTTTAGGCACTTGTTGTATTTCAGTTCACATTAACCATGTTTCTTCACCCAAATTTGGCATATCTCTTGGGATARTGCTGCTGCTTTTAGCTGGTGTGCACCCACAGTTCAGCTATTTTCTTGCTAATGTGCAAAGAACTATAATGAAATGATAATTAATTTGCTGGTTTGATCCTTGGAATCAAATTAGCAAAGCASTTTTTTTCAACCTACTCATTTCCAACTTGTATTTAGGAGACTGCTCCTTTTCTCGTTCCTGTTAGAGCTTGTTCTGAATCTGAGAAACCAGAAAGCTTTATGTTGTGCTTACCAGTTCCCAACATGTCACAGGCCTTTTTGCTTCATTTCAGGAAGTTGAATATTTTCTTGTTGGGTGTATTATATTTTATGAAAACTTGTCCTTACTATTCTTGAATTTGTCCCAACTCTCTTGCTTCCATTTCTGCACAGATGACAAATCCTGCTATACAGAATGACTTCAGCTACTATAGAAGAACTCTGAGCCGTATGAGGATTAACAATGTCCCAGTAGGTAACCCTTGGATAAGATGAAATGTAGTCTTCTGCTACCACCTCTCTTCTCCATGTACAGAACAATTAAACCCTTTCTTGTGTTTTTTAGGCAGAGGGAGAAAATGAAGTAAATAATGAGTTGGCAAACAGAATGTCTTTATTTTACGCTGAAGCGACGCCAATGTTGAAAACCTTAAGTGATGCCACAACAAAGTTTGTGTCAGAGGTAAGAGTATAAATTTATGGCTTGGATTATGTGCTTCATAGCACTGCAGGGCCAGACATAGTGGGCAGCACAACCTCCACCAGGCCTAATCTGGCATCTAGAAATAAAACTTGGGGTTTGGAGCCTCRAGAAATGCAATGTGTCTTTCCCAGGTGCTGTAGTTAGGGACTCCAGCCAGGGACTTTGTGTATGCATCCCCAAAAGTTAATGGATTGTGTCACATCAGTAGGGATGGCTTTCCTCAAACAGGGAGATGGGACAGGTTAAGTATTTTAACCTGTTAAGCCTGCATTGTGGTGGTGGTTTAGAGCAGAAATATTGGAAAATGGAAAGGGAAACAGCTTGATTCTCTCTGCTTGAAATAGGGAATGGAATTGAAATGTAGCTTCCTCTTCTCCTTCCCAAGACTCTTTTGTTACACTGTATAAAGTCAAGAATACTGCATTACTGCAAAAGGCAGAAGGAACCTGAACTGAAAAAGTATTTCAATGTTTTGACACATCCCTATTTATCCTTGACTACCTAAATAAACATTAGTTGTAAAATCCACTCACTACAATACTATGCTTGCCTTCTGGTAACTGTGATGCTTTTTGGCTGATGTGCAAAGAATGCTCACTATTTCTTAGTAGAAAATAATTGTACATTACATGATTAATGCAAAGTTACGTCTGTCTTTTAATGTTTTTTTCCCCTGAGTTCTGCTTTATGCTTGAAATGCCTTAAGAAAACTGTCCTCTTATTTTACATTTATTTGTGATGGTTGTCTACCACAATTTTAAGTTTTACCATTACATCAGATTAATATATTTGGCTATAGAAATTTGTCTTTGAATGAGCAGGTTAGATGATTCCTTCAAAACTTTCCAGAAGTCAGTCATATCAAGGATATAGTTCCTTGACTACAAACAAGCTGGCAAAACCCATGTGCTAGCCTTCACTCTGTAAGTTGCTGATCTATATGATAACATTTTAAAAAAACAGTGCAAGGACCACCTGACTTACCATAGTTGTGTTGATGTTTTTAATTGCTCCACATTGCTGTGCCAGCAGATAACTGATTTGACTTAGGTTTTGTAGTATAATATTTCACAGTAATTGAATTGTGGAAACTGTTAMCCTTCTTTTGCAGAATAAAAATTTACCCATAGAGAATACAACAGATTGCTTAAGCACCATGGCGAGTGTGTGCAGGGTCATGCTGGAAACCCCGTGAGTACAAACACTGCTTGCTTGGGCTGGGAGTGAGGCACCTCTCTTGTTTCAGACCTGATGTGTGATGCATGGAAAAAAGATAATTGGAGTCATTAGGAACTGTGATGTTTCCTTTTCACCAGACTAGTTGCTTACTTCGACATGAAACCACCTTGTCTCATTTTGCCAGCCACGCAAATCATGTGGTCTACTTTTCTGAACRTATTAATATTTAAAAATAGAATGGCTCTGGAAGCTAGACAACCTCTTGGCACTCTTTATAAGTGGTTTTCTCATGTATAATTCAGAGAAATAGACTGTTTGAGCATGATTGCCTAGGGCCTCCTGAAAGAGGGGCTGTGGGCAATGCTCTGGATGGTGTGCCCYTGCTGACTGGCCTGGCTGATGGCTCTAACAACATGACAGTGCTCCCCTCAGGGGAATTAACAGACAGCTTCAAGGCATGAAGGAAGTCAGTTGTCTTCTGTACATCTGTACACAGATTACTTTTAATCTTTTTCTTCTCTGTTGTAAATAGTTTTCTGTTGGTAGAATTACTGGGGCATGAGCTATGTTTTTTTAAATAAGTTACCATCCAAATACCACTGGACATTTGTTTTGGAGTACATTAAGAGCTCCAAACATTTATACTTTCATTAGGAATGGACTATTCAGTTTAAAAAAGCAGTTAAAGGTTGTGCATTCACCTGCCTYTTTTTCCTTTTCTAAGTCAGAAATTTGGGTGTGTTAGAAGGTGGCAGGGAAAAATGTAGGAAGCACTGGAAACAAAGTTAATATGTATTGTTTTAATCTTTTTGATTTCTGAAATAACCCAAATGGTGTAGAAATAGGATCCTGTTTTAGGTTTGAGAATTTTTAATAATCTTCAGGTAACTTTCTACACAATCATCTGATTTTTGGCAGTTTATTTAAGAATACAGAAAACTCTCAAAAGTTTGGGGCTGGTGGATTTGGTTGGGTTGGTTTATTTATTTGTTTTTTCTCTGAGGATTTATAGTAGAACTTTTCTCTTTAATCTTCATTTGGGTGTTACTAGTATGTACTGTTACCTTGTGTTTCATAGATAACAAGCTGTGTTTTTCAATTGCAGTGAATATAGAAGCAGGTTTACAAATGAGGAGACAGTATCATTCTGTCTGAGGGTAATGGTGGGTGTCATCATCCTCTACGACCACGTGCATCCAGTGGGCGCTTTTGCCAAAACTTCAAAAATTGATGTAAGTTTGCTGCAGCTAAACACTCTCCTGACTATTCACATTGTGTATGGGCTCCTTTTCTATCTTGCAGGTGTATACACTGGGTTGGTGCTAAACTTGCAGCTGTGAGCAAAAATATATGTTTTAAGTAGTGAGAAGTATAAACTAGGCCTTTGGACATGTAAGTGGGTCATGAAAAATCTGTTTTTATGTAATTCAGGTAGTGTCTAGAAATACTTGTAAGCAGTGGTTGAAAGATCCAGATCAGAAAGTAACCAAGTCCCCTGGCATGTTCCCCACTGACTGGTGAATAGCTCAGTTCACTATCCCCACACTGAATTTCCAGCTTCCTACTGTTGTTTGATAGTAAGCCTGTGGAATACATGCTGTTAACTGTGTGTGGTTTTGTGCTTATTGCAAAGAGAGTATTAACTACAATTTCTTGTAGTTTTTTCTTTCACTGGCTGAATGTAATMATTCTTATTGGATTTATGATAAACATACATTTTTGCTCACAGTTCCATTTTTTTGTTAAGGTTGATAAAGCAGAGCCTAAAGTTATCAYAGAATRGTTTGGGTTGGAAGGGACCTTAAAGATCATCCAATTCCAGCCCCCCTGCCATGGGCAGGGACACCTTTCACTAGACCAGGCTGCTTAAGGCCCTGTCCAACCTGGCCTTGAACACTTCCAGGGACTGGGCAGCCACAATGTTCAAAGTCATTCTCCTTCATCATTTCACTACATGCTCTTGTGAAATGACTCCTTCCAGCTTCCCTTTAGATAYTGGAAGGTGCTCTTGAGGTCTCCCCAGAGCATTCTCCAGGCTGAACAACCCCAGTTCTCTCAGCCTTTCCTCACAGCTGAGATGCTCCAGCACTCTGATCATCTTCATTCCCTCCTCTGGACTCGCTCTGGCACAGCCATGTCACTTTTCTGCTGGTGACACCAGAGCTGGGTCCAGATAGGGTCTTCCAAGAGCAGAGGTAGATAGAGAATCACCTCCCTTGCTGTACTGGCCACATTTCTTTTGCTGCAGCCCAGGATTRTGTTGGCTTTCTGGGCTGCCAGAGCACTTTGCGGGTCAATATTGAACTTCTTGTCCAAAAACACCCCCAAGCCCTTCTCCTCAGGGCTGCTCCCAGTCCATTCTCTGCTCAGCCTGTGTTTGTGCTTGGGATGCCCTGATCCAGTTKCAGGAGCTTGCCCTTGGATTGTTGAGCTTGAGCTTCACAGGTCCCACCTCTCCAGCCTGTCCAGGTCCCTCTGGATGCCTTCCCTCCCCTCCAGAGTGTCAGCCACACCACAYAGCTTGGTGTCATCAGCAAAGCTGCTGAGGATGCACTTGATGCAGCTTTTTAAGTAGCTAAGCCAGTCTGTGATAGGAAGACATAATACTGAAAGCTTAATTCCTTTCTCATATCCAGAAAATGTCTTTACACTGCTGCTGTTTTTAAATACTTATTTTTTATCTTTGACATACTGAATATAAAACATTCCTGTAAATTCAGAAGGTATTAGCATGGAAAAACCTGTAATTTTTTTTAACTCCTAGATGAAAGGATGCATCAAAGTTCTTAAAGACCAGCCTCCTAACAGTGTAGAAGGCCTTCTAAATGCTCTCAGGTACTCCTTTTTGTTTCTTGGGGTTTTTTTTTAGCTTTGATGTGAGTTTTCATTAATTGTCCAGGGCATTTTCTTCACTGCAAAGTATTCAGTGACTGTTACAGGGAAAGGTGAATGAGATKATTGCAGGCTTTTCTTCAAATGTGTCTTGAGACAAGGATGTATGAAGAAGCCTCTGTGTTTTAACAGGATTGTGAATTTGCAGTTGTTCATTCTAAGATAACTTTTTCCATGCATGCAGGGTAAGAATGAGTCAGTATGGCATGGTAAGTAACTAGAAATTGTTCCTTTTCAGAAATAACTWAAGGCACAAGTCTCTGCTGTAGAATAAATGAGACAAGAATTTGCCACGTTAATTGGAGGAATAAAGAAAAATCAGTAATTCAATATATTAATCTAAAGCCTGCTAATTTGGGTTGTAAAGCTGTATCTATAGTCAGTCACATGTTCATTGTGTGGGTGTGCAACATGGGAGAAGTGGCAAAAAGCGCAAAAATACAATAGGTGGAGGAAGTCTTTCTTCTTGTCCTTACTTGGAAAAATATCATTACTTTGGTAACAAATAACTGTAACTGGGTGTTGTTACTCATGCACTTGCTTGAAATGTGAAAGCATTAGTTTGTCTTGTCTGAAATTGTGCAGTTATGATTTGTTTTCCTTATCTGTAGTGAATCTGCTTTAATTTCATTTGCCCTCTTTTTTTTTTTATCACAATGTGGTAAGGAGTTAAATGATGGGGTATTGTAGGTGGGTTCTTTTGCAAAGCTGTTTCAGATTATTAGTTACARTTTTAAAAAGTCCATGCCTAATTTGAAACTTCATGTGATTATTTCCATGCTAAAATCATGGTAATCTCTGAACTTTATAGCATGTTCAGTCTTGGAKATGGTGATCTGTAAAAACACAGGCTTCCAGAGGGAAAATGTGCTTTAGCATTTGTTTCTGACTAGTTTATTGTGATTGCAGCTGCCTTGATCACCAGTCTTTCCTAGCAGCCCATTTTTCCCATCAGTGCTGACACAATGAAAGGTGTAGTTCAGGTGCTCAGTGTCACTGRGCAGTGACATGAACCTTGGGTTAATTACACAATTCACTTTGTGGTTAGCAGTGYAAATCCAGTCTGTGCTCTCCAGCTGTGCTTTCCCTGCTCCAGCCCTTTCCAGGCAGGGATGCTGTARCAGTCCTGGTTTTGTACATTTGATTACTCCCTGGGTAGGACATTTAAACCTTTTCTGAACCATGTTTGGCATTGTTAGGAAGAGATGCAGGGGTGAGCTGCTGTGTGCTCATGTGATGAAAACAGGTTCAAGATGTCAKTGTGACAAATTAAGTCCAAATCTAAGTCTTTGATTCTGGAGGAGTGAGAAGTCCTTGTGTTTTCCCAAGAGACAGATAATGTGTTTCAAAAACAAATGGAAGCTGGTATGGATTTTGGAGAGAGATCAGCTCTTTGTAATTTCAAATTCATCTGAGTATTGTAATCATGTTCAGCTTTTTCACATGGGCAAAATACCAAGTGCAATAACTTTTCAGGATTTCAGAAAAYCTTAGGCTGCTTGTTTGTTGAAAGTATAAATTACCAAAAAAGTGCTGAAATCTATGGTACTGTTAACTTCCAAACTAAAAAATCATTATATGTTTACCAAGTGAACAAGTAMAATTGTACTGCAGTTGTGGATAGCAATGAAAGTGCTAATTTAACATGTTAAATTTAAATTATGAAGCTTTATTTGCTTTTAAATTAGTTAGGAAGGAAGATCAGGGAAATTAATCATACAAAAAGCCTAAAATTGAGGATATCTTTTAAAAAGTGACAGCTTAGTTTTTGATAGTGATTTAAAAGTATGCTATTTCCCTAAGAGAATTTTGAAAGGGAAAGGAGCTGAAATAAGCACACATGTATGCTTTTCAGTTTCAGCAGTACAGTCACTTAACTAAGCAGGAAATTAGGCTGAAAAGTGATTAAATCCATTGTYATTGAGGGATCCTAGGAAGGTTTAGTTACTGGAAGTTTTGAAGGAGAGTTTCTCAAGCTGTCTTATTTGAAGATRTTTCCTGTGGGCAGAGYCCTCAGAGTTATTCTGATGGATAAYTGCCTGTCACAAGTGGTACTGTGMGCTTGCTATGAAAGCCAGTGTCCAGCTGGGGCTGATTYTGAGCTGCCCTTGGTGCAAGGCTGCTAGATTATAGTTCTGATTGATAATACCATTCTCTGATCAGAGTGTCTGACTTGTGTATTCGGTGACCGTGGAGTGGGTGATGATCCATGGCTGAGGGTTTTGCTCTGGTACAGTCAGGTTGAGCCATAAACAAAGAAATAACACATTTTGTAAGCTAAAGTGCAATGGCATTTATGCTCATCTTGACTTTATTTCTGTGTTTAGGTACACAACAAAGCATTTGAATGATGAGACTACCTCCAAGCAAATAAAATCCATGTTGCAATAACAATTACCTGGAATTCGCACCTGCTGTAGACAGTATTCTGCAATGACTGAGATGCACAGATTTTTTTTTTTTTAGTGATTGCAACTACTATCTCGTTCATTCTTGCTTTTTATTTTCTCTCTTCCTGTTTACCCTTTTTTTWAATCACTCTCTTGTACCTAAGTAAGCTCAGACTTCTTTTCTGTGCCAAATCAATGAAAATTATCAATTCTGGAAAGTATTTCTACTTTTCAGAATAGCCATCCTACGTGGCAGCTAATTATGCGTTGCATTTGGATTTCTCTGTACTGGGGAAAGATTTGTGACTTGAACTAAATATTTTTAAACTTGTGGTTTTTTTCTTTTTTTGAAAAACTAATATTTAATATTGCTTCTTCTGCATGGCAAGACTGCCTACTTCTGCTATTTAAAAATCCCTTGATGACTTCATTTTCTATTGCAGCTTATTTTCATGTGCARCCATGAGGAAACTAAAAGCAGATTTGTTTAAATTAACTGTGTTTGTACAAAATGGTACCCAACACAAAGGTTTTTTTAAATGAGTAAAAACTGTTTTGTTTAAAAGTTACGTTTGCATTTTGACTCATTTTTGTAAGGATGTATGTTGTATGTTTAACCTTTAATAACTAACGTTAAACTGTGGTGTGTGCGTAGCAAAATTACGTATGCATGTTCATGTCAAATGATTGGCTGTGGATAAGATAATAAAATCAGCTTTCATTTTTCTAAGTGTGGTTTGATTTACCAGTATTTTGAGTGAGATGTCTTCGTGCTCTTTGGATTTTTACAAAAAAATAAATTTATAAATTTTATATAGTGAAAACTCTGCTGTTTCATTACCAGTAACCAGTTGCCTAATCCACTGATTTAAGCTTAGTGTGTTTTAGGGTTCTTGCTCTCCATTCTGTGCTACTTCCTTCTCCCTGGGAATTATTACTCAGGTAGGGTTTGTGGTGAGGAACTTGGTGCAATCCATATATATCCCAGTGGACATTGCTGAAAAACCTGCATCTGGACTACCCATGGACTGCCTCCTCAGTACAGCCAGCAGAAATGACACTGCACCTTGGGCTCTTTCCATACCAGTGGTGGGGAAGTGAGCTCTCCTCACTTTGTACTGGTGTGTACTCTTATGGATCTATGTGTTTGTACTCTGTAAAATCTGAATAACCACAGCATACCAAATAATGTTTCTTCTTAGGGTAACAATTTATAACAAGTCTTGCATAGGTTGGTGAAGAAATTGAAGCTCTTTTGGGAGGGAAGGGGAAAAGTTACAGCCCTTCCAAAGAACCTTGGCAGGTTGGAGAGATGCAGAGAGGAACTGTCTGAAATTCAGCAMAGGCAAATGCAGGGTCCTGCACCTGGGGAGGAACAACCCTGGGCACCAGCACAGGCTGGGGACTGACCTGCTGGGAAGCAGCTCTGTGGAGAAGGAGCTGGGGGAGAACAGGGCTCTGGGGGCCAGGGCTAGTGGGATCCTGGGGTGTATCAGGAAGAGCATTGCCAGCAGGTCAGGGAGGTGATCCTGTCCCTCTGGTCACACCTGGAGTGATGTCTCCAGCTCTGGGCTCCTCAGGGCAAGGCAGACGTGGAGCTCCTGGAGTGTGTCTAACATAGGGACTGGAGATTCTCTCTTACAAGGAAGGGCTGAGGGAGCTGGGCCTGTTCAGCCTCTGAAAGAAAACTGAGAGGGGACCTCATCAATGTCTATCAGTGTCTGTAGGGAGGCGTCAGAGGATGGACCAGGCTCTGCTCAGTGGTGGCCAGCAATAGAACTGCAGGCAATGGGCAGAAACTGATGCCCAGGACGGTCCACTTTAAAATTAGGAAGAACTTCTCTACTGTGCAGTGTCCAAGCACAGGTACAAATTGCCCAGAGAGGGTCTGGAGCCTCCTGATGGAGGTATCCAAAAACTGGACCAATCCTGTGCCTGTGCTCTGGGATGACCCTGCTTGAGCAGAGAGGTTGGACCACATGACCCACTGTGGTCCCTTCCATCCTTACCCATTCTGGGATTCTGTGAGAACAAGAACTGAGAATGACTAGAAAACTCTGGGAARTTYRTGTTTTGCACAGATGAGCAAACATKAGTGCTCCTCATATGTAGCACCATTKTGATTATGCCTAACATGAATTGTCAGTGTTCTGGAAAGGAGACTTGAAACCTACAGGCAAGTGAGGGTCTCTCAGCTTTATTTGGTGGACAAGTAATTTTTGTAACTTTGCATGGCATACTGGCTCAGGTAAATGTATCAGTGTGACCATGCTTGATTTCCTGTGGATACTCCTGCACCATCAAGAAGTGTTTTTTCTTTGTTTGTTTTGAAAAGAAGAGATCTGCAATAATTGTAAATTGTGGCACTTGAAGACTTTGGAGCAAGTTTGGGTGTGTACTGTGGGTATCTGTATTTCCATCTCTCTTAGGGCAATRCATTTTTTCTTCCAAGGTCTCTGTCACAGAGAAACCAACCCATGGGCTTTGSTGGCCACAGGAATAAAATACTCTTGCTTTGACATGATACTACTCTAGTCCTTTTGGCAATATGACAGTTTTGACAAACTGGATTTGTTTGGGGTCTTTAAAGAAGAAAAAATAATTTTTCCCAGAATAATTTGAATGCTACAAACTGTATACAACTGACCCTTTTGCAGGGATCTGAAAGGGAAACTCCTCATCAGTCCATCACCCTGAAGAAAAAAAAATAATAYTGTGTCAGCCTTGTTGCTGCAAATGCAGTTAAGGAATAATAATCCCAAGAGGAGCAAATCATGCTCCTTCCAGAATTACTTTTTGTAAGTAAAGCTTGCTAAAGGAAAACWAGTTTACAGAGAATGAGTTTTAAGCACAACTTGTGTATTTGACAGTTTTTACTTCTGATTTTATTGAAAAGCACTTGACAGAGTAAATCAGGGCTGAGTGCTGTTGTGGCAGAACCAGCCATACAGCASATTTCTTCTTTGTCTTGCCTCAGTGGCTGCTGGCTAAAACAACAGTTTCTTCAGCTGACTCTTTTGGACAGATCTTCCTTTCTGGTGCCCTGACGGCATCTYTGCTTTTAAATGTTCTTGTGGTCTGAGAATAATTGGAGCTTTCCTTTTTTTCCTCTGGCATTTGTGTTTTGCAGTTTCTCTGTGTACACAGCTGGGACAGGAGATTACAGCTGGCTTGCCTTGCTGTTGGCTGGCCCACTGCTCCACACTCATGAGCTTTCCAAGAAAACAGGCTCTTCCAGTGCAGCAGGCATCAGCTGTCTGCAGTTTTGAGCTGGAACTGCTGTGTTCCTGCTTAAGCTTTGGTGCTTGTTCCCTGCAAAACCACGCTTTAATCTTGCCYGCTTCATCTGTGCCAGTGGACAGGAGAGCAGCTGGCAGGCCTGGCACTAAGTATGGCTCCCTAAACAGCCCCTGTGTAAGTTTTGGAGGGAGATTTGCAGTGTTTAGATGGCACCACCCTGTTGTGTGTGATAGCCTGTAATTTTGGGGGGGGCTGGGCTGGGTAGCACTCAATGGTTAAAATAAATGCTGTGCTCAAATTATGTTCCTGTGCTGTGTGCTAGTGCCACCAGCCTGTAGCTGTTGGGGGTGAGGGGCCTTCTCCTCATGGTGCTGTATCTCTGACTGTAAACACTATTGCTCCTTCCTTGTGAGCCTCAGATCCCAGGCACAGAGGGGTCTCTGGGGGAAGCATCTRCAGTGGTGTGTGTGATGTGTGTCACAGACAGTCAAGAGGCTGCTTGCCTGACAGTGTGTGTCACCCCCAAGCTCTGGAATGTTTCTGCAGTTCTTTAATACCAGCCTGCTTGAGTGATGTTGATTTCAGGTCCTTAAATATCACTTTGAAATATGAAAATGCCTCCTAAAAAAGTGTCCTTTCCTGTCCATATCTTCTGTTAATAAACCACATCAGGATTTCACTTCACCAGAAATGCTGCCTCTTTCTGTGTAGTTTTATTATGATTGGAACAGATCTGGAAAGAAAGACCCTGAAATGGCCTTGTTTCATGTGGACTTGGAGCATTCCCCATATGCARACATTSTGGATGARCTGAARCTGTGCTCTGGCTGCTTTCTCCTGGCTTGCACAGCCAATACCAGCATGTCCTTTGCAGCAGSGATGTGATTACTCTTCAGATTGCTGCTTCACTTGAAGGTTGCTCTTCTTCCTTTCCTTTGGGTTTGCTAAGCTTGGTGTTGTCTTTCTGTCCCTGCAAAGACTTGGACTGGTGAAATAACTAGCAAGGACTAGTTAAGGCAGCTGCTGTGTGTTCACAGCTAGTTGTGGGATTTGAGGAGTGTGTCAGTAGGAAGTYCACTGTGATGTTCCCTGGGTGCTGCAAACGTGTAGTCACAAGTCCTGTTGGATGTAGGACAAATCCTTGAGGGTGCTTTTTKGGCTGTGGGGTTGAGATTGCTTATTTCTCATAATCTTGAGAAATAACTCTGTGGAGCAGCTTCTTTTGTCATAACAGAAAAGTAGCTCTAAATTACCAAGCTGTTTGCTCTTTCTTGCCCTTATGGTCTTTTTACCAGACTAAGGAGAGTTTTTTGAGCCCTTCTCCCAGGCCCAGTATAAATGCCTGCTGGCAGATCAATRGTAACAGCTCAGGGGCAGTGAAGCAAGGACTAAAGCAATCCCAGTATAAAGTTCATGGTGTGGATTTGCATATGAATTTTGTAATGAACTTCTATCACACAGGATATTTAAAAACTGGATGATTGCAACCAATTTGGTGCCCTGGATTTGGCCAGTGGTCTGCTTCCCCCTGTCCTAATGACCCTTCCAGGCTGGTCTCATCCCTCAGTTTGGTTCCAGGGGTAAAGGTGGCTGAACAGGGTTACAACAAAGGGCTGTACGTGGTGAGCAAATCTAGGCAGGTATAAGCTGACCCTGTCTCTTCCATCTGTGTGATGCTGTGGACTCTGTCACAGCTGTAGCAGTGAGAAGTGGCACTTTGTGAGGTTCTATGAGCCAGTGATGAAGTTGCCAAGTTACTGCAGGTGTGTTAAAAATTACAAGACTTGGCAAGTGGTAGAAYCCAGTTTTCTCAAGGGGATTTGTCAGATTAAGCACTGCTCTTTCTGATCTCCTGAACATATACAGGGTTCCATGTGCTGCAGAAAAATGTCAGATACAACTGACAYTGCTGAATCACTTGAACCCTTGGATGTTTTATTATGTGGATTCACTGCTATAATCGTTTCCCCAGCAAATGCTCAAGTTCATGGTAGGCTGGCAACAACTTACACAGACTTGGTGTGCCATGAACATGCTTTMTGAGGTTGCTGTTGTGTGTGAGTGGTCCTGGAGCTCCCAGAGCCCCCCTTGCAGGCTTTCCTCAGTTGCCCTGCTCAGTCATGTCTGTTTTACAGCTGCAGCTTCACCCGAGACCCTTTGTCTCCCTTTTGAAAGCGTTCGTCTTATCTGTCATATATGGCAAAGTGTGTTGGTGCTGTCAGTTATCCTCCATGTGCTTCCAAGGAATTGTTGAGGTGTTAGGATGGCTCCTAAGACCTCAGTTTGTGCAAGAGAAATTCAGGAGGTGGATTTGTCTTCTCCCCCCTCGGCAGTGTGCTGTGAACTGCAGCAGTTTGCTACCCCCTGCAGGCTCCTGCCCCAGGGCCCTGCATTCCCTGTCGTGCTTGAGCCCTGTCCCAGAGCCAGCACATTCCTGCAGCCATCAGAAGTGTCCAGTAGTTGGGATGAGGAGTTACAAGCACCTGGTGACCCATGATGATGAAGTGAGTACAGGAGTGCTGTGCCCTGTCCTGGTTCCTGCTGTGGGGTTCCCTCATTAGAGRGAAATTTCCCTCGTGGTAAATTCCTGTTGATCCCGAGGCCTCCAGAGGAGTGTTTCTCCACGTTCTCCCCTTCCTTGCCATTCAGGGTCGATATCCCCATCCTCAGAAGCTGGGAGAGCTCCTGCTGCAGGTGGCAGAGGTRACCTGTGGTCAGGGTAGTCTAAGACAACCCCAAGTCAGAGCTGGTCTGGTAAGAACATGTAACTGGCCTGATCTGTGGCCTGACCCATCTCTTCCTTGGATGCAAGGAAACATTTTCCTGCTTATTTTATCCTTGCTGCCCACGTTCCTGCATTGCATGATTTCACATGTGCCCATTGTGTCAAAGTGATGCTTGAACATTGGCCAAATGATGGGCCAGCATCCAGGCTTGGGAAAGGAGTATGTGCACACATCCAGCTCATCCAGTGGGCTGGAAACACACCCATCATGTGAAGGGGCACAGGAGATGTGTCCAAGTGCAGAGCAGAGAGAGATGAGATGTTGCAGTATAAAACTGATGTCCCCATAACCAGCTATGTGACCCCTGATCAGTATTGGTGTAATCAAACAGWGTGGGAGTGCATTACTGGAACATGKGAGCTTAAGTAATGTGGCCATCCCAACTGTGCTCTTYCTGGCTTTAAAGGAGCTGCCTTTATCATCTTTAGTACCCTTACTGTTGTTTTTAAGGTGATGGAATCTACATTCAGTACTGTACATCTTTGAAATGACTTGTAGTGCTTGGGAGTGAAATGCCACTTGGAGGSCCAGGCTAGAGATGCTTTCTTTTTGTGGCAGCTGATTGACTATTCTGGCTAGAAGAGTGATGAKTTAATGCCACTGGAAGGAAAGTTGGCTGATGTCACAAGGATTTCCTAACACTTCTCTTACGCTAATGTAAACATCTCGCAAGAGAAGTGTAAGAGGCTGGCTCCTTAGAGACATTTAATCTGCATTGAATAAAGGGCAAGAGGTATCCATTAGGAAATGTTACTGCACTGAAGTGGCCCAGACTGACTGACAGGACTTTTTCATCTTAATTTCCAGAGCAAACTTCARTTTATGTTTATGAGATGTTCCTGCATGGGCAGTTTGAGGTGTCAAAACCCAGAAGCTGGGCAGCATTGGGCCCAAATGTCCTCCACAGAGCATCAATAATAACTGAAAATAYAACTTTGACTGGAGTTGTAGAAAGYTTTGTTTTGTATTGTAGAAACCAAAAACTGCTTCCAGAGATGCTTCTGCATGTTGGGAAAGAGGAAGCAGATCTCCTGAAGATGGCAGTGATGCTCTTCTCAAACCAGCCCTATTTACTGGCTGAGCACCGCTGTTCTTTGAGAGTGAGTGTCCCGCCCGCAAACTCTCCCTCCTATAAATTACTGCAATATTGCTTTTCCCTTCAAAGACTCAGTGATCCATTGCTCTCTTTATTTCTCTCCCCATTTTGACACATTAACACAACTTGCTTCATGCTCTGGCTTTGCAAATGAGGAGCAATTGAAGGGGGAGTGTAATTGATGTTTGCTCTCGAGGAGGGAACGCGTTTCGGAACTGAACATCCCTGGGCTCCAAAGTTGTGCCTCTGCTGATCTGCAGGTCTCGAAAGGATTTMGAAATACGCTGTTAATCAAAAGCTAATTAAACATTTTAATTAGTTTTTACAGTGTGGGTTGTGTTATAGAAGGCTCTCTCTAGGTTCTTGTCATGGGAAGCTCTTGCTCAGGAGGCAGAGCAGGAGGGTTTCAGTCAGTTGCTTGGCTGAAGGACACTCAGCCTCACAGGCACCAKCATCTTCAGTGTCTGTCCCTCTCTACCTATAGCAGGGAGAACTGTCTCTTGTCAGTGAGGCTTTGGGAATGATGCTGTTCACAGTTCATCAGCTGCTTCCCTCCAGCTGAATGTTGCTCCATGCTTGGCCAGCTCACAGCCCCTCCCATGCKTTGGACTCATATTTACCCTTCAGATCTGAGTCCTGGTCTCTGCAGCCCCAAATGGCTCCCCAGCAAAAGGATGGCTCATGTGGGGCTTGGATCTGGAAACTYTTAAAGGAAAGATCCAAAGGGAGAACAAGCCCACCCCATCTGCTCGGGGGATAGATTTCTTCTGCAGTTTAGGGAAGCTGGAGATCAGACCATGGGAAATTTCTGTGTCCTGAACCTAGATCAGCATTTACAGTTATTACTGCAAAGTGGTCTGTGCATCTCTGTGTGTAAATCTCTCTCATCCCCTCCTGTGCCTCTCTTGTCAGCACTGTTAGGTTGAAATTAAACCTTTCCTGCCGGTAAGGGAGGAGCTGATGCTGGGCACTGCAGGGATTTCCCTCCACCCCTCGGCTGGCGCTTTTGATGGATTCTTATTCCCCAAAACAGTTTGGTGGTTTTGTTCTGTTTTGTGTTTTAGATCATGTCAATAACAACAGCCACGGCTTGAGACTACACACAATGCAGGGAAATTTCTGGGGTCTGATKAGCCCGAGGCTGGGAATATCCCACACTCGATTTCTCCTGGAAAGGAAGAGTCGAGCTCTCYGAATCTTCACTGCATTTTCGGCTCTGAGCAAGCGGCCAAGGCTGTGCTGAGACGTCCAGAGAGTGACTGCGAGGGGCTGTGTAAGGGGATCGGAATTCGGGCAGTCTGCGCCGCTTCCTCCTCGGCACGGCGCTGGAGATGAAGGAGGGCTGCTGGAGCCAAGCCCTGGGCTGGCTTTTGGGGACACCCCCAGCAGTGGCAGGGCCAGCAGACAGGCTGAGCCCCCCTTCAGACACAGCCTGATGCTCTGATAAACCACACAATGAGCATCAGGGAGCAGGGCTCTGCACCTAAAACAATGTGTGACCTAGTCACGGAGGAGATTGGAGACATCCTTTTTAAGGAGATTTTGTGCAAGGATAACAGATACACTGATAGGCACGGTGGAGGCTGTAAATGGGGAAAGCAGACAAATTGACATTGCGTGAGTTTCTGGGGGTGCTAATCGAGCTGTGTTTCTTTTTCRGCAGTGATTTGGCCACTCAGCAGTTCTGTCACCTCCTCTAATCAACAGTCTGTTGGCTGAAGTGCCCATTTCTCAGCAGGCAGACAACATCAGTGCTTGCTGAACATCAGGTTTCAAGCACGAGATTTTAATTTGGGCCAGGAGGAAGGACTTGTAACTCTTTAGTAGCATCMCTGGAAGATCAGAACCAATCAGGATGCAGAGCAAATGCTGCTTCCCAYCCCATCAGTGTCTATTAGTGCTGCTGACCATTAGGTGCCATCTCATAGAGGAGGAATTTTTCAGGAAAATGCAC
>CADDXX010000007.1:5599625-5678961 GCA_902810485.1 Alauda arvensis | reverse complement strand
CTAAAGAAACCTGTCTTCTCCTCCAGTTCAGCTGTGGCTCAGCAGGGCCCCAAAAGGAGCTGCAGCAGGAGCTCCAACAGGCACATTTCACTGGGCATCTCTGCTGAGGCTCCCTGCCCTCTGCACTGGTGCTGCCTGACCTGCACAGCTTGGGTGTTTCTTGCAGAAAGAACCCTCTTGGTGAGGCAGTGGCTGTAAATCTGGCACTGCAGCACATGGGGGGCTCTCACTGGTCCAAAATGCTGCCGTGTGTCACTGGCCCAGCACTGGCTGCTCCAGCACATCTCTTGTGGCACCTGCCCTGTGTGATGCTTTATCACAGAATAATCACAGAATTGTTTGGGTTGGAAAGGACCTAGTTCAACCCCCCCTGACCCTTCTACCAGACCAGATTGCTCAGAGCCTGTACAGCCTGGTCTTGAACACCTCCAGGGGTGGGGAGTCCACARGCTCTTTGGCCACCTCTCTGCATTCCTGTGGCATTCCTCAGCTTGCTCCTTCTCCAGAGGTGTGGGGGGAAAGATTGCTGGGCTTGAGCCTCTCATACCCAAGAAATCACTAGGTGGTGTAGACAGAAGTTTGTGGTTTACCATCAAATTCCTTTGGTGATCTGCTGCAGCAGAAGAACACCCTTTTGGGCAGGAGGTGAAACCATCCTGTGTGAGGTTGTGGATCTGAGGGCCATGATCAACCTTCACAGCTGTAAGRAGCATCTTTTGGTCCTCCTCTGTATAAAACCAAAACCAGCTGCTTCCACAATGAAGCACTCCCCACATTCCTGCCTTGGCAGACTGAAAGCAGMAGGGGCTGCAACCTGGGCACACGTTGTGATTGTGATGACAACCAGGCAAGGTTGGAGAGCTCTTGCTCTGCCTGTTACAAAATGGGTGGGGAAAATCTGGGGGAAAAAACCCAAAACAATAAATGGATCCTGTATGGAGGAAAGAGAAGTAAAGCAGATTGCACATTAATAATTAAACTTTCAGAGAATTTAACAGATCATATTGTATATCAATGAGTCCTATGATCTTCCTGTATTGCTTTATACAGCTGACCTGTAAAAGTGTTTAAGCTTGGGTCTCCTGCAATGGGAAGCTTTTYTCTCATTCTACCTTTCTTATAGGCTAAAAAACACTTTAATATAGTTTTCAGCACCTAATTTGTATATTTATTTGAGTGTGTGTGTGTATATATATGCACATATATAAAATTCAGATATTTGTAATGGACAAGCTATTAATTACAGCCCCTAGGAGGAGGAAAAAAAAAAGGTAGCTATGGTAATGTTTTTCCTGTAACAAATCATCTGGGTTTAGATAATAATATATTTTTATAATTACTGCAGAAAATCAAATGTTTGTAGCAAGCAAAGTATAAGTTACAATTGCTTTTCTAGGAATTTAGGAGCTGCTAAGCTCCCTCAGACCTGCAAGCCTTCTAGCCCAGGATTTTGACAGTGACCAGAACAGGGCAGACCAAGGGTGTTCCAAGAAACCCTGCAACAAGCAGTTAGGTTATCCCTTATCTCAGAAAAGTTTCCATTCCTCCCCTTCCCTCTGTAATTAGAGGTTAGCTAATGCCTCTCAAATCATGAGAGTTTACATCTTTCCTGAGACTTCATTTCAAAAATAACATTAAATATTTACTGCTATAACTCTGGTCATGCTTGTTACTCATCAAAATGTCTCATCGTGGTTGGAGTCTTGCCAGGGCTTTGTTATCTCTCAGCTTCATCCCATTTTCCTTCTGCATGATAATCTAAGGATGGGTGAGAGCTGCAGAATGACCAAATAAAGAATGGTAAGTTTGTGGAAATTACTGGAAAAAAACAATTTTTTTTCCTCTATATATAGTTTTTCCATTTCATGTTCCTTCTGTTGCAGGAGCACAAAAGCACAACACCAGCACATTTTGGGGTTGTTTTCCATGCTGATGACTCTGTATTAGTGGCAATACGAATGCAGGTTGCCCAGAGGTGGCCCTTTCTGATGGGAGCTGCTGGCTCAGAGCCACCTCAGGTGCTGGGGTTCAAAACCTCAGCTGCACCAGCCTCCTTCTCATCCCTCTCATGTGCTGAGGGTGGTTTTTTGGGGACAGGGCTGCAGCTGCTGCCCTGCAGAGAGCAGACAAGGGGACCMCTGGTGAGCCAGGCACGGAGCTGTTTGGGCACAAGGGATTTTGTAGGGCCTGGGCACAGCGTGCTGAGGAACCTGTGCAATCTGAGGCAGGTAAATTGTGCCCTTTTGGGTGACATAACCAGCTTTGACACAGAGGGGAAGCAGAGTCAGACAGAGACTTCAGCTTCATGGGGATGCACAGTGGGCTGGACACACACAAGCTGGTGTGCTTGGGGATGTGTCTCCAGTCAATCACCAAATAYCATCCTTGTGCTGAGATGGGGTACAGAACAGCAGTGTCTGATTTTCCTGTGAGCCACAGGCTGGGGCTCTGTGTAACAGGTGAGAGCAGCCTCCTTGCAGCCTCAGGGTCTGAAGTGACAGTGGTTCACTGCAGCTGGCAGCTCACTGGAGCACAGAGCTCTTCCCAGACACCTTGGTCCCTCTGGGATTAGCCCCATGGGGGCTGGACTGGTGTCTCTGCCAGGCATGCTGATRCTGGGATGAAAGCAAGGCACTGGGGAATGAAACAGGGCTCTGGTGGGATGATTCCCCATCACAGACTCCCTGTTTGGAGTTAGTGATGGATGAGATCCTGCTGATCAACTGCCTACTGTGATATTATCAGGATGGATCTCAGTGTTAAAAGCTGGTTTGACGTGGTCCTTCCTACTCGTATCAGTGATRAGACAGTGATGTTTAGCTGGGATAAATACTCTGCTGTATTCTGCAGCCAGGGCTTTTTYCCCCCCTCTCATTTGCATTAATAGCAGGCATTATTATAAATGCATTACTGTGTTCAGGAGGGAATTGTGAAACTGGCAGTCGAGAATTTCACAGTCTCTCTTGTTAAAGGGAGACAGCTTKTGCTCAGGCTGAGTCAATATTTAATCTTGGATCCATCCTTTCCTGTATCTGCCTCCATAGTTAAAGCTGCTGAATAGTGGGGAAAACAAAYYTKAACTTCCTTTGGAARTTCAGTGAGCACTCAGTAAATATTYYATTTAGTATGGAGGAAGCTTTACATTTGGAAAAAAAATTAATATCCATTTTCCAAAGTTGATAGGTGGGTCTTCAAWAAAACAAAGCAACTTCCTAACACTCTACTAACAGTAGTTTACTGTGTGCTTATTTGTATTTGAGTGGACCTTTGATTTAAAGATTGAGCACTCACAGTGATAGAAGCTGTAGAAAGGGGTAAAAAATAAGAGAGCAGCTGTTCTGGTGACCAGACCAATGTGATTATTGATTACAGATTGGAATACAACATGGAATAGAAGAGACAAATGAACTGAAAGAGCTGACTGGTCATAAAAGGAAGTATTTMAAAAATGACTGTATCCTAATTCACAACTTAGTGGTCCCCAGGTGGCATGATTTACAGTAGGGCTGCCCACATATAGGGGGCAGAATATWATTTGTTTGCTTCTYATGGAYGTTAAAACCATACAGTGCTCACATCCAAGAGTAACAGTTTCCATTCAATGGACAAAAAGGTTAAGTATGGTACCAAGGAAAAGCTACCTATAGCAGGGGATTGAGAGCAGGCCTCCCAAAGCCATGGCAAACCACCCTAACCATTGCTTAAGATCACAGCTGTCCTCAGGCTGTGCTTACTGCTCCAGCAGTGATTTATCCAAATGAGCAAAGAGCACCACGCTCTTTCCCTTCAGCTGCAGCTGACTCCGATCCCATTACTGTCTCCAGCGAGGTGGAATTGCTCTTTGTTGGATTCATTGCTGGTGCTTTCCTGCACACTGTGGCAGCTGAAACACACAGCTTCGGCCTCCACCCCCAGCACTCCTGACAGAGAGGCTGAGGTAGCACATAAACCCATCCTCATGCATTTAGATGTCTTCATCAGCAGGGAGAACCGCTTGGGAAGGAGACATTTAAAAATCTCTTTGTTGGGTTTATAGGTTCTTTAAAGCCACTTAGTCATTAGATAGCAGGTTTAAAATTAGTCCATACGAGATGAGGCATCAACAGAGTCTTTTCCCAAAGCTCCTTATTAGCATTGATTTTTCAGTCAGGAGAGGAGTCGGGTAGTGGCAGATTAAATTAACAATGCAACGGTGGGTTTGGTTTGCCGGAAATGCCTGGCATYTTGTGCAGGCACCTTGTCACGTGGCTTTTCATGATACAAGACCTGARGATTCAGCAGCAGGAATACATAAAGGTCATTCTCATTTTAGGGTGTTACTTTGACTGTGGTGAAAACTGTTTTCCCCCTCTGTCTTTCATTTCACTGAGAGATGGTGGATGACATTACACGTTCCTCATTTTTCAGAACTTCATTTAGAAAATTTCCTGGTGATTGTGGTCTTCAAGTTCATTCAAACACTTGGAAATAGTAAATTGATTCTTTCAAGAASATCCAGTAAGAATAATTTTTTTTGTTGGTTGGTTGGGTTTTTTTTCAAAAGCCGTGTGTGAGGGAATACTTTGCAAAATGGTGTGCTGGAAGGAGGGGATGCATTCCTAGTCCTTGTGTCTCACTGCTTGGCTGTTGCAGACCTAAGGGCTGATGCAACATCTTGAAATTGATGGGACTTTCCCCCCTGGCATCCATGGGCAGCAGAGAGGTGGTACAGGAGGAGGCAGCCTGGCCAAGGCTGGAGCATTCCCTGGTACCTCCAGGTATTTCTCTCTCTCCTTGTGACTATGGAGAATCTCAGTGGCTGTGGTCAGGTGTGTCAGATCAACCTACAAAGGCACATAGTGATAAAATAAGGGGCAATGGCTTTAAACTGATRGAGAATAGATTTTGATTAGATATTCAGAAGGAATTCTTTACTGTGGGGGTGGTGAGATGCTGGAACAAGTTACCCAGAGAAGCTGGGGATGCCACATCTATGGAAATGTTCAAGGACAGGTGTGAGGATCCTGAGCAACCTGGTCCAGTGGGAAGGTGTCCCTGTCCATGACAGGGAGGTTGGAACTGTATGATCTTAATGCCCCTTCCAACCCAAACCTTTCTGTGATGATTCAATGATGATAGATTTGTTGCTGCTATTTTCTGAAGGGCAACACTTGAGCCAGCACAGGTGCARTTATAAACTCATGGCATGGACCCTTGGGTTGTAAAGTGTCTGCAAGACAAGGAGATYACAAAACTCTGGTGCAAGTATATCCTGATATTTTCCATTTTCTTTTCTTCTACACTGGAAGCAGCAAGGACTGGACAGCCTGGTGTCTGTGTACTGGTGGTGTTAAGTGGCTGGACCATAGAGCTTTATGAAGAAAAACCTGCAGGCCAGTTTGYTTTGTACCAGTGAAATCACCAAAACTGTAACCCTGTGCAAARCTGTAATCAAAAACTTCTTAAATTGGAAATAATGATAACAAATCATGATCTTTGTCTGACAACTGACCAGTCACCAGTGTCCTCCATGGACACTGTCAAATGCTGATAAGTGAAAAGTCCTTTTTTGGATTGTTCATTTTTCCTTGAAGCCTTTCACAGACCCATTTCCCATTCCACAGGCCAGTCCCAGCCCATATTGGTTGGTGCACACCTTACAGGCTGCAGGGCACTGGTTTAGCAGACACTTGGGGATTGGACTAGTGCATCATTTTGGGGGRGAAATCTCAGAGGCTGTGGGGACCTGATGAGGTGACTCCTCTGAAGGAGCTGGCCTGAAGGTGACTGTGGGGGGTGTCACAGGAAGGAGCCAGCTCTGTTTATTGATGGTCAGTGTGGTGTTGATGTGCTGAGCCCTATTGGGGTGGTGGCCTCTCTGGAGAGAGTGGACAGTAGCTAAGGAAAATTAGGAAGGAAGAACTTGAAATACCAACTGTATCTCTCCTTTTAGTTATTTTTTTTTTATGTCTTCAGACTCTCTTTTAGGGGGATTATGCAGATTTCCAAGCCTAAATTTTGCRTTGTGGGAAAAAAGGTATCCCAATTCTTGTTTCTTTGGATGCTAACATGCCAAGCTGGGGTCCTTGGGGAAGATATGACCCCCTGACACAGCAGCTTCTTTTGCTCTCCTTCTTCCTTTCCCCAAAACCATGTGTTCAAGCACCGCAGAACATGTCATCAACACTGTAGCAGCCAGTTGCTTTATTCTAGTTAGATGCCATCATTTCATAAATCAGATCAAAAGACAACACTGGGTCATTGTGTCCTGACTAGAGTGATTAAGTAGATCTGTGCTATTAACTGCMGTTTTCTTCTGAAAATATCAGACTTCCTGCCAAGATCTTGCCATGAGTTAAATCAKCATCTGCTGGCTGAGGATTCAAACTCCGGATTGGAGGCAATAATTTGTAACTCCTAAATGAAAACCTGTGGATTGAGCTGCCCCCTTGGACCACTGGATCCTTCATCTTGCTGCCCCTTCATGGCATAGTTCTGCACAGAAAACTCCTGTGCCCGGCAGTTTTGTACTGTCTTTATGGTTTCTATCCAGCTGAGATATCACATAGCTGACAGTTGTTTACTGAGAGGCAGCGATGGGAAAAGAGAAGTTCTAAGGAAATTAAATATTCTCTTAAAACGGCAAATCTTTTTTCTGCATATTCACTGTTAGTTCAGTGGCTCCCCTAGACATCTGGCAAGTATTTTGGCTGTGTCTGAGGGATTTTGGAGAAGGAAGGAACCTTGGCAGTGTCTTTAAATGCCGTAAGACATAACCGAGAGGAGGAGGAATYGCTGCTCTAAGGAGGGAGAGCATTTGCCGCATTGCAAAATGGCACAGGGAGCTTTTACTGCGGGCTGGGATGGGATTAACAGCCCTGCAGCAGTGTTTKGAACTGCCTGCTGATTGTCTGGAGATGGCTCAGGACCTGCGGCCCCCCTGCCGCGGCAGCGCCGGCCGTGAGCATTCTTCATCCACAAATGGATGCTGAATCACACGGCGGCCCTTTAATAGTTCCCTKCAGGATCCGAGGACATAAAACATTAGGAAACTTGCAGTGCTGTAATAAAAGCCACTGGGGATGTTTGGTAAGACAAACTATTAGAGGTTTCCTCCTGCATAAGTAGTCTGTGTATATATATAAATATATATATGTGTGTGTGTGTACATAATGTTTGCTTCAGATGAAGCGCACTGACAGAAAGTCAAAGCTTRCTGCCCTCTTCCAGTTCAGGGCAAGACCTTTGATGTTGCTAACATGTGAAAACACAATCGATGCTGAATTTTGTGTATTCSGTTTTATTGTTTTCTTAAAATTGCTTTGCAGCCTTATGAGGATGCAGCAGAAATAAAATGCAGAATCTTTACAACTGAAATGCCCTTTACATTGACAGTTTAAAGGCAGGGCTCCCAGCTTTTATTTCCCTTGGAATTTTGAATGTTGCCCTGCCTATTGCACTAAACTTCTCTGAGATCCAGTTAACTTTATTGCTACAGCAGGAATATTTCCCTGGTGCTGCAGGCTGCAGGAAGCAGGTCAGGCTGGTGGAGCAGTAGGGGAAGGGCAATTGAGTTGTCTGGCCTGTGCCTGTGTCCTCACCTGTCATTGTTTTTATAGAACATTTATAGAACATTTATAGAAATTTATAGAACATTTGCATACTTACCATTGCCTTTGCTTCCAGTGGAAAGATTCAAAATTATGGGTATTTGGAAGAGTGTGTTCATTTGCAGGCTGTAAAGTCATTGTCTTTAGGTGTAAAGTAATTGTCATTCAGTTCCTGAAGTGGTTTAATGGCAAGGCCCAGCTCGGTTTGCTGGTTCTACATCTTGTTTGGGTGTCTGCCTCAGCAAAGAAAGAGCATTTCCTGGTGCATCACTGCAAGAGCACCTCAGCTTTGGAGCCATGACTGTGTGCCTGGGACAGATGGGGATGGTAAATCCTCCAGCCTGCATTGTGTTRAGRAATTCTTYCACACAAATGCTACAGGATTGTCCTCTCTCTCCAGGCAAGGATTTTCCACTTGTGAAGGTAAGAGTGCTGAACTGTGCAGGGCACATTTCTTTCCTGTTAATTCAGTGCTGTGCCAGGAGAATTGGCCCCTGGTGGGCTGGTGTCAGTGGCTGCAGGTATTTCCCCTSCTGGCCTGCTGCAGCCATATGGACACAAGGACACACACCACTCTCACAGCTGCTGCTTTTGCTGCAGCTGACTTTTTTCCCTTTAAACTTTTGATTGCCTGGGCTAATACTCAAGCTCAGAAGCAGTGTGGCTGTGATGATCCTTTGCTTGTTGGCTGTAAGAATTTATTTGCTTGTTTATCACCCACCCTTGTAATACCTTAAACCCAAGGTCAGGACAAGAAAAGATTAAAAAAGCCTATTTTATAGTCTCATGTAAATACCAGGGCCATCAGTGACATTATCCCAGTAGGATGTTGGACCTCAAATTCTTATATTCTTGTATTTTTGCATAACCTTGTCAGTGTTTGCTGGGAGTGAAARCTGTTGTGTCACATCCTCAGCTGCTACAAACTGGCACAATGCCTGTGAAGTCAAAGGGGGAACAGTAATTTACATCTGAGTATTCTGGCATTGTGAAGTGSTGAAGAGGGGACCCAAATTGTTTCCCCACATGCCTTATGTGTGACCTGCTGTGTCCAACTTCTGCATGGCAGATTTATCATTTTCTTGTGCTGCTTGGCAGTTTCAGTCTAACCCCTTTCCTCCATTTCCTTCTGCCAAAAGCAAAATAAAAAGAAAATAAAAGAAATTAGCCAGGTCTTCATCGCTCTGGATGCATCTCGAAATCCCTTGGAAATAATGTCACTGCATTCTAGTAATATTTGGCATGGATTTTCTCCATCCATGGTTTATGAYTACTAATTATGGACTTTTCAGGCAGTTGCACAGGGCTGTCTGTGGTAGTCAGGGGTACTGAACATCTTAAAGCAACTAATTCATTTCCATTAAAATTTGGAGTGACAGATGTTTTGTGAAATATGATAAAGAACCCCAAAGTTCAGTGGGAGATGGGGCCATCATTTTTGCACCAGAGGTTTTAATAAAGAAGTGAGTATATATATATGGGTGTGGGTATTTTCTTCTATTTTTTTTTTCACCTGTTTCTCTGGTTTATCATTTACACATCATTTCCAGTAAATTTCCTGCAGAAAGTTGTTTCTTACCAAGGTTAAAATTACTTTTAGCCACGTATTTATTTCCTTAAAATCATTTATTTACCAATTTTTTTTATGCTTCCCTCAGCTTTTTTGCTTGCCACAAACAGAGTCATTCCCAACCTCTAACATTAATGATGTCCAAAGGTTAAGTATTAATTTTTTGCAAATTTTCCAGATTATTACTGRTTTCTCTGACAAAGGGAATGGAGAACATTACTCATGAGCTGTGAGTGTTCTTTAGCCTTTTGTATGAATAGAAGTTCTTTTTTGTGGGTCCAGGTACCACAGTGATGGAGCACAGATGGGCTTGGACACATAGGTACAGAGCAGGGGTGCCAGGATCTGCACTTTACCTAAAGGCTGTYATTGCTCTGCACCTCAGTGACAAGTTCTCACCTTTTCAGACCAAATTGTGGGGCAGTTRAAGGGAAGACCAAAGAAGAGCTTGTTTCTTTCAAGCTGCTGGTGTCAAATATGAGACCTCCCAACATTAGGCTGACAATGGGGAGAACACATGACCTCCGATGTGGTCAGGCAGAGGGTGAGGTCAAGAGAAATCTGCTTTATTTCAGCCTCTCTTACCTGGTTGATCTGAGCCTCATCACTGTGTGATCATCTCATGTGTAGCATCTCATGAATCACACAGTGATTTCAGCTGAGAGACTGAGACACCATTAAACCTTGTACAAGAACCTGAATCTCTCCAGGTATCTTTGCTGAGAAAAAGCTGCAGTGTTTCCTCCTCAAGCTCAGGTTGACTTGGGGACCCACCAGTTCCAGATCTGCTCAGCTTGTGAAGTAATGAGTTATTTTTTTGCATTCAAATTGTGTGCACGCCATATGCTGTGGGACAAGAGGAGGCAAGTTGTGCAGGGTTTAAAGTGCTGCCTTTTCATGTGCTCCCTTCCCTCCTCCTGTCCTTTGCCCAAACTGAGAGCCCTTTTCACGCTCCTGCCCTTAACCTGAGCTCTGTAGGACGCCAGCTAAGGGAACATACTTGCTTTGTATGGTGAATTAATGAGTTCAAATGGTCACCTTACACAGCAGAGACGTGTGGGAAAGAAAACCTGTGTCAATGTGAAACATGTGTTTGTCTGTCCAGAGGATGAAGCATCTGATTCATAAATCAGTGGCAGGGAGGTAAGGAGAGATGTGTGGGTTTGGTAACAACTGTCAGTCTTAAATGGTGCATTTTATTCTTCTTCATCTTAAGTCTCCCAAGAAGATCATATTTTTAGCTTTCATGTTTTCTCTCTGGCACTGGCCAGAGCTTAAAGCATCCAGAAGATCAGCATGTTCCCATTTCATGTCATCTCGTGATTCCTGGTGATTCTGTGGGCACACAAACCCTTTCAGGATCTGCAGAGTACTCATTTGGGGAAACAAAAGCAAGCTGCAAAAGCTGTCTGAGAACTGTGTTTTGCCTGCCCCTCTGGGCAGGTTGAAACTTGGGAGTGTGTTAATGCTGCAGTGAGTGGGACCTGAGGAAATTAGAAAACTACTTATCTGTGCTGGAAGCATTTCCAGCAAAAACACAGGAATATGTTGTAGGAGAGGATGCAGAATGTATTTTTCTGCTTGTATCGATTGCCCCTTTAATAAAGACTCTGACTGAATATGCAGCAGCTCTAAACATCAGACAGGGAGTTCTCCCATTGCAGTGAAATCTGTAGCCCATGAAGAAGCTGCCTGGGGCCGGCAGCTCCTGGAGACGGGGTCTGAGACTGAAAAATTGGGACTGAGCCTTTAGTTGGCAGACTCTCCTCTTCCCTAGTGTGGTTTCATGGTAGTTGTTGCAGCTGTGGATGTTGAGGAGAACCCCAAACCTGGGTGTTGGGCTTGCCCATGGAACCATGCTAAGGTACAAAGAGCTGGTCTAGATCAGGGAGAATAGAGATGGAAAGAAACCTGTCCATTTTGCCAGAAGACAGCAATTCCATCTGATATTTTAGAAAGGCCTCTGTTTTTACCCTTGGGGTATCTGCTTTAGCAGTCCCTGAGCACTGCCTCTGGGCTGAGGGAAGAGCTGTGCTGAAGGAATCCACCTGATGTCTTCTCCCACACCACAAAGGTCAGGCTGGACCCATCACAAATCTGCAGTTCCTGTTTACGCCATACATGACGTTCTCAACCCCTTCAGCTCTCGTGGTGTCGTTTCTGCAGCTCTTCCTTGATAACTAACTCCAACTGGCACAGCTGAGACACCAGCAGGATGAATCCTTGGAGCGCAGCCAGCTCTGGCTTTGATTTTGCACTTGTGTCACTGATGTCAAGCCTTTGAACAAGGCCCCTGCCACAGTGTGGGGCAGAGGCATGCAAGAGGAGTGTTCTTGCTTTGTGGGGACAACCAGAGTCACAAGATCTGCGATGGGATGCCAGAGTGCAAGTGTTTGTTGTGGTGCAAGCCACGACCGATTTCCTCCTCCAGTGACGCAAACTTGTGTCATTCCCGTCTGGCGGCCGAGCGCGTGTGAGGGGAGCGCTGCCCACCCCAGCATTCCCCACTTGGGCATGTGCAAACCCAGAGATGAGGGGCTCAGTGCAAGGATGACTGGGTGGGGTCACTTGGTCTGTGGGCTGCTGGAGCTCTGAAGCAAGAGTTGTGGGGCTGGAGATCTCTGAATGAAAACTGGGAGAGTGTGGGGTGTGCAGCATCTCATGAATCTGAGACTGGCAGAGGCTGGCTCTTAAACTTCTCCAGCTGCAATCAAGAGCTTCCCAGCAAGAGCTAAACATTTGCCATCAACATCTGTGAGAGCTGTGTGGAAGAAATAGCATACTCTTAACTAGTGTGTGATAAAAACAGCACTCCTGCTCCTTGGTTTGTTGTAGGTGGGTATTTTTTAGGGCAGGACTCTGTGTGAGAGCAGCAGCTGCTCACTTGCGTTGCCCTACAGAATGCTAGCAGGAAAATGCACCTGCATTGCATGTGCAAAGGCATTTATCCTGTTGAGGAATATTCTCTAGAAGGTGTTATTTTCCAGGGGACACTGATCAGTCCCTTCCTTTTCCTGGCAATACATGGCTCCTTGAAAGCATCAGTCTGTTCCTGTAAATCACAGAAATTCCCACTGAGCAGGTGGAACAACCTCTACAGAAAAACTTTCTGGTTTGGAATGACAAAGCCTTTTCTCTGTGAAAATCAAAAATTCTTCCAAAGGGAGTTGCTTTCTTTTATTTTATATTTTTTTTCCCCAGTCTTTCCTTGTAGTGGAAACTTTTCTTGTGTTTTACTGGTTTATTATTAAGATTTATAGATGCTACAGCAATAATGCAATCTCCCTGCCTTGATTGTGTTTTATGCACACAATGGCATGCAAACTGAAGGTCTGACTTGATCTCCTCTGCAAGACATGAGACAAGTTCAAAGGCCTGTTAAAACAAAATATATGTCTGAGATATTTGGCCCTGTCACCTGTAGCAGTGAGGTTTCTGGGCAGAACAACTCCAAAACACTGAAGGGCTATGTCTTAAAGGTGTGTCTATGAGTTTAATAGCTTTCCCAATAGAAACCTTTGCTCTTATACTTGGGAGAGAATGTTTCTACAGAGCCAAAGCACCAGATGCTTTGATTTGTCATTATATGAGTTGGAAAATATAGGTAGAATTACATAATGTTACATAAACATTCTCCTTGACTGACTGATAGATTTCTCCCTACACACACTTTAAAATATTGGGGGTTTATTTCTTTAAGTCTCAGATCTGATACTTGGAACAATTTTTTTTTCTGATTCCCAGAGGTTGTAAAAAACTAGATTCCCTGCTATTATGAATTAATTAAATTACAGAGCAGACCAGAGAGTCACTACAGGTGCACAAAGGCTCTCTCTGCCTTCCTGACTTCTCCAGTCTTATTATCTGGCATGACAAATTTCTGACAATTGACTTACCAGCTTTCTAGCAGCCATGGCCAGTCATTCTTCTTCGTGAAAATCAGCCAATCCATTTTTAACATGGAATTAATGAAGTGATGAAAATTTACATCAGCAAAGGATTTATCACAGAGCCTTAGTACTGAATTAAAGGTATTTATGCTTCCATAAATACCAACCATTGTTGATAATCCAAGACTTGAAGTCTTAATTCTGTCACTTTATAGTTAAGCTGGTAGAGAATAAGAATGAGAGAAAAAAATGCTTATTTTGTTCCTACAGTAAAAAGAAATGATTACTTGAGCAAAAATTATGGTCATGCTAATTGGTGATCTAACAAATCTGGTGGATTTATGCAGAAGATTTTAATTGTGTGCAATAAAAAGGTATTCTGATATCCCTAAAACTTTATCTTTGCATCTGCTGTACAGAGTAATCAAGTGTCAGATGCCAGTATGCATAGGGCCAAATGGATCAATGAGTCCTCCTCTGCTTCACTCACCCTGAAATCTTAATTTTACTGTAAGAAGTGAAAGTCAGAGGAAGTTCATACGGTCTGACGCATGACTAATTACCTGTAGTTTAAATGAGACCTTGGAGAAGCTGTGTGGTCATTGTGAACCTGCTCAGGAAATCCTGAGCACCAGAAACAGCTTTCCTAAAATATATACTGAGCAATCATTAGTTTTTTTCAATGGGATGGGTGCATGCTGTGGGGTGTTGCTATTGTAAACTGTTCACAATTCTCTCCTGTTATGTTTAAAAAATCCAAAAACCTGGATTTGTGCTCTTCTGGTTGGATGTTGGCAGTGTCTTTGTAAAGAATTCCTTGGAAGAGAGGGAGAGAATAATGGCAGGCAGTGGCACAAAGACCAGGTACTACCTGCACTCTAACTAAGCCACACCAGGAGACAGTGAGGGCTTCTGTGCTAATAATCAAGGAGAAGTCCCAGATGTCATGACTAAACTATTTCTTGTCTTCTCCCAAGGGGACAGGACATATAAAAACAGTCCTGAAAATACATGGAAACTCACTGGGAAAGCCCTTCCTATATGAATGAATGTTTGTTATTTTTATATTGGGATGGTGCTCTGAAAAGATGCTKCTGGGTACCAAGAGAAGGGAGGATGATGTGGGAATGTTCCCACGGGCAGTCTGAAGCTTGGAGTGTGGTAGGGAATTCCTGGTCTTGTCTGTGCAGTCTCATGCAAGTTTCCACTGCCTCACTTTCTTTTTGTTCCTCAAATAAAAGCAATCACTCTTCCTGTGAACACATGAGATTAGAGGTGAGTATTTAGCAGCATTAATTCTTTGTGAGAGCTCATTCCTTCCTCACCCCATCCCAGAGTGTTTAAACCTTCTCTCTGCCAAACTATAATAAATTGCAGGTCTGGCCCCTAATGATTCCTCATCCGGGAAGCCAGGGATGAGGGCAATTTATCTCCTAACGATTAAACCTGCAGAAAAAAAAAAAAAGGGTGAATTGCCTGAATGAAATTACTGCCCATGCATTATTCAGCCACCTGTGGGGAGAGTTCTGCAGGAGAACAGAGAGAAGCCAGCATCCCAGATCAGCTGGGTTCCTCTGGGATGGGAAACCCGTGGGGAGTGATGGGGCTGTAGGTGGCAGCAGAGGCTGCGGGATGGGAAGGCACAGTCGGAGCTGGTTTAGGGGCTCCCAGGGAGATGGTGCCTGGGTGCGTGATGGCTCGAGCTTTGCAAGGCCATGGGAAGAGGAAGGGTGCTCACCCCAGGCTGGGGCTGAGAAGAAGACATCAGAGAGGATCTGTCCTGCAGACAAGAGGAGTGTGACAGAGAGAAGGTGGAGGAGAAGAGAACTCTCTGCACTGGTGTGTGCTTGACTGCCCTGTCTGGACTGTTCAAATCCCATCTGTGCTTTGCTCTTGTCAGTCCCTCTCTTGGCCCATGTACAAGGGTGGTGCTGCACACAATGGCCAGAKGGCTTTGCTTCCTCCCCAGGTGCAAAGGGACCTGCTCAGGGACAGGAGGGGACACTGGAGGAGGCACAGCAAATCATCTGTCGTGCTGCTCTGCTTTGATAGTTGCTAAATGACTTTTTTCCCCCCAGTTTTAATTGTAGTGCCCAAATGGATATACAGATGTTAAAATTTTGGTTGTGAGTGCAAGTTATGGAGTCTCTCCTGTCCTGCACCTGCGATGTCTCAGCTTCTGTGGCTGCTTTTCCCTTGTCTTCTCAGTCAAAGAGCCAACAGGTGGGACAGGGTGTTCTGCAGTGAACTCCCTGATATTTGCTCCTACAAAAGACAGGGTTCCTGGCTGAGCTGGGACTGATCCTGTGTCACATCTGGTACATGAGGCTGCACAAGACTTTCAGGAGCATCACTCTTGCCCATTTAGGGGCAAGATTTAGGGGTAAACTCTGCTGGCTGTCCTGACTGATGGGTCAGCCTTGGTTCATTAACCCCATATTATACCTTCCCTGCAGGGTAGCCAATCTGAGAGCCATCTTATCATTTAAACCCAGAGGGTTGAGAGATGCAGGGGAATCCATCCAGATAAATGCTCCTCAGTGAACTCAGTTGTTAGCCTGATGCTGACCATGGTGTCCCTGGAACTGCTGTTGGGGAGCAGAGGGAATTTACCCATTTCTCTGCTACTGCACAAACTCTTCCCTGAGCTGGCAATTGCAATGCTCTAGAAAACTGATCAGGGGCCAGCATGTGTATTTGATAATAGGAAAAGCTGTATTTTTCTCTTGGACAATCCAATGAAAGATGCACATCCAGTCTCCAGTGAAATCACCTTAAATGTTTTTCTTTAGTCTCCTTCTTACTTTAGCTGATGTAGGACTAGGGCAGAGGGTGTGCACAAGTGCTGGGAAGTGAGAGCTGCAGTGCTTTCACTGAAGTAGCATTACTTGGCAGGCTGACTGAAAGCCACCTTTAAGCCATGCCAAGTGGCTATTTTGAGTCTGGGAAATAGGCAATACCTCTAGGGTGCCAAAAGTTCATGGATTTTCTTTATTTTGATTGCAATACATAATAGACAAACCAATGCCCTTTGCTCCAGCAAGATGAGAGCAAGTTTTAAAATGTACCGGGGTTCTGGCTGATGTCTCTCCAGAGTGAAAYGTGTCTTCTATTTCCTAGTCTCAAAGTATGGCAAATGCTTTTGGCCACTGATCAGGATCAGGAAAGTTTTTCATCCCAGAGCAGTGAGGAAARCTGTCTGACTGTGGGTGAATGAAAAATGGAAGTGCTGTGGAAAGTAGGTTGGCATCTCTGTACCAGGAATGGATGGGAATCCCAAATGGGWACTCCAGTGCAATGTGTAACCTCATCCCCTGTGAGTCAGACCTGCCTCATGCCCAGATTTCCCTTGAGGAGCACTTAAATGGCATAGCATGTCACTGGGACTCATGCAGTTACAAAACTCATCCTGGCTGAAAATGGGCAAGGAGTGCTCTGGGTCTGTCACTGAGCCCTTCTGTCCCCCTGGGGACTTGCATGACAGGGATGGGTGTTGGTCTCACATCAGAATCTGTCCTGACTTACTGGAATTGGTTGAACTGAGGGTCATGTGAAGGCTGGTGAAACTGGATGGATGCATTGTAGTGTGAGAACAAARAGAAATGGTATTGCACCCATCAGCTCTGGTCCATGAATAATAGAGATTCCTTGTTTACAGGATGTGGGACAATTGTTTAATGATCTCAGTGTTTGCTGGTATTTTTCTTCCTTTTTGTCCCACATTTTAAAGCAGCGTGTTTACAAACAAGGTTGCAGGAGATGGAGTGAGTCRATGGAGCCCTCATGCCCACTCCTGGCCTGTGGACCTCCACCAACAGTGACCTCCAAGAGCCATTCCCAGGGAACATCACCTTTCCCACTTCCATGCCCAAAGGCACYGTGGCATTTTTGTTCACCTCTTCAAAGGCCTTTGAAGGAGACAGCCAGAGCTAAGGAAGAGCTAACAAACGATCCCTCCTGCTCCTTCCTGCCCTTCCAGCAGCCTGGGGGACGTGTGGCTTTAATTAATCAGTCGACTCATGCAGTGACACTGACACAAATGGCACCTGCTGTCATCCTCTCCCACGTAAGGGCTGCTGATAAATGGCCCAGGCTGTGCTGGCCAGTGATTCCAGTTGGCCGAGCAGAGATGGATGCTTGTGTCCCTCCCTGTGACGGAGGAGTTAATCATGATGAAGAGTGAACATGTAGGGCAAGCAGCTCCAGCCTGGTCTTCCAAGGAGGGTGCWGTGGTCCAGCTCMCAGAGAGACTTTACCAGTGGTTTAGAAAGGCACAAAAGGTAKCAGGTTCTCCCTTGTGTGCCAGCAGATGGATTTGGTGCAGGTCAGTCACATTTTAGGGGATGTTTTAGGTAACTGCATATGGGAGGTTGGTAGCTGCTCCTCATCCTTAGCCCCTCCTGGATGCAATGTGCTGYGAGTTCCTCTTCCAGCAGAAATGTCCTGGCTGGTGCCACCAGGTGCAGCTCTGCTCCAGCCTGTAGGAGGCAGAGACACTGCTTCTGCYAGGAAGGACTTCAAGGCTCTTCAGAAGAAATGGTCATTAGGTATATCCTCAGGTCCTGCTCACCCAAAGGGTTTTCTTGATCTGTTTAATACATCCAGAGGGATGAGTCTGGGCTTTCTAAGTTCCCTGAATCTGCCATTGCTCCTCTCCCTGTCAGTACTGTCTCACTGTGAAATCCCAAAGCTCCCCCCACCATGCATGGACCTTCCAGGACAGGAGATTCTRTGAGCAGGAGTGTGACTCACCACAGAGCCTGTTGTGAGGTGATKCAGCAAGGACTGTCTCCAAGCCTGGAGTATCAGAAAAAGGGTCAATGCCATCAGATGGTCACATCTTTCTCCCTGTGTTTAGCCAAGCAGATGTGCTGGTTTGTGTCAAGCATGGCTCTAAGGCTGCTAATACTGCTCCCAGCACCTGATCTCAGCCACTGCTCTCACTGACAGTGACTAGTAACAGTAAAAAGGAGCTGGGCCCACATATGCATGTACCCAATTKTCCCTTTGCAGAAGTGTTTTACAGGTATCAAAGACACTCAGGTGATGTGGTATCTGATGGTGGAAATGATATGAGGGCAGAGGGAAGAGTGTAGTGGGCAGAGAAGAACCAACTGAAATTCAACAAAGGCAAATGCAGGGTCCTGCACCTGGGGAGGAACAACCCCAGGCATCAGCACAGGGTGAGGGCTGACCTGCTGGAAAGCAGCTCTGTGGAGAAGGATGTGGGGTCCTGGKRGACAACAGGCTGTCCATGAGCCAGCAGTGTCCTTGCAGCCAAGATCAGTGGTTTCCTGGAGCACATTGCCAGCAGACTGGGGGAGGTGATCCTGCCCCTCCACTCAGCCCTAGTGAGGTGTGTCTGGAGTGCTGTGCCCAGTTCTGAGCTCCTCAGTGCAAGAGAGACATGGAGCTCCTGGAGTGGATCCAGKGGAGGACAACARAGATGATTAAGGGACAGGAGCATCTCTTATGGGGAAAGGCTGAGGGAGCTGGGCCTTTTCAGCCTTGAGAAGAGATGACTGAAGGGGAACCTCATCAATGTCTATCAAGGCTGAGCTCTGTGGGAGTGGTTTGGTCTGTGGTGTAAGGTACTGGATGGGGATACAAAGTCTAGAGCATAAAGCCTTTCTCTCTGGTGCTCAGACTGCCTGCACACAGTCTGCAAAATCTCCAGACTCTCTTTCAGACCCGACCCACCAGATCAGCACAAAAATACTTCCACTGAGGGAATCATTGGAGCCTTCTCCAGCAGCCAAGGAGAGCACTTTTAATGTCTGCAGTGTCCTGGTGGCTATGCTACGTGACTGAAGAGTTGATATTTGTATTGCTATTGACTTCTCCAGAATGAATTCAGCAACCCTTATTAAGGATCTCATTCTTGAAGTAACTTCATAGTTATTGAGAATAATCTYCATAAATGATGTTATRCCTCTGTGTAATCTCATCCAATAAATCTTACTGTATCAGCTATTATTTTTTAAATGGGGAAATTGGTACAGAGTTCTTTGTTTTACTGAAAGCAAACACTGAAAAGCCTTCTAAGCCCAAACCTTTATCAGTGTGATTTAAGACTGAAAATACATGTTTCTGTCTTAAGTTTTTGACAGTGCAATTTGACTGTGAAGAAGCATCCAGTCTCTTCTGCTCTGACAGCTCATTGCACAGGTCTGTGTGCCAGTGCACCATATGGGGACATTGCCCAGACTGGGGTCACCACAGTGACCTTTACTCATTGCTCTGCCACTGAGCTGGACAYGCAGGGAACTGGAGATGCTGTCTGCATGCCAAATGAGATCAGTGTTCCCAGTCTTCCCTCTTCTGCTTTGGGACCCATTGATCACTGTCAGTGAGTGTCAGCTGGGTGTCYCCTGAAATACAGCTTTTCTTTCTGCTCTCTGTCCAGATTCCATCAAGGGATAAAAACTACTTTTCACTTCAATGATATTTGGCTGTTTTTCTTTGAAAAAGAGAAAATAAAACACATTAACTCTGCTCCAAATCCCCTAATCCATTCTAATTATAGAATAATTAGAAATAGTATCAGTAAAAATGGTGGGGTTGACTCAAAAATGAGTCACAGTGCTCTAGGGAGAGAGGAGCAGGGTTTGGTTTGTGATGCAGTTGCTGTGAAAAAGCAGAGGACCACACATTCCTCAGGCACATTTTAAGTCCACATCCATGGACCAGCTTGGTTCTCCCACTGCCTTCTGAGACTGCAGCTCCTGGCTGTGTCCAAGATGGGACACAAGATCAAGCCTTGGACTAAATGTYCCACATCTCCCTATCCATGTGAAACAGAGAAAGCTCTTTCTGTCCTCTCAATGCTCCAGACTAGAAGTTGCTGAACCTCTGTGCTGGGTGTGGGCTGCCYAGAATTTTACTGTTAACTTTCTTTGTACTGATGAGAGCTGAAGGAAATTTTGAGCAATGTGGTTGATGCTGATGTCYGTAAGTGCAGAGATGTCCCTGCCATCTCACAGGTGACTCCAGAAGAAGCTGGCAGGCAGGATTAGAACTGGATGGCTATCTCTCATTTCCAGCCTGCAGCAACCCCTTCCAGGCAGTGATCAAATTTTCCCTTGGAAAGTGGAATGTGTTGGTAGGGTTGGCTCATGTTTCAGTGATCACACCTGCTTTCACCCTAGGGTACAGCAGTCTTGTGGAGCTACATTAACAGCACTGCTTGTGCTTTCAGCAGAGACCTTGATGTGTCTTTATTGTGGAAAATGAACTCCTCCTTCAACCACTGCAGTGTTCCTGGGGGCAGGACTGGTGTGGTTTTGTTGGACCACATTTTTTGGTAATTAACTTTCATTATTAGCTCCTTGAGGGAAAAGTTAGAGGCATATTTGATCCCTTAATAGCTGAGCTTGCTTCGTATTTGAGAGAGATCTCAAAACATTTAGGATTAAAGTTGCACATGTGTGTAACTAGAATTTCCCAGGATTTCCCACAAAGTACATTCTAGTCTTTTCCCTTTGGACCACTTCTAAAGTGTGAGTCTACTGTAAAGAACACTGTAAACCAACATTTATGCCTGTGGAAAGATAATTTAGTACTCTGGCACWTTAAGTATTTTGTTCAAGCACTGCCACCAAAGCTTGCTTAATGAACTGAAGAAAAATTCTCCCCAGGAGGAGGACAAAGTTTGRAGAATTGAAATAACTGTAGCAAATTCTTTCCTTGGTCAATAGGCCATGTGTCACAGTGAGAGGGGAGGCACTGCCAAGACTTCCTTTCAAACAGTTCTTGACCACTCAGGTGTCACTTCTTTRTGCTATTTTTGTTCCTTCCAAGAATGTGATGAATATTTTGGAGACCAGAAGAAATAAAGAAGAAATCMAGAACTGTCAGAGTGCTGCCTTTGTTAACACCTCCTGAGCTATGTATGACATGGGAATGAAGCATGACTACAGGAACATTTCTGGCCCAAATTGAGATTGCTTACAGAATCCAGGATTTCAGCTTTTTTGTGGAAATCCTTGTGGCTGTGTTAGATTCCAAGCAATGAGATATTTGTGTTTCTGTTAAAAGAGTCTCAAGTTTTTTATTCCTCCATTTAAGGTTCCCTATTTGAGACACTTAGGTTTTGTTTTCYTGGAAGTMTTTAMGATCTGGCTGGACAGGGCTYTGAGCAACCTGATCTAGTGGAAGATGTCCTTTGTCCACAGCAGGAAGGTRGGACTAAATGACTTTTAAATGTCACTTCCAACCCAAATCATTCTATGATGGCATGATTTTCAGTGAATCCAAACATCCACAGGTTCTGACACTTTTAAGCCATGAATTTTTATCCAAATACACCTTTACATCACTTTTTYCCCCAACTTCAAACTTTGGTAGGAGCTGTGTTTTGGCACTGTTTACACAAAACCTACTATAAATACACAGCTGCTCCCTTGGTTTCTCCCCAGTATTTTTACTTTATTATGTTTCCCAGATGTATACATTTTAAAATCCCTTGTCACATTGCTATCAGACCCAGGGGGAAGCACAGACCACTGTGTAAAATCACACAGCAGCAACGAGCCAAGCAATACTCAGTGGTGCATGGATGTGCCAATTAAGAGTGCATCCTACTTTCTCAGTCTGGCTGCTTTTCTCATTCTGGGGGGTCTAATTGTTTGCTTGCAATTATTTAGCAACTCTAATGAGGCTGAAAAGAGGTCAGATCACCTGTAAAATGTCTTAGAAGTCTGGATGCAGATGTGATTTTTTAAAATAAAATTTAATGTTCCGAAGAATTTAAGGTAAAAAAAAAAATTTCCCCAGAGTCATGACTCTGCAGACTGAATATAAAAACAATTGCCTCCCATCCACATAACCTTTGGGACTCTGGAAAGAAGCTGCCTACCAAAATTAAAGACCTGTTGCATTCAGTCTGYCGCTTGTAAAACCCAGTGTTGCCATTTCTGAAYAGATACTGATATGCTGATATTTTTGTTCATCATGCCCCAACTGTAGACTTCACTGCTGGAAAAAAAAAGCCCCACAGGGATAATGATAGTTTTTTATTTGGGCCACAGGTGGTTTCCTTGATGTTTGTGCAAAGTTTCAATTGATTTTCCTAGAAGAAGTACTRTGACCCTTTCATGTGTTTATCAGTCACAGTAAACTGTGCTTTAWGCAAGACTGAGGTTACAGAGATTGTGGCTTTCTATGGTATGTCCTGGAAAAGGTTCCTATCCCAGGGAGTTCAGTGGACATAGATGAACCTTAACCCTGCTTTGAATTGGGAATTGGGAAAGTTGTGATGGCCTGAGCTGGAACATAATCACAGTTGGGTCCTTTCAAAGTTACTTTTTAATATTGCCTCTTATATTATTAGTAATTATTTATAGCTTTGTTATTAAAAACTATCAGTGTAACCTATCCAGAYCCCTCAGCAGATCCTTCCTACCCTYCAGCAGATCAACACTCCCACTCAACTYGGTGTCATCTGCAAACTGGCTRAGAGTGYCCTTGACCCCCTCAGCCASATCATTGATAAAAATATTAAATAGAATTCTCCCCAAAACTGAGCCCTGGAGARCACCACTGACCACCAGCTGGATTTAACCCCACTCACCASCACTCTCTGGGCCTGMCCATCCAGCCAGAGTTTYACCCAGTGAACAGTGCACTCGTCTAAGCCATGGCAAGCCAAGTTTCTTCAGGCATATACAGTGGAAACAGTGTAAAAAAAAAAAATTACCTAAGTCCAGGTAGATACATCCAGCCTTTCTCTCATCCTCCAGGCTGGTGTTCTTGTCATAGAAGGAGAACACACTGATCAAGCWGGACCTGCCTTTTATGACCSCCTGCTGGCTGGGCCTGATCCCCTGATTATCCTGCATGTGCTGTTTGATGGCACCCAAGGTGATCTGCTGCACAGCCCTCCTGGGCTCTGAGCTCAGGCTGACAGGRCTGTGGTTCCCCWGATCCTCCTTCCAGCCATTCTTATAGATGGGTGTTTATATTTGCTGACCTCCAGTCAGTTGGGACCTCCCTGYTGAGCCAGGACTGCTGGTAAAKGATGGAGAATGRTTTAGTCAGCTCTTCCACCASCTCCCCCAGTACTCTTGGGTGGATCCCCTTCATTCCCCTGCCTGTCCCTGTCTTCCAGCTCAAGGGGCTGAGAACAATTGGCCTCTTAAAGACTCAGGAAAAGACAGTATTAAGGACCTCAGCCTTCTCGTTTGTCACTGTTTCCTCCCTCATCCAATAAAGGATGGAGGTTTGCCTTTACCCTCTTTTGCTAATGTATTTATATAAACATTTTTTTAGTGTCTTGTATGACAGCAGCCAGATTAAGTTCCAATTGCACTGTTGCCCTTCTAATTTTCTCCTTTCATATCTTCATGACACCCTTGTAGTTTTCCTGAGTTGCCTGCCCCTTCTTCCAAATGTCATAAACTCTTTTTTTTTCCTAAGTCCCAGACAAAACTCTTTGTTCAGGCAGGCCAGTCTTCCCCACTGGCTCATCTTTTGGCACAGGRGGATAGCCTACTTCTACTCCTTTAAAATTTCCTTCTTGAACAATGTCCAGCCTTCCTGRATTCCTTTACAATTCCAGAAGTTCCTCCCAAGGGGCTCTGTCAGCCAATGAAATGAAGGTTACTGACTGTCTTTGTTCCATAAAGCTCCTAAGCATGAGAATGCATGAGAAGACAATATTAACAACTCTAGTGTTCAGAGAGAGATTTAAGCTCAAGCTTACACATTGGCATATGTATAACATGAAGCACATGTGTAGTCTTCAGGGTTAATCACCAGTGCCAGGTTCAAGAGGTGCCAGTKGGTTTTATTTCTCCAAAGATTCCTGAGCAATTTAACACTAACTTCCCATAAAACCAATAATTTCCAGCCAGAGTTTTAAAGTTTTGTCTGGGTAAATGAATTTTCAAAGGTATTTTGAATTTTGGCCCAAAGTAGCTTTCCTAATTTCACGTTGTGTATTTCTGCTGAGACTGAAAAAGGAATCCAAATTCCTGCAGTCTCATTCTATTACMTTCCAGCTTCTCATCCTCCCCTTACCTCACCCTGTACAAAATAGGGGCTCTTGTACCCATTCAGTWTCCTTCTTGGGGCTCTGTGGAATCATGTTGCACAATGTTTGTAGGGTTCCTGGAAAACTTCTAGTTGAAAAAACATGGTGTTGGAGCTGACACCTTTTCTTCCTTTTCTTCTGCTTTTTAATTTTTTTATTTCAGGAGTTGTAAATCTGCCTGCTGGTGTTCCATCCTCCTGTGGCTTGGTCGTTGGTCTGCTCCACATCGCTGGGTTCATTATATAATGTGCTGATGTGGAAATTGCCAGAAATTATTGCTTCCCATTACACAACTGTTGCTGCATATCTGATGTGTTTTCTGATGCTCAGGGGAACAGAAAGCTCTAATTGCTGTTATGCTTTTGCAGATCCTTGACTGTACACCATCATTAGCCCTAAACAGTTGCACGATATGATTTTATTGGGATGTCACAGGTTTTTCTTCAAATATCTTTATGTTTGCATGTTCCTCTGCTGCTCTCATAAACTCAAAGCTGGTRTTTGTGCCTTTGCACAGTCATGATGGAAGCTGTGGAGATGTAGATCCCTGCAACACACAGGGATCTCAGGCAGTGGGGTCAAACAGCTTAAATCAAGCACACACAGGGCTCAAACATGCAACAGAGTTGTGGCAATTRAACCCACTGAAGTGAAGGGGCTGGGCTGATGTAGCTCTCCACAACCCTCAGAGTACAWGCTCTTGACCTGACAATGAGGTCAAGTCTTTTATCTCAAACCTTGATAAAGAGCATTAAAGTTGCATTATATTTCCACATATCTGGAGATAAGCAATCCTCTGGACAGTCTCCAGAATTCAGCTGGTCAGTGATAACTAATGAAACCACTGTTTCTCAACTGTGTGCACCAAGTCCTTAGTGATGTKAGTACCTGATAGAGCTACTGGCTTCTGTGAAGTGGCAAAACCTCAAGGCTGTCACAGTGGAAGCCCATTTTCTCTCTTTTAATATTCTSTAGAATGATTCCACAGCAGCATCAGACTAAAACTGTGCTGGCAGTTGCACATTTCAGCAAAATGAAACCAAAGTTGTGTGGATGGATTTGAGTCAGTTTGGAAGTCACCAACCAACAGTGTAAGCAATGAACCCAACCAGAGTGTATCCTATGAACTCTTGTGTCACAGCTCACAGCACATTATCCAGCAAACACTGCATCAATCCAATGTGTCATACAACAGGGGCATATAATTTTGGGAAGATGGCCACAACAGAATCAAAGTTTTCAGAGTGAAACAATATTCTGCATCCGGAACAATATGACATATAAATTTCCAGTCAGAAGCAAGAAAAATAATTTTGTAGATTAGAGACTTTGAAATGCTTCTGATATGCGTTGAGTATCAATGAATATACCTAGTTAAAATGTGTGACTCTTTACAATAGGTATTTTTTGAAAACCATAGATAGAGAACAAAGTCTGTCTGCCTCAAGTGACTTTATGTAAGGTAGGACACCCACACTCCTGTTATGGGTTTGTCTCCTATTGCCTTGCCCAGCCCTTACTGCTCATTGAAAAGATTCAGTCCCTACTGCCTGTGTGTGTTTTGCAGTTTGTCTCTTCAGCAAATCCAACATATTTCATCTGAGACCAGAGTGTTTGGCTGCATGCACAGGATGAGCTTTGGGGTGCTCCAAGYGGCCCTGCTGGGTGTGAGAGTTGTTACTCAGGTAGGCAGAGAAGAAAGCACAGGATCCAGGATGGGCCAGGAGATCAGGTTTCAATAACTCATCTGTCACACTGCTATCAGATTTCCTAGATAAGTTTAGGAAATCACCTGGGCATTTTTCACTGCTGTTGGAAACACCAATGCTGGTATCAATTACACAAATGAAATTTTTGTTTAGTATCAAATCCACGTGGGAAAAAGAGATGCTRTTATTTCTGTTTCTTCCAGTGAGACATCATTTTAATTGAATCATATTGCAGAACTTGGGACATTTTAAAATTAAGAATCCACTTCCAATTCTGCTGAGAATATGTTTCGCATAGTAAGATCATGAGGTCATAGGATAAATCCAGGTTGGAAAAGAACGCAGACATTTTTTTGCCCAGCCTCCCACTCAAAGAAAGATCAGCTGTGAGATTGGAGCTTCATCCYATTGGGCTTTCAAATCCTCCAAGGATGGAGAGACCATAACTTCTCTGTTCCARTGCTTGGCTGTCCTCATTGTGATCTCTTATTGCCTTTTGAAAAGTGTACATCAAGGGTGTGATTCTAATTGTTTTCTTCAGACCAGCCAGCCCAGACAATGCACCATCTGATAAAGGTAGACAGTTTCCTCAGACTTTTGGTAAGGGGCAGAAGKGTTTGGAGTAAGCAGGAATAATTGGTGAGCACCTAAAGAGCCCACAGTCAACAGGGAATCAGGAATCTTAGTGTCAGGAATTAAGAAGATGTCTTMGATCATGCTTGAGTGGGTTTTGCTAGAAAGTGGCAGCTTTTCTTAATTTTTCATTTTTAATGTTCATAATTAAAAAAAATAATTTTTTAAAATCAGATTTTTTAAAGTGCCCTGTAATGTGCTTTACTTTCCATTCTCTACAGACACTTGAGGAGTGAGTAAGAGGGTGTTGTAGTCAGGGAGGGTTAACATGTGGTTAATGTGCAAAGTCAGGTGATTCCTGTATCAAGTCATTTGCTAGCAACTGTGACCAAGGAGTTGGGATCATGAGTGCCTTCCTAGTGATTTCTGCAATGTCCTTGGGCATGKTTTTTAATTTCTTTTTAGTTCCTCATGCAGAAAATTATGCTGCTTACTTTCTCCCCATATTTGCCATGTCTATTTATAAAGACAGTTTGAGGAATCTAACACAACCTTGTCCTTGGAGATCTGTCTTATTGATGTACAAATAATAAACAGAACAAAATGTCATGCTACTGCTTAACTCATGMTGAAAAAATTGTTTTAAAACAAAGATTTTTTTTTGGTTGAATTTTTTTCTCTTTCTCACCTCTGTTCTTCAGAGGATTCCTCTAGTCCTATCTAATTTTTTTCCCTAACTGTATCAGGAGGTCTGTTGTAGAGGAAAACCACCAGTCATTCACTCTCTCACAAACCTTTCTTCTCAGGTGCCCTAATGAAAGTGAGGAAAACTGCACAGCTGATCTGTTTGGATTCTGCTCCACTGAATCATGGTTTGCTTTTCCTGGGGTTTTCCTGGCAGACTCTGATTACATTTTGTCAGCTGAAAAGCAGRTTACTTTTTCTGACTYCTCAAAATGCTGCCAAAACCTCTGMATAGGAAGGTGGGAAAATGCCTGCCAAGGCTGACCACAGATCCTCAGGACTTCAGGGTACAACCCTCTGTGATATAATTTGTGAGTTGCTTTGCAGGAGATGAAAGGAAGAGAACTCCCTACTTCTTGCATTTCTTCCTGGAATATTACAGCATCATTTCTCAGACTGCTTCCCAAGTTTTCAGTGGAAGTGAAAACAACAGTCCAACCACAAATCCTTTAGTCAGGTATGTCTGTATAAGGAATATTGAAGGAAGTGAGTTCCCCAAACCCTCTGTGAGTATAAGGAAGATCCTTCTCTTAGGAGACTATAATTAGGCAATCTTAACAGAGTATTGAATGTTCTTTCTGGCTTGGTTCCATCATTTTCCCAGAGTCCCTCAGTTTCCATCAGTTGTATTTCTTGACCAAGTCATCACTTTTGCAAAATAGGATTAGAGAGGGGTACATGTACCCCAGTACATCCCAGTCTGTTAAACCCCAGAGGGACAGAGATGGTGCTGCTAATTAGTCAGGTGGGATTACCAACAGAAATCTTGCCTTGAATAATWATATTTTATGCCTACTGTTTCTTAACTTGCTTTGTATCATTTGTTCTTTCAGTGATRATTGGTTAGATAAGGATTGGTTGTTTACTATTCTGAAATAAAAATGCTTGTGATGGTAAGTAATAGGACTTCATGTAGAATTATTAAATCTGWTAGCTACAGTGCTCAAGACTTCATTTAGACCTACTGTAAATTTATACCCCATATAGTTTATGGGCATAGTTTAGGGGTTAGCACCTGATACTTGATTGAATATCAGGTAATACCTTTTTCCAGAGGATGCACCTATTCCTTCAGTCAGCTGTGAATGAGCTGAAGTGTCACATAAAGTCATGTCTTAACAGCTGCTTGTCATTGTGAATAAGGGCCTCAGAATCTTGATCTTGCTTTTCCTCTATTTATAAAATTTAGCTGTAAAGGGGGATGTTCTGCTTTGGGTTAACACAAGGAGTTTGACTTTTGGTGTTTCCAAGTATAGTCTACTGCCTGATGGAGGAAGGGAAGTAGAACCTCAGAAATCTTGTTTCTTATGTCTTTGTCTACTGGCAAGCATGAGAGGCACCATTTCAATGGATTCTTGGTATCYAAAAGAAATTTCTGCACATTAACCTTGCTTTTAGTAACAAGTCTTTGTCCCATCATTTACCAGGATCCAGAATGCAGCCTCTCTGAGGTTGTTATTCCTTTGCCTGCTCAYAATCATTTGTTCAGGACCTCACTCAGAGACACCACTTAAACTCTGCAAGTTGCCACATTGATTTGGTGCAACAGTTTCAGATGTCTGGATTTTTATTTTTTCTTTGTTTGTTTTTTATCAGTACTCCATCAGTTGGAATTTGATTGCATCCTTTTAGCACTTTTCTTCAGYAATTACACTGTATGATTTTGCAATTTGTTCAGTTTTGCCACTCTGTTGGAGACTGGCTGGGCTTTTTCTCTTACAAACAGGGAACTTGTGTTTAAATAGAACTTCARATAAATTAGACAAACAACACTGTGCAGCCCAACAAAACTATTTCTTCTTTTGATAAATCTAGACTTCCTCCAGCTTTGACGGGAGGAATCTCCCAATTTTATGAAAAATATGTTATTTTTCCTTCTGAATGTCCAGTGTAGCTATGATCCATTATTTCATATTCATAGTTGCTAACTGTTAATTGGTATAATAAGATGTGTTCATTGTGCTCTTGAKCATTTCCCCATTTTTCTCACAATATTGCTGAAATATTTTTCAATAGCTGGGATATTTTTTTCAATCAAGGAAGAAATGAATGAAAATATGCTATCACTTTGTTTCTAGAGGGTTGCCATCCTRAGTGGGAACAGACCAAAGCAGCCTCTGRCAGATATTTAGAATGYATGTATATTTATGACATTATTCATGGAGGTGTAATTTTGGTTTGAATTRTGTTGGAGATTTCTTTGTTTATTTGTTTGCTTTGGGATGTGTGGAGTTTTTAAYAAGAGTATTATGAATAAGCTCAAAAATACAAATTTTATTTTAGAAGTTTCAACAAAGAACATGTTGAGGGCAGGATTTGTATGAGAAGTGTTTTGTATGATGTAAAAATATTTGCCTTCCTTTAATCCCATTTAAAAATCTGAAGAAACAAGTGTCTTCAGCCAATCATGATGGGTTTTGGGAAAATGATGAACAAATGATGGTGAGGCATATGGAACCATATGTAGGTATTCACACTRATGCTTGAAGAAACAGGCAGTGGGGCTGCACAGTTACTGGGARGGTTACAGGGACAAGTTATGGGGGCAAAAAGACTGCTGTGATGAGAAATGGCTGGCCACTGAGATTGGCAGAGGAGTATTTGGAGAACACAGCCTCACACAGACTTATTTAACAAAGTAAAGTAGATTTAGATCAAGTGGAAGCTGTCTCTTTGATTTGAACTCRTTCCTGGTATGATGCATTTGAAATYTGGGGTCTAGGCAAGTGGGTGGAAATTGTTGCTTTGAGAGCTGTGTAGTGAGGGTGAAAGATGTGGAGCTGGAAGGTGAGAGTTAAACTGCTGAAACCTTTTTGACTTCTGCCTTGTCTGTGGTATTAAACTCAGCTATCATGAAACTATCCCTCCATGACACCCTGTTTGTGCCACTATTTTGTATTTTGGCACTTTAATTAATGCTGTTTACAGGTGCTGCTCTGGTGCAGCAGAGACCTGGGATCCCATGGGGCCATCCCTGCCTCTCTGCTGGGTGCTTTGGTTTCCCTCCACTCTGCCAGCATTCCCAGGTGTGAAACTGTGCCCTCATTCAGAACTTGAGGGGTCAAAGAGGAAGCAATGTTTTGATTTAGGTCTTTTGAGGAGACCAGTTTAGGCAGCAAATGCCTGAGCAGGTTATTTGTAGGTCAGACAGAGAGTTGAGTTCAGATGGAGGGGAAGGTGACAGTGAGCTTCTCAGGGTTGGTGGGATAGTAACCTTCTCCAGGACTGCAGCAGAACAGGGTGTGCTATTCCCACATCCTGCTTGTTCCCACTGTGCCAGGCAGCTCACAGCCTCGACCCTGTCTGTCTGTGCAGTCCTTGGATGCTTTGAGTCAGCCTGCCTGCCAGCACATTCTCTCTTCTCCCTGCTCCCCCCTGCCTTTTCTTTATTCCTTATACCCTGTGGCTTTGCAGCTCATTAGACACGAAATATCAGCTCAACYTGACACTCTGGGAGCAGCGATTTACAATTTTTTCAGTTGATTTCTCTGCAGCTYCTCCAGGATTTCCGATGGAGTGGAGGGTTACGGACACTTTGACCATTGGAATGGCTGGTAATGACCTCGGACTGAGGGGTACCCAAAACAAACTCCTTGAATGATAAAGCCTGGGCAATAAGCAGAGCAAGGGTCACCCAGACACAGGCATATTTTCCCCCTATTGCCTCAGGGTTAAGAGTGAGTAATTGGTATTTCCAGTTTGGCTTCTTTCTCATTTTGTGTCATCCCATCACGACATGCCAGGGTGCATTACATTAAATGGCATCAAATAGTTGGAGAGTGTGACACTATACATTATCTGACATGTCATCTCACACCCTGTCATAACACAGTGTACTCAAAGATCAGTGGGGGCCAAAAATTCATTTGTCTGATTCCATTTTATCAGTCAACCCAAAGAGAGGCAAGYGTGTTAATTATTTGCATTGTGGTTTGCATCCAGTGCTGGTGGGAAGAGGATGGGGCATGATGGCAGAAGGACAATTGCTATGCTGAAGGACAATTTCTATGCTTCAGAACAATTTTAGATCTACTCTCTATGCATATAATGTCAGGGGGRGGTGTGAGAGTGAAGGATCAATCTCTAAAACTTGATGCATGATGAAAAACAAGCACAAAAATAATGAGATACCTGAAGAAATGCTGGTTCCTCAGCATGAGCAGGCACTGGAATATGAATTAAGTATCTGCTCTGCAAGAAAGAGTGGTTACAAAAGCCCAGATTGCAGGGATGTCTAAAAAAACCTTTTTTGACAGCAGGTATGTMGATTTTTGTATGCTTCAGAAAACTTCCTTCAATGGGCATAAAGTTTTTGATAAATGAACCTTCAGTGGATTTAGCTGGGGTGCTTTAGGAYATTTGTTCCTTGTTTTTAATGTCCAAACTCTGTACAGAGGCCAAGAATGTTGATCTCAGGTATACCCATACGTAACCTAACGTGTTAGCTGATAGTGTCCAAAAACTTGTCTCATGGCATGAGACTGGATATGTAGAAAAGATGGAAGCCTATGATTTGGACACCTGAAAAGATAAAAGTTCAATTTCTAACTGATTTGCTACACTAGAAATAAGTCTGGGCTCTTCCAGGTTTCTTGATGTGCTTTTTTGTGAGTAATTGCATTCTGTGACCAGAAGTTTGGAGCCCCAAACTGAGATTTTTCTGACTAAATGAATGGAAGTTGTTTGAACTCGTCAAACAGATGATTGTCATAGCAACTTAGAAAATGTTCCTTTATAAGTTACAGGTGTCACATGAACTGACAGATGTAGTGTGTGACCAAAAGAAGCAGTTGTGCATCTCAGTGGGTGCATTTAAATACAGGGATATGTGCTGCAAACAGTGTGAGTAATGCTTACCTCTGTGATTGCTTTTAAAGAGGCAGAGGCTGAATTGTGGAGCACATCCCAGGAATTTGTGCCCTAACCTTGCTGCAGAAGGTGTTGCTGGTAACTTGCACATGTGAGCAAACCACTGGTGGTGTCTGGTACCTCTGAGTGAAGCAGCTCCAGTGCGTGGTTCAATTCTATCCCCCACGTCACTCTTGTTCTGTAATGCTTTAGCATTGGTTTTAGGGCMCTCCTTGAAGTGGCTTATGCAGTATGGTGTAAGTGGTAAGCAATGTTTGCASTGCAGTAACACAAAGCTGTGTCCAGTGCCAGGGTATTTGCTCCTGGCCCACATTTCCCCATGCAAACTCCATGACCAGTTGTAGTTTGACTTGTGAATGAAGGCTCACATCAGTTCTTCCATGTGAGCTGGGTWGTGCTTCCCTATTTAGCACAGATCCTCAGAGAAGAGTACACATTAAACATCTGCAGTGGCAGCTCTGTTTCTTGTGGTAGGAAACTGCGTTCCCATCCTTTGGCTGCAGATATCCTTGGCAATGTCCCAGGTTTGTGGAGTGGGATGGTGGAGAGACCATAGTTTGCCTCTGGGGAGCAGGATGGGAAGGCATTGCTGRTTCCAAAGATGTGTCTGCAGCAGGGAAATGGATTTCGCTCACACACATCCTTCAGGGAAATATCCCTGAAGTCTTTCAGCTTTATGACTTGGATCCATGCAGGCTGCACAATGGAGAGATGTGTGAACTCACAGTGTCAGTGAACAGTATATCCTCATCCTGTACAACCAGTGCTAAAGTATATAGAAATTAAAAAATCTTTTCCGGTAGATGACAGTTCCAGATGAGTAATTTATTTTGGGAATGAACACTGGAGCCATGATAGACATATGCAAAACTCCCAAAGACAAGGTCTGGTCACAGACTTCTGAGAAAAGACATTTTTGGGTGGAACTTATAATTGCTTGTATTTAGAGGATACTTTCATCCCCAAATCAGACCAGAAATAGTGCCCCAAAACACACTGAGGATGAGGTCATCCTGTTCCTGAGTTGATAAAGCAAGTCATGAATAATGGCAGAGGTACTGTGCAGGTTGTTCTCAGCCATTTCAAATAAAGACCTTTCCTCTTTGTGCAACTTGTTTTGATCCAGAAGTGGTGTATCATTAAAGGGAAGAAAGGAAATTAGTAGGTTTTATCAACCATGGTACTAAGCCAATATGGTCAAAAGGGAAATTTTTTATATTTTCCCAAAGAAGATTCTCTGCAAACAAATGCAGAAAGTAGGAATGATTTCTAGGAAAGGGAAATGTTTTATACAGATTATGACTTATKTCTCTCTTGTGGCTCTGACCACAGTACAACAGGGCTGAGATTTTTAATATAAACTTCTATAGACACTGTAAAGGAGAGTGTGGGAACAAATGTGACATGAAAACTTCATGATGTACAGAAAAGGTCAGAGGAGAGGAAGGGATTGAATGTGAGTAGAAGGAGGAGAGTAAAGAAGAAAATACACTTGGAGCYTTAAGGTCTGAGTTTGAGYGACACTCCTGATGATTTCCTGTGCTATTTCAGCTTTTGGTGAGAGAATGTMTCTCTACAAAAGCAGGCAAAGGGCKGGGGTTGTCATTGGACGTGTTCTGTACAATTAGTGCAGATGGCAGATCCAGGTGCTGCAATGAAACAACTGCAGAGAACATCAGGAAAGCAGAGATTTAGGCCACCTCATCGCAGCCATTCAAGTTCAGTGTCCCATTCAGGATCCCAGCAGTTTCAGACCCCTTCAACAGCCACTGAAGGCAGGGAAGGAYACAGGTCTCACAGAGAATAAACATCCTTCTCCATGGTCTTAGCTCATGCTTGCTCTTGTTCAAAGACAAGTCAATAAAGKGGATTTCAATAAGCCCATGTCACATCCATTGAAATGTGCCTTCTGAAGTCAGAAGTATGGATGGGATTCAGTCCACTGATCATGTCCATCTCTACGTTTGGTGCATATATCATCAATAGAGCAAGACWGGCATCAACCTGGGACACCTTTGCTGGGGTGAATGAGTTATGCTAAGATGAATCTTTCTTCTTCAACTGGATAGAGTCCAGACAAACAACTCAGACTAGATAAACAGCCAAAGATGGACAACAGAAAGGCTACAGTAGAAGGTATGATCTGGTGATCTGCTCAGTACATATCATGGGCAAGATGCATGGTTTCCTAAAGAACTGCTCCACAGATGACATCTCCCTTTGCTGACCTCTGACTGCTGTGGTGGATGTGAKTGAAAAAACATATCCTACATATAGCCAAGAACTAGCCAGGCTCAGTTCAGATGAATCTTTGGCCCACATGGTGAAAAGTGATTTGAAAAACTGGGGGTTTGATTTTCAAAGAGGCTTTCTCACAAGCAGCAGGGCTTGTTCCAGGAACAGTGCTGTGGTGGCAGGGTGTGGAGAAGACAATGTGGTTCCTTATGCTGGCCTCATTGTTGTTTTGATTATGCAGCATTCCCCTCTGCCCACAACGCTTGGGTCACCAGAACTCATGAACTGTTTTTCCTCTTGGCCACATTTTATTTCTGTTATCCCTCAAGATCATCATCAATATCTAATTGAATGTGGGTTTTGTTGTATGCTCGATGGATTCCATGTGTTCATCTCTCAGAAGCAMTTTGACAACAGTTAAGACAAGAAAAATTGCAAAAAATAGCAAGGAGTCATTTTCAGGGAAAAGTAATTGAAATTATATAAACCCAAGTCCTGGTTGAATTTTTCAGTCTATGACATGGCTTGAGCAGAAGGTGATAGAAGTTCTGGCAGGGTTTGTTCCGGAAACATAAAAATGTTCAGAAAATCTGTATATAACACTTAATGCCCTGTTGATTCAGTAAAATGCAGATGAAGGTTTAACCTTTGTTACTAAACTGAGATGATCAGAAGTAAGTAAGTTTATTTATATCATGTGAATGAACACATAACAACAAAAAACAAACCACATGGGATATCCTGATCAAAATTGGAAATTAAATAATGCACAAAACCGTGTAACTGCTTGAACAGACTGAAAAAAGGATGTGATAATTATACCAGCCACCTTTCACAAAATACTACTTTCCATAACCTGGGATGTTTTATTGCACTGAATCTGACCTTGTGTGATCACTGACCAAATGGCAATACAAAAGAATTAACACCCACTCATGCACACACAGAGAACAAACAAACAAAGGAACAAACCAGGCAGAGGGAGCAATAACCTGGGGGGTTGTTGGGGATGGAATATGTTTTGCTCTGAAGAAGAAYCAGTCTCTTGTGTAAGGGATGAGAAGCTATCAAATTTACCGTTTCCCTCAATTCCTTAATTAATCACAACCACACACAAGTATTTCACGCCTTTCTTCTCGCCCTGCTCTTTCCCTCTCATAGACACTTTTCCTAACGATGTCTGGCTCATTAAGCACTCAACAGCCTATTGCACCRTGTTAACCCAGTGCTATCTGACCGTGGACTTTGTGTAGATTTCCAGTTTATCACATTTTTCCTGCTCGGTGCCTGTGATCCATGCAGTAGTTCTGGTGATAGCCCATTCATTCACATTGTGTTGAAGAGCTGACTATAAAATTCTTCTTTCTTTCCCCCCTCCTCTTCTTGCAACTTAATGCCTCTTCTTGCTCTTTGATTCTGGCAGCATTCTTCTGGGATTAAGGGTTTTCTGTTTCCTAGAAGGAATAAAATATGACTATCTGAGCCAGAGGAGTAGGAAATCTCTCCGTAAAGTCCTTAATGGGGGTTTTTATGGGATATATTTTCACCTCATTTAGTTTTTATTTCAGTATGGCTCTTTCATCAGTCTGAGCATCTGAAGGAAATGACAACTTTATGGGAAGGCAAGAAGGAATCATTGGATTAAAGGAGATACGAAAACAGAACTCRAAGAATAGAAAGGTTTAGAAAGAATAAAGGGCTAATAGGTGACTCACTGAAGTCAAATTAAAAGGGTTTTTTGGATGGAGAGATTCCTGACACATTCTACAYGATGACCAAGAGCTGTATGGGATGGTTCATAGAAGTGGGCAGATTATTTTTCTCCACACATTTTGAAACCAGTAAAGAGGCTTTGATCTCTCATGCTGCTTTCTTCTCAGCAAGGGCCCTGATCAGCCTCATATCAAGGCAAATACTTCTTTCAGCCAGGTCATGGCATTATGGAAGAYAAACTGGCCTTTCAGATGTCATCAGATTTCCAAATCTAATGCTTTCCTGGGTAAGTTCCTTCAGTGATTATCTGAACTCATTATTAGTATATTATAAAATGTATATTTTATCTCACCTGTGTGATTTCAAACTCTAGCTGGTCAGACATTTCATGCCTTTTGTCTGCTAAACTGAGCAACWTTTTATTGTCAGAAATATTTTCCAGTCCCAAATACAGACTGTGATTCCATTGCTTCTCAGAGTTTTTTCTAAGAGAAATTAAAGAGGCTGAGCTTCTTACGTCTTTTGTTTTAAGGCAGAATTTCCAGACATAGAATCATTGCTGYAGCCTTTTTCTGATCCCTTTCCAGTAATTCAGCTTCCTCCTTGGACTGTGAATGTTATTTGAGTAATGGACTCACCAGCACTGTGTGCTGAGGTAATAGCAGCATTCCATTTGGCTCAACATGTTCTTTGTGTAATCCAAGCATTGTGTCTTCTGTTTTGCAGGATAGTACACAGGAATTTGAGTACCTGCTTCTCAATATGCTCTTAGAGTGCATCTCTAGATGTAGAAATTGTGTGTTTTACTGAAGGGCAACTTTCAGAAGAACGGTGTCAACTAAGCTTTGAGGATGATTGGCCTGTTCCCATTATTGTTTCGTGTTCTCCAAGTGTTTGTGTCCTCTGAAAACTTCACCATCCTGGCTAAAGATGTTGAATAACTTTTGACAAAAAGGGATCTCTGTAGGATGCACAGAAAATGCCCCCCCTTTGATGACTATTTCCTATTAACAATTGCTTTTTAGGAGTGTAACTCTGGAAGAGACCTCCTGGGTCATTGAGTCTAATCCTCAGCTATTTCAAGTAACCACATCATACAGTTCCTATTAGAAACCTAGTTCAATTTTAATCCACTTAATATGTGCTGTATTGGTTTCTGTATAGTGCTGCTTTTGTGCTGAATGCCATGTGATAGTAAATCATGAAGTCATTATTTTATTTCTAGTTATGGCAAAACCCAGCTGAAGTGATTTTTATATATTACAACTTCAGTCTAGAAACAATGAAACCCTCCCCAAAAAAAGGGCCTGAGGTTTTTCTTCTTTACTCATTTCAAATGAAATATTYTTAAAAAATTAAAATAACAAGAAAGATGACACCAATAATGTACTGAGACACATTGCTGAAAAAATAACACATGGGATGTTTTCAGTAGGATAGTTCAAAGTTCCAAATGGATTTTTTTCCTAAGGATGTTGATTCATAAGAACAGGAAGATAAAACATRGATGGCAGGGTTAATTGCCTTCCCCAGTACTTCCTTCCCTTCTTCTCCCAAAGGCTGCTCCTTTCCTTTTCCTGGAAGCTGAGCTCCATACGAAGTAACTTTTGGACTGTGGCCATTTGCATCTGCTCTGTAAAATCACCCAGACTGGAGATGATTGGAGATGGTTTGGGAACTGCAACTCACACAGTTTGACTGTCACCTCTGCAGAGCCACAGCCTCTAGGAAACAGAACAGGGAGTTGAGGGAGGTCCCTATTTTACTTGCTGGTTGCAGCGAGTAAGCAGCCCTAGGCCYAGGCTGCTGCTGGGCTCCTGGTGCTGGAGAAAGCCAAGCAGTGTCTGTCTCAGTCCTGCAGAAGAGACAAGCTGAAGGATGAGGTGGCCACTGGCAGCTAYTGCTGAGTTCAGCTGATGGCACACAGTGATGTTCTTCCTCCTCCGTATTCCATGGCCATCAGTAATCAAAGAAGATGCTTGTGTGTGTTTTGGGGGGAGTGAATGCAGCACTCAAGCCAGATGCCTGTGTGCTCTGAGGACTTTGCTGCATAACTTCCTTTCCATTTGGTAACTGGGAAATAGGTAGAGCTCAGTCATTTATGGAAATATACTTTAATTTTTTGTCAAAGTGGATTTAGGTAATATGTATATCCTTCTGTCACAGTTTCATCCCAAYCAGCAACTCAGCCTCACACAGTCTCTCACTCAAACTCCCTTGGTGGGATGTGTTAGATAATCAGAGGAGAACAAGGGAGAAAACTCTCGGGTTGAAATAAAAACAGTATAAAGGCAAAACGAAAGCTGTGCATGTCAGCAAAGCAAAACAAGGAATTGTTTCACTACTTCCCATGGGCAGGCAGGTGTTCAGCACCTCCAGGGAAGCAGGGCTCCATCAGCTGTAATGAGGRCTAGGGAAGACAAATAAAATAACTTCAAATGCTCCCCCTTCCCTCCTTTTTCTTCCCCAGCTTTAYATGCTGAACAMRATGCTATCTGGTGTGGRATGTSCCTTGGGTCAGTTGGGGTGAGCTGTCCTGACTGAGACCCCTCCAAACTGCTTGTGCACCCCCAGCYTCCTTGCTGGTGGGGTGAGGTGAGGRGCAAAAAAGACCATTTCTGCATAAACACTGCTCAGCAGTAGCAAAATATCCCTGTGYTATCAACWCTGTGTCCAGAATACATCCAAGGCACAGCCCCATCCCATTTACTGGGGAAAAAAAGACTCTACCCCAGCCAAAGCAAGAAGATTTTCTTAAATGTTGGAGACAGAGCATTTCTGAGCTCATCTTTAGAGTTGGGGATGGGAGAAGAGTTGAAAAAATCCTGGGTCTCAGACAATATATTCAACCTCATTGATTTGATTAATTATACTTTTTAAAACCAGCCTGCAGTATTCAAGGCTTCCCTGCCCCACTGTCATAATCACACATGCTTGCAAGAGATTTTTTCCATTCCTGTGACACGTGTCCAAACAAAGAACAGAGTTTTGGAAGCTTCAAAAGGGGAGTTATTTGTTCCTGCTCTRTAACCTCAGAAATATCAATCTTGCTACTTGTATAGATGTATTTCATCAGGGACCTGTTCAGGTTGGGCATCAGAGTGGAAAACCCTTGGGCAGTAACTGAGGGAAGCCATTCCCTGCACAGCTCAGTGCTGGTGGGGTGAGGGCACTGGTGTGATGGTGTGGGACTGAAGGCAACAGAGCAAAACTGTAATCTCAGAACTTTTCCCATTCCATTTGATGGGACTTCCATTTGCTATTCCTGGTAGACAGCTTTTCAGATGATGCTGATGCAGAATTTAGGACCCAAAGATTTTTGTGATCTGCAAAGATCCCATAGTTTAAAAAAAAATCACCTGGTTTCTAAATCTGTATATTTACCAACTGCATTTTAGTTGTATTCTGCTGGGTGGAAGGACTCTCTCATTTTGTCASTGTTCCAAAATATGAATGCTCCAGGAAATTTAATTTTATTTTAGATTATTSTCCTTGTTCTATCCAAGGGAGCATGCAGTCTTTCCTATTGACAGGTTAGGAAGCTGTCCAGAGCTGGCTTTTTAAAGCACTCTGATGTGGCCAAATGCCTAATTTCTAGGCATCACAATATCCMAACTGAAGGCAGCTAGGGCATTTTATTGTCCATAGCTTCCCTTATGCCTTAGTTCCCATCTCAGCACTGGGGTAGCCCATTCTCCCTTCCAAGGATGGTGTGAGGATAAATACATTAAAAGGGATGAAGTGCTCAATTATTATGGTAATAGGACTCCTATAAATACCTTCGATATATATGTGTATTTGGATTTTAGCAGAACCTAACTTACAACTACAGCTAAAAAAAACCCCTGCCATAACCCCCATATAAATTCCATCTGTGAATATTTGATCAGATGCTATGTGGGTGGAAAAGTATGTTTCATTGCTATTGTGATTGCTTTCTTTCTTTAGCTTTTCATGAGTAATAAACATGAAGAATGTCCCAACGCTTTTATGCTCTCCCAGTCAGTAATATTTTCTCTGAACCTGTATGCGAATGTTTAATTCATTAAATGGTATCATGCAACTTTATGGTGAAATCATAAATCTGCTCTGTTGCATTGCTTATTGGAAAATCTTCAACCCCAAGCAAGCCCCTAGCACTGYAGCTTGCCTCCCTTGATTACATGTGGCTTTTTTTGGCTGCTTCCCACTTTCTCTTAGGTTGCTTTCTCCCTCTGCTTCCAAACTCTTCATTCCACTTCATAGTGAATCCCACTGGGTTGAGGACTTTTTTTACAAGTGAGTGTAGCTGACAACAAGGAAGATACATCTTATCCTGCCTTTTACTTCATAGGGATTTTGTGCTCCATTCTGCCCAGATTTTCAGGATAATTGTCAGTGCAGCAGTACTGGAAAATTCCCTAGGGGTGTGAGACACCTGTGAAGGTACTTGAGGTTAAAAAACTCAGAAGTGTTTTTACATGCTTGTTAGCCATTTCCAATGTTAGCAGGAAAACTGTGCAGGATTGTGTGGCACATGCAATATCATACATTGCCATCCTTCTCAGCATCATGCTTTATTCATGGTCATGAGTACTCCTATAAGGCCTTCAGGAAATGTCTCTGGAGACCTGGAGGTGGGTATCACTAAACTGAAGAGCTCCTAGGAAAGCAGTTTGATAGCAAAAACAGGGGCTGATAAATCTCTGCAGAAAAGCCCAGCATGCAGCTTGCACAATTTGCCAGAGGGGTCCAAGTTTTGGCTGTGATTACAGACCAAATACCTGTCCAGACTAATGATAAATGACCTGCTTTTCTAGACTTCTGTGGCCATACTTTTTGCCAGAGTCCCAGCGAAACGCAGTCAAAGCCAGCATGGCTGTGAACAGCACCACAAGGGACAGATGAAGATGCTCCCTCCTTGCAGCTGCTTTATCTGTGAGCTGCATGTGCAGCTGTGAGACAAACAGGGCAAGCTGCCCAGTGCTCCACTGTTCCAGATTCTCTTRAATGTTACCTTTGAATCCTTCTTCCTGAGCTGTGTTGTGCTTTTTGTGGTCATGAAGGAGCTTGTTGGGCAGTAATTATTATTGTTGGGGGATCTTTGATGAATTCTTAGTGGTCCAATGTCCACATCACAGAAACTGCCCAGGCAATTGGAATATTGGTGGTGGCTTGGTAGTGTCAGCTGAAATGCTTAAAAGAAGAGATTAAACCTTAACTCTAAAGTTGGCTCAGAGACCCAAAACTGACAAGAAAATTGCCCTTCTTTGCTAAGTCTRCTGCTCATGGCTGCTTCTGCTTTGGATCTCTTCTGTCCCCATGCTCTGATTTCTARAATGGTCAGCAGAAAGGTTTCAATCCAACAAGATATGATGCCACTATGCATCATTGGGCATACCAGTACAACTCATGTGTGCATCATTGGGCATAACAGTACAACTCCTGTGTGCACCTAAAAGCAGCTTTCCTGCTTTTACTATCACAAGCCATAGGATACAATAATGTTTAGGCATCTAAAGGCACAGAATGAGATAACACTGGTTTTTAAAACCCACRTGTAAGCTCACACATTGTTTTACAGAATCAAAAAAGCTCTTTTATTCAAGGTGGGCATGTGCTTAAGTGCTCTGGTCTATCTTTTTTTTTTTTTTCCTTTAAAGTCTCCTGTATTTTAAAAGAATGATTACATTTGCATTGAGGAATGTGCTCTGCACAAAGGGTGGGATTCCAGTATATTTTCAGGAAAGTGAACCAGGCAATTATCTTGCAGGACCAGTGTGGAGGCCAGAACGAGGAGGTGTGGTRAAGGGGAATGTGTGATTGATTTCTTTTCTACTCCAGAGCTGGATGAAATGCCTGACACAGCTGTTAGCTTACACTGCTTACAAGAACGAGGAATCAATCTCACCAGATGTTGTTCATTTCCTCTGTTGCTGTGTGGCCAGCTCTGTTGTACAGAGGATGAGGGGGGCGGAGGGGAGGGAGGGAAAAGAAAAGGGAGTCTAAATCTCAGTCTAAATTACACAAGAGGGCCCAGTGTGGGAATTCAGCGTAAACGRGGAACACAAGAATGAGCCATGACTGAGAAACTGGAAGCTGGAAAGACAGAGCCTRCTCATTTGTGAGCCTGATTCATTCACTGGGGAGCACAGCAGACTCCTGTTCCCTGTGGGACAACACATGACCATCTTATGAGTTCTCCTGAAAGCTAATGTTTTCAATTAAAAGTRTGCAGGAGGTACAAGGGGAGGCTTTGGTAACAAATGATTCAAGGCCACATCTGCCAGCTGCACCATGTGCTGTTGGTGATTGTGTGGAGCATTTACTCACGTGTGTAGAGTCTTTGAGCAACATTCGAGGAAGGGATCATGGTGCCAGTGTGTTTGCTACCACAAACAAACTGCCTGTGTGCTTGGGGACCTGTGCACACCAGCACCATTTCCAACCACCTCCTTTCCCCAGGCTGGAACAAGCTCCTGTGCTAGGAGATGCAGCTGGGAAGATCAGTCCTGACACGAGAGGTACCTGGTGCTGGGAAGCACCTGAAATGTTAATCCCCTCTTCCTGCTTTTTTCACCAGAGCAGTTGTCTTCTGCAGATCCCTAMAAGGTTTCTTTGCCAGTGTGACTGGTGACAAGGAATCAAACAGAGGCAGAGGAAAGCACCTTCAAACGAGGAGGGCACTTAAATCTAAGGGTAAATGTTTCGGGAAGAGAGATATGAAATGGGCACCCTTTGCAGATGAGCTATAGAGGTGCCACAGACCAGGAGAGGGCATGGTGCTATCTGTTTCCCATGGAAAAAAGCTGCTTTAGAAAAGCAGTTGAACCCTGACTTAATTACCACTAGTTGTCCTGAAACATCTCCAAAGTGGAGTTCCAGATTTCTGTTGTACACCTTTTTAACATCTTTTTCCATACATTCTCTATTTCTTTGCTGTATGGAGCATGTAGGTTACTGCCTCTGCTTCTCTACCATTCTTAGCAGGTGTAAGGAAAAGGGGAATGCTCACAGGGCTACTGCCATGGGAGGTAAGACCAAGCAACAGCTCACAAACAAGCTCTGGTTTGAGGTCTGAGAGGAAGGGCTACTGCCATGCGTTGTGACTTTCTGTCTAAAACACCTGAAAACCGGCTCTTGTCTTCCTACTGTTTAGCATTTAATGCCTTATTGGTAAAAACAAAAATCCCAAAGACTTAAAAACTAAACAAAAAAGGATAATACTGAGGAATGGACACCCAGCCTCCTGYTCTCTGGATGTAGGACAGATATATYCTTGCTGAGGTGAGAAYTGGGATGGAAACTGGAYCAYAATGCTTCCAATRACAGTGTTGTTGCACGATGTGTAGCCTGCMATTACGGACCAGGATGGACCATAGGATGTCCTCTCATTAAGTAGTTAGTTCTGCCATGGGTGGGAGACTGGGTTCTATGGAGCACTCCCTTCTATTTTTGTGCCAGTTCTGGTTATCAAAGGGAGTRTAAATTAACTGAGGAAGCTTTGTGTTGAAAGTAATGCAAAGGTTCTGYTCTCCAGATGCAAGGATGCTGAATTCTGAACCAATCTGTTGACATCAGTGCAGATAATCTAGATTTGCACCAGTGCAAAATGTGGTCTTTCAGATGGATCATCGGAAGTGACTCTTTAAGGGTGAATGGAATGCTCTCACAGGGCATGTTAGAGGCTCTGGTGAAAGGAATTATTGTGTGGCTCCTGGGAATGTGGACGAGGCATCTGGATGCTCTGTTGTTACATTGATAAGATCCTCACTATTGCTCAAGGCAATGGGAGTTATTCCTTGAAGTCCATAAATTTCCTGTTTTGTTGCAATTACACCCAACCAAACCCTACTTTGTCACATGTCTTGAACAGACTGCTCTGAACATCACCTTGGAKATCCCTTACTGGCTGTAGTTTTTTAAGTCTTTTATGCAATCCTTGAGGTGTGCCCAGGGGACCTTTCCCTTCAGTGCCAAAGCTGGCAGCTCCTGGTAAATCCTTTGCTCAATGCCAACCTCCTTTGCCATTGCTGAAAGGCAGAAAATGCATGTGCAGCTTGAAGCAACGGTTACAATTACGTGGAGAGAAAATGACAGGAGCAGCTGTCATATTTTTAACAAAACTTGGTCACTGCGGATATGAAACCTGAGAACTTGCACAAGAGACCCGCTCCAGTGAGTGTTGGTTTAGTCCACAGAGCAGCTGCAGGAAGGGGGGCATTTCACTGCCTCTCTGGAGCTCCTTGTCTGGGGAATTGTGGCTGCAGGTTCCCGAGGGCCCCCTGGTGTTTTACGCAATCTATCTTTAGAGAACTGCAACTTCTGAGAAGGGCAGGGGGTTTGAGCAGGGACTACCTCCAAACTGACAAACCACTTCCTGCAATCGTTAACTGAATTAAGAACTTGCTGTCCCCTCCACTCCCCTGAAGAGACCCCACTTCCCACCCCTTCACCACCRCCACCCCCTTGGCTGAGCATCAGGAAATATTGGTAAAGACGAGAGCACAGGGAAGCTTGAAGTGACACTAATTCAAAGATCTCCMCCTTGCCTGGGTCTTCTACGAAGAGCTCTGATATCAGTCCCATTGGCTTTCTGCAGGAGCTAAAGCTGTGGCAATTCCAGAGTGTTTTCCAGTCAAAGGAAGGAAGGTGCCTGTGTGTTTGGTGCTTCCTTCGTATTTCTACCAGCATAACCCTCCTCTGACACTGATGCAAAAGGGTGTTGTAATTTTTGGTGAAATTGTAGGAAGTAAATAACACCTGCAACTCCTGGGACAGGATTTCCTTCTAAAAAAATCCCAGATCTGGTCAGTATTAGCTTCCATTAAAGGATATGGCAAAACCTTCCAATCATCAGTGCTGACTTCCGTGATGTATTCTTGTAGCCACTGAGAAAAAAACCCAGCAAAGCTACACTGAATTATTTCTGTTTGATTTTTGTACTAGGTGATGGCAGTTGTGGGTCTCTTTTKCATTTTGTTTGTTCCCAGATGTGTGGTCTTTTAACATCTACTTCATTCAGCAGATGTGTGTCTCCAAAATGTCTTTCTACTGGGCGAGTTTACAAGTGGTCACTTAGTACACCTCACTCTCTCCCTGAGTTCCTGGTCCTCGTACTTTGAAGGTCCCCAAGCAGGCTCATTCCCTGTGGACTTAGAGATGCCAATCAGAATTTTGCAAACCAGTGACTGAAATAGAAATGTTAGCTCACTAACACTTTTGAGTTATGGACAAGGTAATTTATTTGAAAGCATGCTTTTGTTTCATTTTTAGGATTCCAGCATTATTRCAGAAACCAATTGGTTCTGTACACATGAAACACACAGGTAATTTTAAGACTGCAAACACACTTTAAAAGGTGCTCTTCTACTTCATTTTTATTACGTAAGCTCCATGAAAACATGACCCTTTCTTCATAACATAAATGGTCATGAAGGATATTCTTCCTGCAGATGTGTCTATCTCAAAAAAGAATATAAGGGTTTTGACTGTTTTCACATACAAATATAAAGCAAAGTTTGTTTTGCAAACAAGTATTTTCTCTCAAAACAGCTGCTTTCCTTCTACTTTGCCACAGACGTGATGCCAACAAGAATCAAGGAAGAACTAAATGGGGAACATATGCTCTATATTAGTGTCCAAAGATGGGAAATGTGTGGAGGAGTGCATAGCATAAGCAGAAGAAGCCAAAATCAAGAATATATGCAAATCTAGAAGAAGCCATTTGAATTTCTCATTAAACTTTGAAGGCTACTTCCAGGTGCTTGCTTTTCACACTGACAACATTTGCAGGGCTGAGTRCTGTGTGTTAGAAGACCTTCCAAAAGTTGCTGACTTCTGTACCAAAAAACAAACAGAAAAGGATCTGGAAGCCTCAACTTCCACTGTCTGTGCAGGATGAGCAGGAACAAATGATCAGGCACMGTTTGTCATCCCTCTCCATCTGGAAAGGGGACCCACAATGGTGCATTTTAACTCTTGCAGAAGATGAACTGAAGAAGCATGTGATCACTCCAGTGTCAGAAATCTTGATCCAGTATTTTCCTGAATGAAAGCAAGATGAGCCTTTCAATTAGCCCAAAGGATAGAACTAGGGAAAAAAATTTTCAGCAGAACATATTTTCATTGGGAAATAACATTTCTTTGGAATAAGAACTTTCCCTGGGAATGTACCAGTTGGAATGAGACTTGTCATTGTCATTKCTGACAAAGCTGCAAGCTCCAGAAGTTTATAAAAACTGAAACTGCATAAGAAAGACATAYAGGCATGTAGCTTGAATACATTCTACACCCCAGGAGTCTGGAGTGTATGGAGGCAGGCATTTGCTCCCACCAAAAGCATTTGGAGTGCTTCCATCTTTCTTAATAGAAGCAAGATCAGGCCGTGAGTATGAAAAATGCAGAGGCAGATAGTGTGAGCCCAAGGGAAATGCTCATTTGTTTGGCCATTTCTGCCTGTCTGTTGGATGCTCATGTTAGCTGCAATATTCCTTTTTCAGTAGGAACACACTGATGCCAAGGATGACATTTTTTTACATCTGTGTAAATTGCAGTTCAGTCCATAAATGCACTGAAGSCTTCATTGGCTCCTTGGTAAAGCTGGGAGTGAGAGTGATATCCATTTCCACTGCTGTAAGYAAGGTTTTGGAGATAAGTAGATAAAACATGCTATGAACACGTGCAGGATTGTGTCACTGTGGTTTGCACGGGGGTTGGATATTGAGCCTCTTCTCCCCCACRTAATTCACATGAGATCAGTGGGCTGAGGCTCACAGCCAGTTCCTGGGCTATCTGAACCCACTTCCCTCACCTCTGAGARGAGCATCCTGCCAAGTGTGCCTAGGGGAGATTTGCAGCAAGAGCAGTGCAAGCTGAATTTGGATACTTCACTGGAAGGTTCTGGGAAGAGCAGGAAGTGTGAGTGAGACTGTGCAGCCCAGAGGCTGGGCTGGCCCTGGGCAGGGAGCCCCTGGGGAGGCCCCAGTTCAACAGCAGCATCTGGACTGGACACAGTGAAGGTGAAGAACGTGTCTCTGTAAAGCCTTTCTGAACCCTGCATTTCCAAATCATACGTTTATCATCCCTTTTTGCATATTTAATTCTAACTCCATTCGGTAATGGTGGGGTTTTAATGGTAAAATTTTCAATTAAGCATTTTGCTGGTTGCCTAATGGAAAGACATGTATTAAACTGCTCTTACAGTCTCTGACCTAGGACTACAAACCTCTGCCTCAAGAGGCAGACTAGGGTTAGACTAAATGCAGGTATGCTTGTTCATAGATCTGTGTTCTAATGTATTTTTCACTCACCCACTCTCAGAGTCTCCCACTTTGAACTTGACATGGTATAAAGTCCTTTGACTCAAATTCCTCAGCAAAAGAAGCATACTGAAAATCTACTAAGAGAAAGCACCACTACCCATGATGAATTTTTCTGGGCTACCACAGCAGTGACTTCTGAGAAAGATTCCTAAATCTCATTTGCCCATTTCAAGAAGCAGAGCTGATTTTCAGCCATATTGGCCAGAGTTTGTCCCCACTGCAGCAGAGGTTGGCATTGCTCTAAGTCACACCCCTTGTGCAATTGCCCATCCTTGGTGCTCTGCTTTCTTGGCTACTCCCCTGGCCTCTCCCTCTCTCTGCTCCTATTTAAGAAAATTCAGCTCCTCAGTGTAAAGCAATAGAACTGAAGGGATTTTGTGGGAGCTGTCTAGCCCATCCCCCTTGTCCTCAGACCTTCAGCTATACCTAAATTGGGGCATGAGGAAGGGGAGGAAGGGGCAGGGAGGCTGCCAGGCTCCAAGCTTCTTTTGGCTTGGCCCTGATTAGCAGCRAGCACAGGTGTTAAGCACCTCTTTGCTGTCAGATTTTCCATGCAGTGTGAGCCCTTAATGCAGGCAGAAACTATTTTTGGGTACAACACAATCAGCTATCTTTATCAAGGGGTTTTCTACAGGACCTTTCTGTACAGCAGCCAAGTACTTCCCAGACAGATTCAGTCTTCATGGYAGGAATGAGAAAGCATTTCTCTGACAAATTATTTAAAAATAGTATGGGCAGATTTATTAACACCTTATAAAAACCTAGGCAGCTGCTGCTAAGTATAAAGTCAGGCAGCAAAATGATGGGTAAAAGCTGGTTTATGTTTTACAAGAAGTTTTCTAGACATAAAAGATCACTTTTTTTTTAAAGTGATTTTTTTACAGAAATGATACATTAAAAATTCTTTGTTTGCAATTCACTTATACATTCCAGACACACAACCCACAAAATAAACATTTTAAACTTGAGAGAGTCACTTCAGTTTACTTGATTCCAGTCACTAATTATAGATATTAGATTTCTGTAAGTAACATCTAAGCTAAGTTTACATTGTCTGCAAAAARGGTTTGCACCATTTAAATCTATTTAGAAATCTGTTAAGTAAATCTGACTCAAGCTTAGTTATAGCAAATACTTTAGCTAATAAATTTCTTGGGACTAGGTTTTATCTTTTCTGCATGCATGGATGAAACTCAAGTGCTCTCAATGCCTCAGCAGATAAATAATAAATGATGCAAAATAGCTTTCTGATACATAATAATATAATAACTAAATTTTTTTTTCCTAGGACTAGAAAAGAGTGTGGTGTGTCCTCTGGGAAGTTATTAAATACCAAGGAAAAAAAACCCAATTTCTACTGTTGGAAGCTGGTCAATGCCTCTCAGAGCACACCCTGGCTCATGGTAATCATTTACACTCACTGCTTACACCCTTCCAAAGGGTTATAAATTATTATGGCTGGTGCAACATGCTCCTTATGTTCCATCTACCTTATCACAGGTGAAAACAMATTTCAAAGCCATGAAGATTCCAATCTTTGGTATACACATGCACAGAAAAGCTGCTTTGGCTTATCAGACACCTTTATTYTGCTTTACTCTATGTAACCTCATGYTTCATCCTCTTAACCCTTTCTCAGCTGATACTTGGGCCTATGTATCACAGGTCTGCTCTCTCTTGTGAGTCCATAAAGCTTTCTTACTCAGATTAATCTCAATTCAGACAAAAAGTGTTTCTCACCTCACTAAACTGATGTTTAGKGATCCCTTGTGACCATGTGGCTTATTCTTGGTGCTCTTTGGTTTTTGAGGCAATCCAAAATCTAGCCAAAGCTGAAATCACTTAACTGAGGTGGCCAGGTGGAGTATAGTCAGTGCTACAGGTGAATAACATTACTTAAAATATTTTCAATTATATATAAGTAAATTAAAAATATCTCTTAAATTGCTCTATTGTAACCCTAGATAACCACATAAAATACCAAACCTTCCCCTCTGTGATAAGTTTAAATGGAAGTTAGACATGATCTCTTCATATGAACCAATCATCTCTTTTGATGTGATTGGAGACCCCTGCACCTCCTGGGGTTCCCATGCACAGTGGTCACTTCACACTGGCAGTTCAGTTCAGTTCAGAATGGTCAGTGAGAGGCTCATCTTGCCAGACCCACACAGACCATCTCCCAAACGCAGCAGGACTCATTTGCCAAGCGTTTTTCTATCATGCTGGGAGTCTTTGCCAACTCTAAAGGAAATATTTGCTCACTGATGCCAAAAGAGTTAAGCTATCACTCTCATTTTYGGTGGCAGAGAGGTTCAATAGCTTTTAATACAAGTCATGATTTCTTATTGTACATGCTCAGGGTATRGCTCCCTGTACCTCCAGTCACAGCTGAGGATTAAAACAGTTTTGTCCTTTGTTCTGAATGAAAAGAAGGCTGAATATGGCATTATGGGTTCAAAAGATCTAGAAAAATTGCAGAAAGAGTGTATGTGGCCTTTGTTTCATCATGTATTTACTAACTTTGTAATCTAAACATTCATTTCTACCTCTAAGATGGAACACAGTGCATTTTTAGATTATATTTTCAACACATCCAAGAATCTGAAAACAAAACTTATAACATCATTAGGAATCTGAACTTGCCTTTGSATCAACCAAACACTTTCAATTCAGTGTATAAGCCCTGCCAAATCAATCCACAGAATCAGTGTGTCCCCATCTCCCCTACAGTCTCAGAGAAAATGGACCTTGTGGCCTCCAAGTGTCCCAGATCTTTGTGGAGAACAGAGGAATGAAGAGATTTGCAAAACAGGAGGCTCAGGCCATGGAGAGGAAATGAGTTTAAGACAGAAATAAGAAGAATTTGGGGCTGGTGTGTAGAACTGTAATGATTCTTTGATGCAATCACATCAGAAAAACTGCATTGTAGGAAAGAGCTTAGAAGGAAGAGCAGGGGATCTTTGTGTGCTGCTGAATCCACTGCTACCAGTGCTGGCTCCCTTGACCACTGCTTTCCAGTCACACACAACAGGGGTAATACATTGTATTTTATCTCAAGCTTCCTAAAGGACCAATTACTCTAACAACTCTTTCCTACTCAGAAGCAAATTAGAGATTTCTAACGAGGCATCACCAGGTTCCAACCAGTCTGAGCTGACCACCTCTGTCCTGTGGATGTCTAAAGCACCTCATGGGTTTTAGCTCTGCTTTGCTCAGCTTTGAGCCTTCTCTTGCTTCATCTCTCACTTCTGTTGGTTTTGGTTTTGATATCAAGAGTCCAGACTCTCTTTTTTTTTCATCTTCCTTTTGTTGTGGAAACTGTGAATCTGYCTTCCATTAGTAATTACCTTGTGGGAGGGAGGCAACTTCACAAGAGGCTATTGTCCTCTGATGGAATACACTGGTCCAGTGTCCTGCAGACTCATTACATTCATGTTATCCAAGATTGTCATAGATTTTCTGCCTCAATTTTTTTTTTTTTTTTTTTATGAAAATGCTTCACTTTTTAGCATCAGCACCTAAAATAACATGCTGGTCTGGGCAGAAGTGTCCTCTGCAGGTGGCAGTCCTGTTCAGAGGGTATTGCTGTGTTCCAGGTCTGATTCTTCATCTCTTTTAAGTGCCCTTTCACAGTTTCTTTTTACAGCAGCAATAAAATATAACTATCCTAGAGCTGAAATAATGCTATTTTTAAATCAAACCTTTTTTTTCAAAGCAGAGCCATGGCATTTGTGGCCTGTGAGCCATTCCTGCTGCAGACGGTATGCTGTGGCTCACAAAGAAAGATTTTACATGTGAGATGTCATGTTTGGGATTATATATTTTATAATATTGCTCTTTATGGGTAAAAAGGGATGATGATCTAAATTTTTTTTCCCTCAGTACAGCCAAATGAATTGATATCAGTCTTGGATAATTTATTTAAAGTTTTCTGAGTTGTCATTCTGTGCTGCTTCTGTTTGTCTATTCTGGCCCTTTTAAATGGCCTTTTCTTTCCAACATTACTCAGATCATATTAGTATTGTTCTGTGCATGACATTTCTCTACATCCTGGCTATCTTGAGCTTTCTTTGGTAATTTCCTTATTTAATCACTTCTCCCTCCTCCTTTATCTTTTTATTTTTTGCTTTTCCTATTTCCCAGCATTCCTCTTCTGGTCTGTGCTCTCCCAGTTTGCTGTGGCTCAGGTGGACCTTCTGCCAAAGCAATTGCAATTCTCATCTTCTAAAAAATTTGTTCTGCCTAAACTTTATGTTCTTGGGGCAGAAAGGTTTGTTCTCTTTTGGTTTTCACAGATCACATGATGATCCACTGGGAAGATTGGCTGAACATTGTTCCCTGGACACTTTCCTTCTCCTTTCTATGGGGAGCAACCCAGGGAATTAATGGATAGAGAGGCTATCAGCTGGATCAGCTGGAGCCTGGGAGTTTGTTGAGACTGTGATGAGTTTGCTTAGGCCTCAGGAAGGAATGGAAAAACTCCCCAGAGAGCAGAAGGCACTGGACAGTGTTTGCTGCCACGCAGCAGTGCTCATGCTGGAAACAACCTCCAGGAGGGACAGAGGCCATGGACAGGAGCTGGTTGTGTATAAATATCGCTTCTTCCACTTGTCTCATGAAGCTGCATTTTCTTTAAAAAATGAAGGTTCCATTCAAATCAAAGATATCTTTTTGGGCAGTGCACTTCCTGGAAGTCTCTGGGCAGTGCCACCTCTCCAGCGAGATGATTGTCCCAATGTGCCACCTCCTCAGGTGTGGTGTGTCCCCTGATGAACTGAGCATTGCTGTTACTGGTTCTGTGTTCACATTCTGTACTCTAAATCAGGTATCACCCTGATCTGTGCACACAATTCAAATTAATAAAGGATCTGCTAGTGTGTGAGGTAAAATCTACTCCATGCAGGTATTGCTTAAATCTTTCCAATAAAGAATTAGGCTTGCTTGTGTAGAGGCAATATAGTTTACACCYACTTGTGTAAATTCTGTTTTTATGGCAGGACTTTGCAAATCACTGTGCTTGTTACAAAATATAGCAGCTCTTTACAAAACCTAGCTGTAARTTTGGTTTGTGTTTTCATCCAGTTTTTGTGCAGTTCATCATGATCCTTCTTTCAAATTTTTTTCAGTTTTCCTATTCCTTTCTGAGCTTTTGATTTTCTTCCAGTTGCTCCTTTGATGAACTCAGCCATCTGAATATGACCTGTTTTCCTTCAGAGCTTTCAATCTGCAAATTATGTTCTCCACTTATGGTGTAATTGCCTTTTCCAAACTGAAGTCAGAATGTTTTCTGCAATCTTATTCTTGGTTTTGTCTCCCCATTGCAACTTTTGCTTCCAGTTAAGGAGTCCATAAACTCTCCAAACAACACAATTGATGCAATAGTTACAATTTTGTTCTCAAACCCTCAAAAGCCCCTTTYCCCCTCTTTTTGAGTTCTCATGTATCTTGTCACATATTACTCTCAGAAGTTTCATTCTATCTTGGAAGTTTTTGTTTCAGTCTTGATTATAATCTCATCACTAGTTTGACCTTTACTTAAATGTGTATTATCAAACAAGGCTTGTGATTCTCTAATGGAAAGGCTGCCTTTAGTCACCTGTTTCAGTATCTTTGCTTGCCTTCATGAAGGCTTGGTCCAACTGCTTCCTGTGGATTGGCAGGGCCAAAGTTGTTTTGGCCTTCTGTGTGCCACATTCTTTGCTCTTTTWTTTTCCCTTCTGTTTCTAGATATATTCATTTGTAGCAACCTCCACCTCTGCTGCCATATAGCACCAAAATTTCAGCAAAACTTCCACTCCCAGAATTTTCTAAATAAAATGGCAAGAAAGATTCTATGTCCAAAAGAAAGATTCTGTTGTGTTGCCTTTTTTTTTTTAATTTTGGTTTTTAAATTTCTAAAACATTCAAAAATTATTTTCATTTTTAATTTTTTGTTCTTACTCAGCAATGCATTGATCAGCCTTTGCAGATTTTCATTGGTTCATATCTASATGTAAAAAAATAAGCCAAAGTAGTATGTAAACTGTGCTCATAAGGTTAAGGTTTTGCAAAGCATATGATCACATGAAATAGATTTTAGAGTAGGAAATATAAAGCAGCTAATATGTGCTCCCAGCCCACCATAAAGGGCAGCTCTCTCACAGAAAAAGGACCTTGACAAGGTGTGCTGTGCTTGTTGAAATGTCCATAATGAACATATTCACCTGAAACACTTMATCACCTTTCCAGCTTTTTGCATTYGGACTCTTAATCCTMCATCCCTGTCTTTGACTGTTTCATGCTCTGGTTTTATCACAGTATCTGTACCACATGTCTGCAATCAAAGCTGTGCCAGGCTTTATCTGCCAGCAGTCAAATGTAGGAATGGGCACACCTGATGCTGAACTGAATTGGGAATATAATTAATGCCACCCTTTACTGGTCTGGGTGCAGTTCCCTAATGCTGAGGCACCAGGTGTCTCTTCTTGGGCAAAATCATCTGAGGGCTGTTAGAAATTAATTGTTCTCTGATACAATTTTGTTGTTTATAGAGTTGCTYTACTCCTTTATTTTGCTCAGTGCAGGCAGAACAAGGAGAGAAGGARATGAGCTCAAGCMAATATCTGTGCAGCAGGGTTAAAGGGAGACACAGTGTGAAAGGATGTGAGAGTTCAGATTCATTCTGAGATCTAATGCATGCATATTGCATGCAATAATACCATAAATAGGGAGCAGGTCACGAGAAAAACTCAAGTGTTTAGAGCTGGCTGGACAGCAAAGCTGTTTGTAAACAGTGAAGTGAGCAAGAATCATCACTTGCATGCATGAGGATAAATCCAGAGCTGGTTCCTTGTGGATCTTAAATATGTACTGATAGGATAAAGACAACTGTGACTCCATGGTATTTCACTCACTGAGGATAATGATCTCTTCTCTTCCTATCCTCACACTGACCACAGGATACAGGAGACTGGGAGAGGAATCTAAGTGTAAGAAAGGTATGAGATGGAATTGAAATTGTCAACTGTAACTAAAAGCCAGGACAGAAGCTCCTATTCAGAGTTTAGGTGACCTTAATTCACATTTGTCTGGCTGACTCTAAGTGCACTAACCATTGGCTCTCTTGTGCATAAGGACATCCAGGTTCAGCTGCTTCATAAGCAATAACACACTCAGGATGTGCAGGACATCTCCAAGTTTCCTTTTAAACAGCTGGAGTTTTACATTAATTGCATCTATCCATAAATATACTTTCTTCATCCTTCAATAAGAACAAAGAACAGCTGTACTGTTGTTAGTAGTAATGTGAGTATGCACACATCTCTAGAGATTACCCCCTCCCAGGCCCATGTGCTCATCTCAGACCTGACTCTGAGACAGCTTGCTCTGTTTTGTATCCAAAGTTTTTAAATTTGCTTTATAAGCAAGCAAGCAAGCAAACAAACAAACAAATAAATGTTGTTGGTTGGGATTTTTAAATATGTATCTATCTTTCTAGGACCACTAGAAGCATAAAACATTTTTGACACAGCTGTGTGGCAAGACTATTCCTGTTCTGGTCAGTGTTGAGTTATTGTAATTCAGTATCAGCAAGGGACAGTTTAAAGAAAAGTAGTTTCCAGATGAAAATGTCACTTTTACTTCTCACTAGAGTCCAGACAAATGAAGTGAGCCCTGATGTTGTGCATCTCATCCCCTCGTCCTCAGAACATTGYTCTGTGTTCTGACAGTGGCTTTTTGAAGTATGATCTTGTCTGAGGCAGATGCTCTCTGAAATTTACTATAAACAAAATTTATTACTGTCTTCTCTTTCTTACCTTTTCCTGATAATCTTGCCCTTAACCTCTGCTTGCMATCACAGAACTTTCTAGCAGACCTCTCTAACTAGAATTTTGACACAAGGGACTTACACCTTACCTGTTCCAGAGGAGGTTATGGTTGTCTGATAGAGGGGGAACCAGGTTGCTCTTCCTCTCCAGTGATGGCCCAAGAGACTGGAGAACACAAGTTATTTGCAGTTCTTACCCAGGGTAATAACTCCCAAATGGAAGGGAGGATTGAGGGCACTCTCAGTTCGCAGATGACACCAAGTTGGTGGGATTTTCTGGAGAGCAGGAAGGATCTGCAGAGGGATCTGGACAGGCTGGATCAAAGGGCCAAGGCCATTTGTATGAGGGTCAACAAGGCTAAGTGTCAGGCCTTGCTCTCAGGTCACAACAGCCCCCTGGAGTGCTCCAAGCTGGGGACAGAGTGGCTGGAAAGATGCCCAGCAGACAAGGACCTGGGGATGCTGGTCACCAGTGGCTGAACATGAGCCAGTGTTTGCTCAGGTCAGTGGCACCTGGCCTGTGGCAGCAGGAGTGTCAGCTGGACCAGGGTTGTGATTGTCCCCCTGCACTTGGTACTGTAAGGCTACACCTTGCATCCTGTGCTCAGTTTTTGGCTCTCTACTTCAAGAAAGACATTGAGGAGCTGAAGTATGTCCACAGAAGARCAATGGAGCTGGGGAAGGGTTTGGAGTACAGGTCACACGAGGAGCAGCTGAGGGAGTTGGGGGTGATTAGCCTGAGAAAAGGAGGCTCAGGGGAGACCTTATCACTCTCTGCAACTGCCTGGAAAGAGGCTGTAGCCAGGGTGGGTTGGTCTATTCTCTCAAGGAACAAATAAAGAGACAAGAGGAACTGGTCTCAAGCTGCACCAAAATGGTCTAGATTAAAAATTAGGAGAAATTCTTCACCCAAAGCATCATCAAGAATTGGAATGGGCTGCTCAGGGACGTGGCTGAATCACCATCCTTGGRGGTGTTTAAAAGACATGTAGATGTGGTGCTTAGGGCCATGGTTCAGTAGTGGAGTTGGCAGTGCTGATTTACAGCTGGACTCAATGATCTCAGACATATCTTTTAACCTAAATTATTCTAAGGTTTTCCTGGAGGAGGTCATGACTGGCAGGTATTGAGTGGGAACCAGGCTGGTCTTCCTCTCCAGTGATGGTCCAGAAAGCTGGAGGACACAAGTTTGGGCAGACATACTTGACTGACATCTGTATGGGGTGACACTTCCATTGACATTCCTGGGAACTTCCATTTCCCAGGGAAGGTTGAAATTGTCTTTGATTTCAAATGCGATGACAAAGTAGAAAAAGAATTGCTACATGAATATGTGCCACCAAGTTAAAGAAAATAAACTGACTACTCTTAGTGGCTTAAAAAGCAAAACCAAGAAGTGACAATAGCTTTCAGCTTTTCTGCTCTATTGTGACAGGTGAGCAGTGGTAGTGCAGTATRTAATTTTGAAAAGTTCTCTAGTGGGGTTTCAAGATTTTTCCTCAAAGTTTTCCCACAATGAAATGATTACAACTTTAATTTTTTTTTCCACAGGAAAATTAATTCAGTTTTACATAATTTTACAAGGAAATMTATCTGATTTGGATATTTTTCCTTCTTCCCTGAAGTAAAGCTTCCAGATTGTTTTGCTGAAAATTTTGCAGTATATTCCAATCTTATAAAAACAACAACTGATACTGCAAAATTTTGATATTTGGTGGAGACAATACCACTGCTGCAGTAGAGAGTTTAGTCCTTACACACTCAGAGAAAATTCTTAATGCAGTTTTTTTTGAATAGTGTGCAGTCAATTAGATAGCAGGACTTAAACCATACAGATTTTGGAAAAAATATTTTGTGTTATATAAACCTACTGGCTTTATGTGTTTGTGCTCACACTACCACCAGGAGATACAAATGTAAGTTGAGTGAGAYAAGACTCTGGTCTCTAGGGAATAGCACAGGAGCTTCTGGGAGGGAGTGGATAATTTAACAAGAGTGTTCTTTCTGCACTGACTGGAACAGGAAGCATAAAGCTGATGGGGTTCCTAGCTAACCAGAGATAAAAAAGAGCCCCTCATAGTTATGCCTGGCATTTTGGCAAGAAAGCCCCCAGGAAGCTGAACTTCAAATCTACATCCTGGTTGATTGCAACTTGCATTCTCCTCCCACAGACACCCTTCTTCTAACAAGAGGAAAAGGGTGCTGTGCTTCCCATTTGCAACTTCACCTTTTGCTTTATCTCAGTGGGAGTGTGGCCAGGGAGAGCTGCAAAGCTGCTCTGTGCTGACAGTGGTGCTGTGAGTGTATGGCACACATGAATTCAATCCTAGAATTCAGTGGCCATGACTGTGACAGGAGTGATGGAGGATTTACATTCATGAAAGTATGAGAGAGGTAAGATTACAGAATCACAGAATCCCAGAAKAGTCTGAGTTGGAAGGGACCCACAAGGATCATTACAGTCCAACTCCTGGCCCTGAACAGGACAGCCCCAAGAATCACCCCATGGGCCTGTGATTATGGGATTATCGTCTCTGCTATTGGTGTCCAGGCTCTGGGCATGGCACATAATGCTAGTGACAATCCTGCCCAAATTATTAGCAAGTCCTAATTCTTCTTGGGCCCCAAAACAAATAYCTAATTGAATTTCAATCTGTTATATATTGTGTATGGGTTTTGATGCCTTTTGCTGCCCATCATCATTCAGAGTTAAGATGAACTGCACTGAATGGCAGAGATGCTCATACTGCATTTGTGTGAGACACTTGTTGGTACAATCCCTGGGTTCATTGATCATTTAGACTCCTGCTGCCTTTTCCTAAACTCTACACTGCACTTCTGGAAGGCACCATGGAGTCTTTTAACCATCAGATAGTGGTACATTTTRCATCATTATGTATGTGATTTGTTTGAAGGATCAAGTTCAGATGGACCTGGCTATAGCAAGTGCACATGTAAGAAGATGAGGTCCTTTGCATTTGGATTGTAAACCTGTGCATGGGTGAATCCAAATCTTCAGGTACCAGAAATACACACACTGCCTGTGGTCCTCTGGAGGAGCTGGGCCTGGTGCCATGCAATCCAGGCTTTATTCTGTCCTGTGACACACATTTCCTCCTTGAGCTTGGGCAACTTTTGGTCTTGGGCATCAGAAATGCAAACACAGGACCTCTTTTTTGTTAGGGCCATGGGGAAAGAAAAGCATGGAATATTCAACCAACAAGATATAAACCTACAAGGAAATAAAATAATTATATTCAAGTGATGTTTTCACAGAATCAMAAAATCAGGATTCTCTAATTATATGCAAGTGGTGTTTTGTTTAGTCTTACAAATTTGCTRTGAATTCATCAAAAATCTATGCCAATCTTTCAGCTGGCTTGTCTGTCTGATGAGTGATATTTATTTTGGGTGACTAATGTATGTGAATAAAGATAAACCACAAGACCACATGTGCTTTCAGGATTATGTCTAATACAAAACTTCCCTTGGCCAAAACCTTTTTCAGAGATTCCCAATTTCAAAAGTACCCATTGCAAAACCAAATTAAGCACATTGTCTGAATCCATTTTAGGTTTTCATTCTCCAACTGCTTTGGAGCCTTCTTTTCTTTTTTCCTGTTACCTTTCAATCCACATTAACAAAATTCCTCTGCCTGAAGGGTGTAAAAYATTGACCATTTTCTCAGTGCTCGCTGCAATCCCTCCAGGGATCAGCAGGGGCTCCTCTTGGACTGTGCCTAACCAGGCTCTCTGCTCTCCTCCTTTGCCATTGAGCAGCCCACGGGGTTTCCTCACTGCCTACCTGGTGCAGATTCTGTAATGCTGGGGAAACACAACTGTGCAAATGTGTTCATGAATTCTCTCATTTTCCATCTCTTGGAACACCCAAAAATTGTAATGGGTGGATCATTATAGATGTGTTTTCAAAGGAGACTGACTCTACTCTAAAAGCCAGGCAGTGAAAGAGCAGCATCACCACCACATTCAGGAGATTGTGGTCACTGATGACATGGGTAAACTTTGATAGAGCTTTTTTACACTTGCAATTAATGCATTATGAATTACACATCTGGATAAYAGAGGAAAARCCCCTCACACAGATATGTTCTCTGRTGATTTYACATKGTSACAGCTGAATATAAGCCTRCMTGGAATATMATGCTCTTGTTTGTCTGCAGTATGTTTAGTTCAGCTTCCTCTAGCTCAAGGATATTTGTACTCAGCATTTGGGTTTCAGGTGCCCTGGGAGCTGAGGAGTTTGACCCAGATGACAGCTGGCTGTGGTGGCCAAGGTGGCTCATGATAGCCTGACCTGCATCCTCAGGGTGACCAARTGACTCAGGTGCTTTCCTTCACATAYTGCAAAAAAYCCAAAGGAACAGAAGGAATCAGYTCCATTCCACCAGCAACACTGGCCRAATGGTYACAAACCTGTGTTACTGATAAACAGRCTGACTGGACAATTGGTAAACCATGTAATTAACTGAGGGGGGGTTTAGGACAGAACCAGCTTTCAGAAGAGAAGAGAAAAGGAGACAATGAAAAAGGTGAGTGTTTACCTAGTTTATGTTGAAGAATTTATGCCATTACTGAAAATCTGAGARGATAAATTATTTTTTGCAGCTACTTTCCAGCAGACAGAACCCCATATCTCATACCAAGAAACATTCATTGAAGGCTGCTATGACTTATTGTGAAAAAAATTAGACACTAGGGGCAGTTTCTGTAAACAGAGTTGTAGATATTTGATACAATGCAAAGTAATGCCTCTCCATTTCTGTTACAGAAACATGAAGAACAGTACTGATGGCTCAATCTTTCCTAACCTTTAATAATATAAAATTCTTTAATTTTTGTGGAGTGGGAGAGGGGGGAAGGAATATTTTTTGGAATCAGCATATTAATGTGATCTTGCTTTCTCACTCTGCCACTCTCTATATTGTTTTTGTTCATCTAAGCTCAAATGAGAGAGGCTTTTAAGGCTGGGTTTCAAGTCTTTTARCTTCAGGTGTCCAGAGTGTAGGTGTCTGGATCTGAGCTGGCTGGCAGTAGATCTCTGTGACAGTCTGTGAAGTCCCAATGCAGCCAGTGGAGCTCAGGGTGAGAGCTGGCCTCCTGAGTCAGGTGCCTGTCTGTGCTGGGGTCTGTCTGCGCTGGGGTCTGTCTGTTCTGGGGTCTGTCTGTCCTGGGGTCTGTCTGTCCTGGGGTCTGTCTACCTTACTCCCTAAAGGACTCATATGATGCTATTGATCAGTTCTTGATTGACTTTGCAGATGTGCTCAGGTTATAAGCCTRTGTTATAAGCAGTTAGATTTGGCAYCACAGGTCTTAGGACTKGCATTCYAAGTGCCAGTTTGGGACTCTGGGCTCTTTGGAGGCTGCCCAGTCTGCCAGAGTGGACATGGATACCCTTCCTAGATAAATGTCAGTGGAATCTCTGGGTGAAATTCCAGCTTTCATTACAATTATCTATGATTTGTTTGTACTTTTAGTGAGGGTATGATTTCATTCCATGGCCTATGCTGCTCAAGCTGACACCTATGTGCTGGACATTAGCTAGGGCAAAAATAGGAGAGACTTTCATGGCACCTAAACCTGGGAATTTGGTGCATGAAATATCCAAAATAACCCACATTTATGCATTAACTACCAGGTCACCTGAATGGAAGTGATTATTGTTTTCCTGGCTTGCAAAGCCTGGGATTGTGTGGACCAAAAGYGAGGAGGCTTCTCTCCAGATGTAGGGGATGAGTTTGAGGTCAGGTCCAGGCTTATGCTGGAGCTCATTCCTCTTGATTTGCTTGTGTGATAAAGCTGGCCAAGCACCCATCTCTAGGGAAGTGCCTGTGCATCACAGTACTCAGACCTTGCTTTGCACACCTTCATCTGTGTTTGCTGAGACCTGGGCTTTGTTGGGAAAAGCATAGCACCAGCTGTGTCTAACATGGAGGGAGAGTGGGAATTGGAATCACAGCCAGGAGCAACACCACCAGRTCAGACCTGGCTCACTGCTAGGACCTGCCACACCACCTGATGTGGCTGGTTCTGCTTGTCCCTGGCTTGGTAGGTCATTGCCTGTCCCAGCTCCTGTAACATGAATTGTGCCACAGATCTGTGGAYTTGGCTTCAAAACAGTTTGGAGGAGGTTCTGTCTCTTGCAGAGCTCATCTGCAGTTCTGCTCCTGCTGGGACATGTAGGCACTGCAGCTATGCAAATAATGTCTGGCTAATAAAAGTAATCCCAAATGTTGTGGTTATTGCAATGAACACAAAACTGTTGTATCCCTTCTTTCCTCATACCTGCAGCATGCTAGAATGATAAAGGTTGTTACCAGGTAAGGATTTGTTTTGAGTACTGTTGTTGAGGAATAAGCCATGCTATTCTCCTGACAGGCAATAAGATATGCATGACTAATTCCCTGAGAAATGAAAGGACAATGTCCTTTGTTAATATTAGATAGAAGGAAAACATTTGCATTATGAATGCAATGATTTTGTAMCTGAATGTAATCAGCTTTGCTCAGTCTATTGGCCTTAAATGATTTCTCTGTCTTGCATGCAGAGCAAAAAAAAAACCATTTCACAGCTTCTCATGAAAAGTGGCCAATCATTACTGCAACCCTTGGGACAACCCAGGCTGTGATAACTTTATTCATGATTAATTGCTGGGGCATCTATGGAACCTTAACACCTTTAGGTTGTATTTCAGAGTGTTGCAGACTGGTTTATATTTTTCTCTTCACTCACAGAGTTTTCCCACTCACTAGAAGTATCTTATTCACAACATCTCACCTGACTGTTTGTTACAGGACAATTGCAGATTTTTGCTTTTGTGAGGTCAGAATCATTAACTTAGCTCTTCTGATAAAAAAAAGGCTTAACAATAAGCAAACTGGAGACTATATGATCACTGAAGGCATTAGAGCCCTGAAACAGTTCAAAAATCCTACAGGCTGTTCACTCTGGGGAAAAAAAGGAAAAAAAAAAGAAAGAAAGAAAGATCAAGGGAAAAACTTATCTCTTCCTGTGTGATTGATCTTTTTTTCTTCCAATTGCCCTCTGACCTACAATAAATCATTTTAGAGTGTGTCAGGAAAATCCCTTCAATAGCTTTAGAGCTGGGAGGAGAAATGTTTTGTCTCTCAAAGTATTATCACAAAAAGCATCCAAACAATAGCAGCTTTTCTGTTATTTTTCCCCCATCCAATGAGATTATAAAGGAAGGCTTTCCCCCATGCTGCTGTGAGTTGTTTTTGCTTAATGAATATTCCCATCTAAAAGCCATATACAATTCTAATGCTGGAGGAGATATATAAAAGCAGACTTGGATTTCCTTATGGCTAAAGAACCTAAAAGGAAAAAAAACACACTGGAGGAATTTTTGCCCTGCTTTATGGAGCTGGTTCTCACTTGGAAATAAGGGTATTTTTGAAATTAAACAGTCAAAAGTATATTGCTGGAACCATTGTTCCACTTGGTGTCAGGAGGCAGGAATGGGTATGAAGGCTGACTTTGATCTGTTTTCAGGTAGTTTGATCCCTCATGGTCATTTTTGTGGTAAGTTGCTTCTAACCACTGYGTCTGCAAAACCACCTGAGCAGTTGTGAGGGATAGCAATGCCTTCTAACACATGTTGGCCTCATAAAACCTGATTCTGTTGGCTTTTGWTGAATGCATCCTGCACAAGGCATTCATTTCACAAGTAATTTGGAGGTGGGTGATGCCTCCTATAATGACAAAAACYTGGAGAAGACTTTCTGTGGGAAGCTGAACTAGTTCCCATTACAATAGTGTTGAAAATTGCCATTGTTATGCTGGGTTATTAAACATATTTTAGGACATTTGGGATGTGATTTCTGTGGATAAAACAAGCATCTACCAACTATGTATTTATCTGTGGGCTAGTAACTATGCACTCTCAGTAGTCACTGCAGATCAGAGAAAAGTTTGATGCACTCTGAAGAAACATCTAAAATATTATTTTAAAACATCCTAAAAGTGCCTATTTCTTTTACTGAGCTTTTAATTCCTCTTTCTGGAGCTCACAGAGCTTAACTCAGGGACAGATGTCAATGTTTCTGATGAGTTAGGAGAGATGGATCATTGTGCATAGCAAAAAAATTTATGGGCATTTTGAAAGTAGAACTCCAAGTCTAAACACACTAATAGATTCAATATTCAATAGCTTTTAAATACTGACTCACTATATTTAATTTTACAATTATATGGGCTTGTTCCATGTCACATATTACAAAAACTTGTTAAATTGTTCTCCCATTTAAATTCAATTTCTTGCGGTTTTGCTATCCACAACCCCCATCCCTCTCTCCGAAGAGGCCCCCACATATTTACCGTAAAACATCCCAGAAATGTCATTATGTAACTCTGATACCCTGCTAATCAGTTGAGCTCTGGCTGGGTGGGTAACCCCAGAGGCAGCAAGAATCTCCCGCACCTACAGCTTGTCCAGCTTCCCGTTCTCAGAACTACTGACCACAAGAAACTCCTGTGGTTACTAACAGAAGAAACAAGTTCCCTCCAATCTCCCAGTGCACCTTGTCAGTTGTGGTTTGTGAGAATTACACTCTTCTCTTATCCAGAGCAGTCAGGACCCGTGCAGGCTTTACGCCCCTTTGTGCTGCCAGTTTGGGGTCCTCAGCTCCGGGCTTCGAACGTTCCGGCACGGCGGCTCCGTTCTGTGGGAAATTGTTCAAATGAGTCCCACAAAGGATGCAAATGCCTTGGGAAAACTACCTGTGCTCAATCACAACCACACTGGATCTGGAAATGAAACAATGCTTCCCTTGAGATTTTTTTTTTTAATTTATTTTTCATTTTTGTGTCTSCTAAAGTGTGAGATTGTTTGTGGTAAAAGATCTTGGTGCTTTCTTCCTTCTAACACTTTCTGAGCAGCCTGTATTCATTTGTATCATTACCTTTGCTGTGAGAACGATAGGAAATGAACCATTTAATGGCGGTGAGATGGGAGCTGTGCGATGTAAAATGACATGTTTCCTAATTAAACCACTAATGACCATAAAATATGCCACCAGGTTCTTTTATTATAACACATAGGTACAGCATGRAAACCTTTGGAATACAGTTAGTCTGTCCCTTTTCATTTCCTTGAACCTTTATGTATATTTGTTTCTCAATATGATCCAAAGGGTCAGGCCTTGAAAACATCTCCCCTTGTGAAAAGCTGCYCTGTGCTCTGTCAGTGCATCTCTCCCATCGCTGCTTTTGTCCTGTGACTGCCTGGCTGTGATCCTGGTGGGATTACACCAGCCTCTAAGGGGCATGTTTTTCCTGGTTGCTCCTGGCTATTCTGTAACAGTACCACTCAGCTCCATCAAGGAAAGAACTGCAATTTTCCCTTCCCTAATGAATTTCATAATGTAATCAGTGTCAGGCCRTGACTGAGAATGAAACTACAATTTGATGTAATGGTCAGGCAAGAAATTTGACTTGGAGCTTTGTTTTGACTGGGTCCCAAATGAGGAAAGGCATTGCTGACAGCTCTGAATATACTCTGTGGATGGTGATGGCTCCAGTGGCAATAAAAATGTTCACAGTTTTTTGTTTTTGTCTTGTTTTCATTAGGACTGTCATGTTGCTTCTTTCTGTGAAGTTTGGGYTGCCAGCTAATGAACTGCTTCCAGGGACAGGAACGACCTTGGCTYCCTGCAGAGATTAATTAAAGAAAATACAATAAAATCATGCTGGGAGTTCTTGTTGGAGGCTCAGCCTCCACAGGGTGCTGGCTGAGAGCAGGCAGACAGCTGAGGATGTCACCAGGCACGCAAAGGTGTCACCAGACACCCAGGTGAATACTCAGCTGTTGAGTATGCTTGGGATGTTAAATATGAGTTATTAGGTGTAAAACACCAGGGACAAACTGATGAAGGGGCACCAAGCTTCACCCAGACAAGGGCACAGCTCCATATAATTTTTGTACTCTTCAGCATGACTCAGTTTGGATTGGACCTAGYACAGTGAGCAACAAGTGGTCAAATAGTGACAAGCCTGACTCCTACTCCCTTCCCTGCTTTTCCAGGCATTCAGCAGCAACTGGCCATTTCAATAAGTCTGGGGTAAAATTGTGTTTGGACCTGCACATCTGTTTTGGCTTTGGGATAGGACAGTTCAGGGCTCCCAAGCCAAACATCTGTTGGAATCTGWAGGCTTACAAAGTGCAGTCTCTTTTAAGTCATTAAAACCCCAGAGGGTTTTAATGTAAGAAATCATTTGGCTTGGTCAGCATGTTGGCATGGGAAACATCTGAATGATGCTAGATCAAGAGGAGACCAATGCAGCAATTGAGTGGGGCAAAGCAGAGTTACTGCTTCTTCAACACATCAGCCCAGCACAGGCCAAACACCACCGGGAGTGCTGCAGCTTCTCTAAGGTCCCTTGGTGAGCCTGAGCCTGATGGTGAATCACCAGGACTGTTGTCTCTCTGAAAACACTGATTTCCCAGGAGGCTGGAAAAGGATGAGATGGCTGTCTGGGAACCCTTGAGTTTGCAACTGGAATTAAAAAAMCCACCCATAGTTCTATTGTGCTCAGTTGTGGCTGCAGTTATTGTGCCAAYCTTCCTCGCTCAGAGTCTCATCCAAATGCTGTGGTTCTTTCCCCTGGGGCTGGTGGCTTGGGAGCTGAAGCAATGGGAGACTTCTGGAAAGATAACTGGGATTTCTCCTCACTACAGGCTAGGTGGCTGCTGCTTTCACACCACTGAGAGTGGTGGTGAACCTTCCTGCTGGGCTTTTGCTGGCTCATTGTGCTGATAAGTAAAATCCCACACTTCTGGGCAAGGGCAGGGCAAGCTGTAGCACTTTGGGTGAAGTGCATGCAAGGCTTCACAGAGTCATTTATTACAACTGCTGTTCCACTGCCAAAATCTCTGCTATGGTCATTTGGCACCTGTATTTGGAGTTGGGCTTAACAGAGACTATATAGCCACCAACAGAGACTTGGCCCTYTCTGCTGGAAAATCCCAGCCTTCCAGGATATGCTTATCTTGCTACAGCTATTTTATTTTGTCTGCACTAAAGCTGGACAAGTGATTTGGCATTGATGGGCTAGGCTGTTAAAAGCATTCATATGTGTGAGGAGTTTCATCACTGCAGAGGACCCAGCTCCACCCCTCACTGAGGGCAGCAGTCTCACTTCAGTGAAGACAGGCAGCCAACAGTGCTGACCCCTCTGGTTTCTGAGGCCAGAAGAAGGTTCACTGCCTCTTGTCCCAATATTCTTTATTTTGGATATATCTCACCTGACACCTTGAGTTTCCAAACCCCACGGCTCACCCATTTGTGAGTATTTGGCATCCCYAGTGCTGTGCTGACCTGCTCTCCTCCCCTGGATTGGGATGCTCTGATGCTGTGCCCCTGTTGACGTGGCTTCCCCTTCCAGGCAGTGGCTCATGGCTCTGGGTACAYCACAGCTGGCACAGTGTATGGGTCTGCTCATAAAGAAAAGCACTATCAGGATGCTGATGTCCATGAACTATTTCTGACTGCGTCCTAGGCCATCTCTTGGGTGGATTAAACTTAGAGCTGGTCCACAGGACATTTTGGAAAGGTGGTGTTTCCAGAGAGAGCCACCCAACACAAGGCAGAAAACTCAAACTTGTTTCTGAAATATGCAGATAATGACATACTTTCTCCTGCTCCTGAACTGAACATGAATGTTGGTGTTAGGCTGTGTTCAGGACATTGCTATTTTGGTTTGGTGGTTACACATTCATTAAGAAACTCTCTTGGTGTTCTCTTCACTTGAGAGGGAGGGAGACCCTTGTGCACTGTGCAGAACTCAGTGCTCTCAACCTGCCAAGGGAGATGCTGATGAATGCAAAGGGCACTGAAGTTTGACATGTCTTTTTTTTGGATGAAAAAACTGTTCTATACAATGTATGTTTGATGGAATACAGCAAATCCTATCACCAATGGCACAGAGAAGCCACACAGGACTCTCACCTCCACACAAACTTYCTCCTGTAAAGAGAGGTGAATTGCTGAGATGAATGATTCAAAATAGCTTCAACAGTTGTGAATTTTTTTCTTGGTTTCACTTTGTGATAATGTGATTGTTTCAAGGYACATGCTGCCTTTCCTCCCAGGATTCCAGTCAAAACATGGCTTGTGGAAGCCTTTTACACTTTGACTGCCTGGTATTTACATTCTCTGCTCAYTGTTTGTTCTCACTTTCCTCTTGCCTCCATGGAAGTGCCTGCTGAGAGTTGTGCCATTTGTTAGGGACAGCCAGAAAATGTTGACTCTACTGACTTCTCTGCAGGAGTCTTCTTTGCAGTGATGCTCATGGCAGCTGTGTCTAATTTCCTGAATGGTGTGCAAGGCAAACGTGCAATCAATTAGGTGTCCTGCACAAGTTTGATGGGATCACATTGCTGGGATCCATCAATTTTAAAAGCAGAAGGGACTCCTATCACATAGCCTGACCTTGCATATTCAAGGTTTTGTTACATAATTTATTAAAAGCCCTTTCCCTCCTTTGTGCTTTGTAGGAATAGGCAGTACTGTATATAAGGCTGATATCCCACATCCCAGATTCCAGAGGCAAGCCCCAGGAGGAGCTGTGAAGTTGGAAACCTGGTGAATCAAGCTGGTATTTAGCTGCTACAGCCCTTAAATGCTGATTTCAGCAACTAGCTGGAATATATGGACATCCTGTTCAGGCATGGACAGGACATCAKACACTACAGTTTCCTAGCACTAAATTTTAGAAAATCAGGCCAGTGACTTCCTTCAGATTTTCAGTTTCAGACCAATAGTATATTAGAAAGATTATCTGAATGTTTTATTGTTAAGTGTATTTCTGCAAACACAGAAAATAACCTTTCACACACAGCCAATTAAAAAGGCTGTGTTCTGATTGTTTAAATAACAATCAGAACTTTCTACACTTCTTACGAGCACACAATCCCCCCTCCTCAGTTAATGTCTCCCGAGGCAAAATAATAATTATAATTAAATGCCTACTTTCTCAAAAATCCTGTTAGAAWCATAAAATATCCTGAGTTGGGAGGACCCATAAGGATGATCCAAGTGCCACTCCTGGCCCTTTATAAAATTACTCCATGTGCCTGATAGAGTTATGCAAATATTTCTTGAATTCTATCAGGTTTGATGTTGTGATCACTTCCCCAGTGAGACTGTTCTGCTGCCCAGCCACTCTCTGGGTGAAGAATCTTTTTCTAAATTCCAACCTAAACGTCTACAACACAGCTCCATGCCTTTCCCTCAACCAAATCTATTAGTTAGATTTGGTCCAAGATTGCAGCCATGGGGGCTTCACACGGATATTTTTAAACAACTTTTGATTTCTTAAATCTTTAAATCAGGCAGCAGTTGCTCAGGAAACAGAGCAGGTGAGAGACTGTGTTATTTTGGACAGTTTGCAGGATAAATCTAGCTGGGAGGAGAGGATGGACTCCACTCCACATGGAGTGTGGACTGCCAGCACCCAGAGGGAGGGAGTGGACATGGTGCTCTGCCACATCAGAGCTGCAGCATTTGTGTTTCACTTAGGTCTGGTGTGAAAGACCTCACACACCCTGCAGCAGTGCACATGTCCAAATTAAGCTCAGATTACTTTCTGCATCACACTAAAGAGTGCTGCTGTGGGCTGCTCTTAAGTGACTCACTTTCCTGACTGACTGAGGCCACAGTTTTAGGGGAAAAATTTCTTGACTTAGTAATCTTGACAGAACTCCACAGGTGTGTGGGCTGATTCCTGATCTTCTAAGTGATTGCTGCCCACCATGCAGTCCTTACTAACACTGATAAAAGTAACTAGTGCTRTTGGCAAAGTTGATAGCTCCAGAGGGAAAAAATTCAAACCTCTTCTAGAAAAAGGAGTCTTGTAATCAACCCAAAAGTACAAGAGAGGCAAATATTAGAAATCACTGAAAATTTCTGTACATGTGATAGAGTTCTGTGGGGCTTTCTCTATGGCTGTGTGAATCAAGAGCTATTGTCAGACCCACTCTCCCTGTGACCACCAGGAAAACTCTTGCTGATTTCTCTAGATAGGAGATCAGGTCTGCAAGTGTTGCCCCAAACGGGCAGAGATCARTGGGAGAAATAAAAGGCTGGAATGYTRTTAARCAGCTGGGTCAAACACCAGCACAGCCTGGTCAGAAATGACCCTCTCTGACCTAAGTTGTGGCCATCCTGTGCAACCACAGGAGCACTTGACTTTCCTTCCATTGCACAGGCAGCCTCGTACAGGTATACAGGTACCTACCCATGGTTAGTTTGCTCTGTGTTGGTGAAGGGGTTGCTTCCAACAACAAACAAAAGWAGTCAGCCAGYGCTGCCAGGGTCACAGTAAATAAAGCCAGTGCATGTGTGTGCCACAGCAGAGCATCTCTTAATCTGTTCCTCCTGTCAAAATACTGTTTATTGCTGCTTGTCAGCAAAGACTGACCAGTAAATGGAGATGCCAGCTCCATCTGGGAGCCAGATTACGGGGAGGAGAGCTTCTTCCTTGGGACCTTCCTGACATGTTCCTAACACTCAGCAAAGATCTCTCCCTCCCTGAGACCTCCAGCCAGCATTAGAGGGAGCTGTTGCCCCAGCAAGCTCCAGCCTCCCTCTGCGCTCCTCATCACACCTGCCCCGAGCTTCTGTGCCGAGGAAATTCCCTCGAATCGTGAGTTGGCACCTTTCTGTAAGCACTGTCAGTCATGTCAGCTCTTGAGGGTGCCTCGCAAATAAAGAACTTCACTTTCATTGGTTTGGYTTTCTGTACACAACAGGAAAGAGACATCTGAGCTGATCTTTGGAGGTGCTGGGATCTTCCAGTGCTGGCTGGGCAAGATGGGGAAGCCTTTTAGCCCTCCTGTTAACATATGTTAACAAAAGCAGGGGAGATCCTTGACATAATTTTCTGTCATTTTAGTAGCCCTTTGTTTGAACTATCAGACTTTTCCCTCAAGACCCTGTTCTCATTTCCATTGCGACTGGAGTAATTCAAACCAAGCCAGGAAGTKACATGAGTACAAACCACTGTGAATGAGATCAGAGTTGGTCTTTTTGTAAAAGAAATCTAAAGGCCTGTGACTAAAACTTAGCAAAGTCAAGCATCTGACTCAGTGGTAAACGTTTGCTTTTAACTTGYAATGATTTTTCTTGGAAACAACCATCAGAATGGTGGCTCTGAGTACTCTGTCTCCATGCATTCCTTGCTTGTTTTCCTGTTGGGGATGGGCACATTCTTAGGTTTTGTTTCCTGATGAGAAATGTGTGGAGATTAGATACACGATGTCACTGGTGTTATTCCAGGCTGATAACATCACATGCTGTATTTCATACTAAGAGAGGGTGCAGATTGAATTACTGCAGGCCCAGCATGGGTCGTGCAGTGAGTGTGTAGCAGAGTATTTCAGCTGCATGAAGCAACACGTGGGGCATTGTTTTAAATGTGCATGGGCTGAATCAAAAATGCCAGYTATCACATGAGGTTTGTTTTTGAATGGACAGGAACAATTGTGTAACCAGATCCCTATGCTTATTAAGCCAAATTCAGATTGGTGGATAACATTTAAATAGGAATTTATTTGCCTGTTTATTCCAAATATCTCAAAGCTGGGAGCTGGCTCACTTGCTRCAGTGGGACTGTGCCTTGTGTACCTGTAAACCACCATTCTTAAAACTGTGCTACTCGTTTGAAGCAGATAAGGTTATCAYGGTGTTTGCAATTTCCCTTCTACTCTTCTGTTTTTCCTGGGGAGAGCACTKGGCACTGTCTCTGCTCTAAGGTAACACTATTTAATTTTCCAAAGCAATTTGTCAGGTTTCTAAGTGTGACCATTCAGCATGTAAATTCAATGCATAATCCTYGTGCTGTCATCTTACTCACTTAAATGAACTGAATACAAGCCATATTTTTGTAATCTGTCTCTGCTCTCTTGGGACAGCTTTGTAAATGACATGTTACATTCCCGAGTCCCAGCCAGGCAAAGAGGTTTATTCAGCGCCAATAAAGAACAGTTATTTCCTAATATGTATATTAACTGCTCAAAACGTTGTTGTGAAGATGGGAGAAAATGATCTGTCAGCAGAAGGCAAGTGTGAGCCAGCAGCAAGTGGTTTGCTCGGGGCTGTGTCCATCAGGCTGGGAGCATCCAGCACTCTGCTGGCAGACCCGGCCTCTTTGCCTCAGGGAGGTGGCCCARGCGCTGGATTGAGCTGTTCTGGGGTCAAAATGCACACTACCAAGCAGAAGGTGCCYCTGAGTCAAGTGCTGTGTTTCCAGGCTCTCTGTAAGCCAGCARCAGCCACCTTTGCCACTCAAAGAAGCAGCTCTGCCTTTCCCTGCCCTTCCGTAGCCATCACCAAAAGTAGGTTTTTCCTCAGTTCTGCAGGTAGCAGGGTCTGGGAACYGACCTGGTTTAAAACTATCCAGGAAATGGCAACTGAAAATCATTTTGATTGGTCTGATTTATTGTAAAGCCACAGACACTGGTCCCAAAGCATGGGGAATAAATTACAGAAATACATTGCGTGGAGCAGCAACAGGACTACTTCTTCTGGTTGCAGTGCTGGTTTATGGTGGTTTAAAGCAAGCATTAAACTCCAGGTTAAGATACCTMGTTCAGCCAAAAGCTCCTACCTTCCTCAGCTCACAGTAGTGAGACATTCATTCCCTAAGTTAAAGGGCTCCAAATGGAGGTCTGCTCTGTCAGCCCATGGCTACACCCCTGCCCAGCTTTGTACCTCCTCTCTGTCTYGGGCAGTTTGGTTCAATCAGTTCCAGTGTCTCCTCAAGTGAGTTCTCTTTGTTGCTTCTTCTTTTTCTGCCTTAGCCCGTCAAGTCACAGTCTTAAATTTYAAGCAAAGCAAAGAAAATAGTTTCACAAGGTTCAGAACCAACCAGGGGAAACCACTGCTGAGGGATATAGGTGGCAAAAACATAAAGAAAGTATTTTTAAAAGGCTTGTAACCTTATGAAGGAGGCCCAGACTGACAATTATTACATATAATGATCTTGGGAATGCTAAGATTAGCTATTATTAGCTAATTGATTAAAAAAGGATTATTCTGAGCAGTACTTGCTCTGCTCTGTTCCTTAAACCCAATGTACCCACTCTGTCTCCTCCTAAATGTGACAGGGGGTAAGATTCAGGACAGCAAACTGGAGTGTTCAACTTCTGGTTTAATCCAGAACAGCCATTCCTACACTTCACAACATTTTAATAATCTCTGAATGGAACTGAAGATCTGAATGTGCATTGTCACACTTTGTGCACAAATTATCACCTGCAAAAGCAGTAGCTTATCTGGCAAACTGCATGGTTGTATATTCTCAAGAAAGAATAAGATCTGGGTGTTAGCTTACAAACATGAAGCTTTCCAGTCCTGGACAGCAAAGATAAGGCCARCTATGTCAAACTTACTCCAGATGGCATTCTGCTGTGGACACTGAGCTCCTGGGGAGAAAGGAGGAATGTAAAACCTGCTCTCTTTGGTATATAGCTTTAATGATAATCATTTATTTATCCCAAAGCAAATGTTTGTAACTGAAAATCTGCACAAACTATTTGGAGACTTGCTTTTATTTGCACAAGGATAAACAGAGAAGGATTCCTTTGCAGCTGGTGGAGGTGGGGCAGTGTGACAATGAGCAGAATCAGGCCTTTAATCTGTCATAGTGCCTTCTCTCCCTGAGTCAGATACAGCAGYCAGGGAGAGCTCCTCATTTCTGTCCTCTGCTTATCCCACTGGCAGTGCAGGTGTAGCTCTCAAATGGCAATTGGGAACATTTGGATCAGTGTGGGGGTTTTATCTGTAAATGTTCTTTAAACCCATCTCGTTAAGTAACAGGGAAAGACAAATACTCCATCATCCCTCCACCTCCAAATACTTTGCAGGTCATCCCGGGACCATGTAAGAACTTCTTAAACGTGTGTCATTACTTATTGGCCCAATGCACTGAGGAACACTGTCACCCTTAGTTGGCTATATCAGGAGCTGTACCAGGTGAGAGAGGGACTCCTCCCTGCTGGGAAGCCTGTGGCAGTAATGCCAGGCRGTGAGTGAGGAAGGGAGTTCTTGCARTTGGCTTTGGGGTTCCTTGAGCTCCTGGAGGCAAGGAGATCTCTCAGGGTGTGCTTTKTGTGACCTCAGGCACGCTTGAGGGTCTGTGGGATTTATCAAGAAAAACGAGAGCTGTTTCTATCCTTTCACTGTGTGGTTTGGAAACGACACACAGCATGGCATTGCCAAGTGAGCCTGTTTTCCAGCGCAGTGGACTGCACAAAGCCCATTTTTTGTAGCAAAATGCACAAAGAGCTCCAACGTCTTGTGGCACAATAGCCACCAACAGMTGCAGGAATTTCAGGGCTAAACTGAGCTGCAGCAGCACATGCAGCAGGGAGGGGAYCCTGGCTGCCCAAACGCAGCAAAGAAAGAAGTGGTTTCATTCAGAAAGGCGGTTTCTGCTTTTCACTGAAAGTGGGAAGTGTGTGACAGGATCCAGCGAGGTGAGGGGRGGAAGTAACCTGGAGGGAAGTAACCTTTACACGCAGTGGGAAACGGAAGTCATTGAAGAAATACCTCCCCATCCCTACCCATCTCCTAAACCCATCTTCTGCCCCAGGAAAGCTAATCTATCAGATACTGCTCATGCTCTCGTTTTTCTCAAAGAAAAGTGGGAAGCTCTAAGCATCACACAGATCCTGCTTCCTCCTGCGGGCCAGAGCAGCAGCGCTCTCAGACCACTTCTTGGGGGGGGAWGAAAGTGCTCTCTGGGGGGGTTTGGCCTTCAGGGCGGCTATGGCTATCGCTCTTGTCTGGGAGTCATGTGCCTTAATCCCCCCAAGTGGACTGCCCTGCAGTTGAACATTCCCCGCATTCCTGCCGCCTGCTGACACGCAGCCCATTCAGAGCCAGCTCCGAGGCTGTGGGAACCCTKCTCAGCAGCTCCCGCCCGTGTCCCCTGTGCCAGGGATGCCTTTCTATTCGGGGCCACCCGTGCTGGGCTCGGATCTGGCCKGGGAGCAGCGGGAGGAACCTGGAGAGGCACCAGCAGCACCCACGGGCCCATCTGCTTCCAGAGCCCGGTGTAAATCCCACTGCTTGCTAGAGAGAAACTGAGGCAGGGGGCAAGAAGGATTTTTTGGGGAGGCTGGATCTCTGATCACAGGAACATGGAGGTTGAGCTGGGATGCAGAGAGGTCCAGGGAAGAGGAGAAGCCATGGTGACTGTCTGTACCTCCATCCTGCCAATGAGACCTAGCAAGGTGGCAAGGGTACTATTTCTGTCTAGAGTGTGCYGTGGGAAAGGTCTCATAAAGCCTTCAAATTCAGGAGAAAGTGACATTTCTGCTATYCCAGAAGGATGGAAAATCCTTGTCCTACCTGTGTGTTTGGCAAACCATAACAGAAACCCTGGTCTGGATCAAGGCTGAGAAGGAAAGCGAACCTTCTGATGTTTCTCGGTTTGCAAAGTGGAAATAATAATAATAATAATAATAATAATAATAATAATAATAATAATAATAATAATAATAATAATAATACTAAAGAATTATGTCACATAAGGAGTGCTCTAAATTTGTTTATAAATAAAAAAGTAATGCAGGCATCTGCATCCTTTGAAAAGACTGAGGAGTCTTGTGAATGTCAGTGAGACAGCTCTGCTGAGTAAGGACTGTGCTTATGAGAAAAGGCAAAGGACCCAGGCGGTGGCAGAATAGGAAGGATCACAGTTATTTTTTCTCAGTCTGTTATGGTTTCTCATTTTCTAAGAATTTCAGTGGCAGGTAGGAATTAGTAAGCTTTTGTGGGCTGATAACARAGGCCGTTAGGATTTGACAAGTGTGGAAGACAAGCATATGTTGTCCCCAAAGATATGCAACACCAACCCTCAATGCATCATCTGTGGACGAGTGTTTACACTGTACAACTTTCTGAATCAACTGTCACTTTTTCTCATTCTCTTTTTTTTTTTTTTTTTTTTTATGAATGAAGTCTGAAGCAAGCCAGACAGAAAGGAAGGCTGCAGCATGTTTTATAGCTTGTGTTTCCTTCTGGTGAGGATGTTACAATTGCTGAAGCGAATTTCTGAAAGAGATGTGGAAGGGTTTTCTGGTCAGGGTTAGGGGATATTTCATTCATGCAGGAAGTTGCAAAAGCTGAACAGAAAGTGTATATTCTAGAAGTTTCAATTAAAAAAAAAAATAGGCTGAAGGGTAAAATTGCAAAATACCAGCTGAGGCTCAGAAGTTGAGTTCAATTCATAGTCCTAGTAAAGTTTAATATTAATAGCAATAAAAAAATGCTTTAAATCCAAGACAGAGGAATACTTTTAATTGCAATCTTCTAGTGTAAATTTTTGAAAATGCTCTTTTCTGTGATGTATTTTCATGACAAATAATAGCTGCCTCTTRCAAAAGWAGTTCCAGTGCAGAAACCTTGGACTGAACACAGGGAAATCTTCAAAGCCAGGTTGGATGGGRTAGACATTATATCACTTGAATTTGGGTTTAGGGAGTTTCAACATGTTGCTTTCAAGCAAATCACCAGAGCAGCAAGAAATTGAAATGCTGCTCTGTTGTCCAGGATGGATGCATGAGCTGATTTGAACAGGGATTGTGGTTCAAATGCCTTTAATACTCCACATACCAGTGCATCAGGGAGTGGAAGATGATGTGTTTTAGCTTTGTTCTGTTAAGCAGTTAGTTTTTCTCATTCATTTGCCCTAGACCCATAGCACAGAGCTTTACTGCAGACATGTAGTCTCAGTGGGCAAGATGCCAGGGGGATGGGRAGGGCGTGCTGGCATAGACAGTGAATTACACCTTACTGAACCACAAGGATTCAYAGTTTTATAGGTTTTGATGTCAAAAGAGTTACTTTGGCTATCTAGTTTGACTCTTTGTGTCATATAGGTGACAGAATSCCATCCCAAACTTTTTACACCATGCTCAAAATTTCTGTTTGAATGTCTGTGTATTTTTAGAGAGACAAAAATCAACCTCAATTTAAAAGCCTTCCAATGAATTTTYTGCATTTCTGGTTAAGGTTATGCACAGAAACAGCTCAGGTTGTGTGAGCTCTTTGTGCAGAGCAGTTTCAGCCAGTTCAATCCTCTCTTGCATCACTATTCCAAATGGTTAATTTCCCTGGTCTGAGCACATGATAAGGAATAATTGAGTTACTGATAATGCCCATCATATGAAACCTGCTAACTAACCATGTGCATGCTTTAAGCCTGACCCACTGAGAAGTGTGTTAGTTTAAACTGCCTCTACAGTGGATTTCATTTTCATTAGGAGCTAAGCTGGCAAAATTTACTTTGCAGCTGCATTATGCTAAGGACACATGCATGGTCAGGCACCAGCCATTACTGTGGCTTAGCTGACAATCAGTAGCTTGATTAACTGCCTGAATTCACTCATGCACCTCAGCCCAAAAGGAGTGGGTGGAAAAGATCTAAATATCTATATTGTTATCTCATTTAGTTGTCCCTGGACACTTTTTATAAGCTAGAGGAGGCCTTGAATGCACTTCAGAAGTCAGTTTACTGTGCTATTTAAAAGTGAAGGGCAAACAGAGGCAAAATTTACATTTCTCCACCCAGAAACAGGACCTCTAACTTAAGCTTTTTTTGTKAGAGAAAGCAGTCTGTGAACTTCAAAGGTCACAAGCGTTCACAACAGCAGCTTAGCGTCTCATCCAGAAAAAGGACATTTTCTGTAGCTTAGCCACCTCCTAAAATCACATGAGGGCACTGCTGTGAGGGCTGTGACTGCTTTGCCTGTGTGATCTCATGGAATCAGAGCCTGGAATGGCATTTAAAGTGACAGGCTGACCCAACAGATGGTTTTATTAGTACTGCACAGGTCATGACAGCAATGCCTGCAGTAGCCCATGAGCATATTGAGAACTGAGTGCCAGGACATTGGGAAAGCAAAGACAAGTTGACAAAATCACCAGAAGAAAAGCAGAATGAGTAGGAAAGCATATGAAACCTGCAGACAGAGCTGGTTTTCTGCTGGTGTGCACATCTGCATCTCCAACACACTGGTGACCAAGTGGCTGACGTGGACTCCAACAAATGTTCAAAATCATGAAATGCTTGGAGGTCTCTGCCTTGTGTTTTGCCTCTGCCATAGTTCCTAATCATTTGCAGGTAGTTTACAAAAGGGATATTTATTCAACAGCTCGGTGTCTGKCAGTGCTTTGCAGCCTGACTGAACSWCCCTMCCCAAGTCCCAGCCCCAGGAGCCCCATTCAGCAGGGGTCCATGGTGTTTCATGGTGTGTTGTGTGGAGCAGGGACTGCTCCTTGCTCTGCCTGTGCTCCAGAGGATTGCAGAAATGGCTGGTGGAAGGGAGCCCTGGGGGACAATTAGTCCTTCCTCCCTGAGGAAACAGGAATATTCTCAAGTGGAGTGAAATGCAGAGCCACTGTATGGATGGAAGCACAGCTCAGGGCTTGCAAGAACAGAGCATCCTAATGCAGTCAAGAAAAATCAAATGGGAAAAGAAAATAAAGGCAGAAGGGAAAACCCTCATGGTTTTCCCATGAGAATGAAAGAAACCATGAGAACACGTTTTGGCATCTACCATGGAGAAAATGTGCAGGRGAAATCTTTGAACTGGAGAGAAGCAATTTTCAGTGTAATCTGGGTATAAAAATGGAAGATTCCCACTCTCATGGGATGTAGCTCTGGGGTCCAGCAAGAATTTGTGGCCAACATCCAGTCTCACTGGAAAAATATTTTACCTACTGCTGGTTATCAACCCAGCTGTGTATACAAGCCTAGTGGAGAAAACCAGCTCAAAAATAGAGTCTCTGGCAAGGTTTTTCCTCTGCTGAATGTGAATGCCATTGATCTGCTGAGCTTAATTAAACTGTCTGTCTGTTTGAGCTTGCACAATTTAGATAAGAAAATGACTTTTCGTCCCAGACTCAGAAAGGAACAACTCAGTCTCTTCCTTATGTGGTATGAGCCTGTAGTTGTCCTGCTGCCCAGTTTGTAACACTGAACTGCCTGTACTCAAATCGAAAGCTGCTCCCACCACAGATCAGAATTCTGTCTTACTTCCCCTCTAGATGGCAAACTCTCCTTAATTTTGGAAGGGGGACAGCCACAGTGATTGCTGCTGGCCTTTGCAATTGTTAATTTGCAGCACAACTTTAGTTTCTCGTTTTGAATCAACCGGACCCAAGAAAATAGATCCCAAGAGTGGCAGTGGAAGAGGAGGGAAAAGGGCAATCAGTGGGGACATACGTGAGTTTCACAGATTCCTGGTGAGTGAAAATGGGAATTAACAGACATTGAAACACCACATACATTGGGAAGTGCAGTCTGGCCCCTGCAAGCTGGGTGCAGAGATCTCCAGGAGTTACTTTTCCAGTTCTGCTTAGGTGCTTCAGTTATAATWGAAGCAAGAATAAACCTGAACTTTTATTTATTTATTTATTCATTTATTCATTCATTCATTCATTCATTTTGCCAGTGAGAGGAGCCTCAAGAAAGGAGTCATGGACCCTGRTTTCTCAGTAGACAGCAAGTTCTGTCCTTCACTTGACAGCCCATCCCTTTAGGTTTACCTATCACCCTSTTTCAAAGTTTATTTCTCCTCTTCAACTGCCATCTCTTGCCAAATGTTTTCTATTCTCTTTTTTCAACCATAATCCAGCCCTGAAGTCCCAGGAGTTGGGGTTTGAACCTTGTGGGTCCCTTCCAGCTCAGGATATTCTGTCTGTAGGATTCTTTAACCCCTGCATCTATGCACCCCATTCCCAAACCCYACCTCCCCCTGTGCCCAATTCCCATCTTCCCTAAACATTCAGATCCAAAATGTGGTCAGCACTTTAGCAGAGCACTTTGGAAAAGTCACAAATAACCATCTCTCAGTTGCCTCTCAATATCATGCTCCACAAGATGCAAATGTTTGAAGTCCTACAAAATGAAGAAATTTTGTTGGGCCAGGTCTTAACCATCCCCCCTTTCCCAGAAGCACAGGGCCTTGGGGGRGAGTGTGAGCTTCCAGGGAGGGATTTATCTGCTTAAAGTGATTGTCCACAGTGCAGCAATCAATATCTGAGCTAGCCACCTGTGTTTGCAATCAGTGGCAAGTTGTCAGCAGAGTTCAGGGAATCCAGGGGACTTCCTAAAGTAGTCACCCACATTAGTTAAAAGTGTGGCACTCCCTAAACCGCCCATAAAGAGCCTGGACACTTGGCTTAGATGGAAACTCATACCACTGGCAGAGTTAGGGAAGACAAATCTCTTTTTTTTTTTTTTTTTTTTTTT
>CADDXX010000007.1:5573516-5599460 GCA_902810485.1 Alauda arvensis | reverse complement strand
TTTTCCAAAAAAGAATTGAGTAAACACAATTTCTTATTTATACTCTTGATTAAAAACCTAGGCAGGAATATGAGGTTTCAGAAAGGAACTCCTTCTTTCATTTTTAGTMTGATGAGAGAGATGAGGAGGCCCAGCTGAATATCTGTGTTTGCTGTCTTATCTAGCACTGCAATATTTTCCTATGGTGAATGAAACACCATTTGTCTTTTCTTAATCATCAGTACTTGGGACAGAGAAAGAACAAATAATTTCCAGACTAYATAGAGGCAGCTTGATAAATTGCTCCCCTCCCCAGTGAAATATTTGCTGGTTTCCTTTATGTTGCTATGTGAGTACCAAAGGAAGGTTCTAGGCATGTTCCTGGAGGGAACATGTTCTCAGGATAACAGGGATTTCAGAGCTGCACACCCTGTGACTTCTCTGTTCACRACACAGTTTGTGGAAGTGTCTCCATTTTCAAGCAGCTGAGCCAATGGTCTTTTATTACAGAGACTGATTTCTTGTGCTTCATGTAACCTGGTTTAAAAACAATCAGTTAATAAAAGAATCAAAATTAAAACTGTGCTAACAAGTGCTACCTTTCCAGTGTATTCAGGCTACAAAGAAGCCACATTCAGACCTATGGAGATTTAATACAAAGCTGTGCTGGAAAGGAAAGGGCCAAAGGATGTGAAGGTCTGGAGCTCACAATGATGCATTAGAGGGCTCCTGTTGAGGCGTTACAAAAGGCAGTGAGCAGCTGCTTTGCAAAATGCACCTAAACTCACATCAGCTCATGGCATCTGAGCTTTGATTGTRTGAAGGTTTTGCTCAACTGTATCTGRCTTTYTAGTTGCAGATTATGCTTAGTTATCAGGTGGTTGTTATCTAGTCTTTAAGTTATAGAAGATTTGTATTTTAAATCTTGTTAGGACTCCAAAAAGCAGGCTTACTTTGTATGTAAAGAAAAATATATGAATGAAAGGAATGTAGCTGAGTGAAAAGTGCCAATGGTTGATCTCAATTTAAGTAGAGACCCCACCAGTAATTACATTATTATGAGCACACTGGTGAGGAGCTCTTATTACTCATGGGAAACTATTATTTTTTATTAATTGACATGTACTTAATAATTTCAGCAATGACTMCATGCCTGTGTTGCAGAGATTGCATGAGTGCAGAAGAAAAAGACATAAGTGAGAGGGAGAGAGCCTAAGCCTAATTTGCCTTTTCCCAAATTTGCCTTTATATTTACAGATGGTTGGGAATTTTCCTACTAGGATATGCTAGTTTTGCAGAACTAAAATTTGCATTGGGGAAAGCATAAATTTTGCATGAAAATGCTGAGGGTTTTTTTGGGAACTTGAAAATATGGTGGATGCCTACTGATCTGGGTGACAGTGACAGTGACATGTCCAATTGCTCTCACTGATSCTTGCCAAGGAAACAGCCTGTCTTACATCTGAACTGGAGGCTCAGGGTAGAAGAAGGAATGAACAGGACAGCTGCAGATAAATCAGCTTTCCTAGGAATTGTAATGGCCCAGTACCTCTGCATACAATCACCTCTGGGAATGGGTGGGTAAGGGAATTTGTCCTGTTAATTACTTGGTGGGGGGGTTAATTTTTAATCCCACCTGACAATATTGCTTTTCTGAAACCCTGTTATTTTCTGTGGAGCAGAAATTTCACTGATGGCCAAGTGCACAAACCTTGCTCTTTACAATGCCAGTTACTGCTGACTGACTGTCTTACAGTGCAGGCTAAGAGGTACATGGCTTAACCATTCATCTCAATTGGTCCATCATATCTCTGCAAACATCTTTAAATCCAAATTGATTACCTTTATTGCTGTCTCCTGATAAGCCCTACACAAGTTGGTCTTTTGTTGATTTGTAAATGCATACCTCTCCATAGGCTGTTTATCTGCCATGCTGAATGCAATTAATGATGTTTATCCCCAGCTGACCAATTTGCATTAGWGCCACCTTTACCCAGTTGCAGGAGATGCTTGAGGTGACCCTCCACAATTAATCATGCCCATCAACACAGACTGCAACATTCACTCAGTCCCATTAACCAGCTGGAAACTGTTGATTCTTAATAGGTGGAGGTACTCATTGGAGTCCCTGTGAAGAAAAGCAGAAATTCAATCTAACATGATATTTTTTTCTAGATAATGTACCTTACAAATACTCTGGGCTTAATTCTGGACTAAAAAAGGAGAGAATTTCTCATGCACAAAGCAGTCACAATTTTGACTAATAAACTCCAACATTTAGACTCATCCACACAGTTTTATTTCCTTAATTCAGAAGCTAAACAAAAAAAAATTTACCAGCAGAGCTGTAATAGTCAAGAGAGAGAGAGASAGACAGGGATGACCTTCTCCAGGGTGTGCTTTAGCTCACTAAAACTCAAACCAAGAGAGGCACCTGTACCTTTCCACTCATGATTCTTCAGTTTACAGGGAATAATCAAGGGCCAAAATGGGTGGGAATGGCCTAAGAAAGGACAGAATAGAGATCTCAGGAAATCTTCATAGGCATGCTTCCCAATGAAAGAGGATTCCTGAAGGATGAGGAAAGTCAGCTTTGCTGGTGGAGAAGAATCTTGCTCAGGATGGTTTTTGAGTTACCTGTATTCCACATCAATCATTGGCCTAAACAAATGKTCTGGTGACATTTCAGATGTCCTGCCTTGCCCAACCTAACCTTCAGCTRCTGGAGAAGGGCACAGATTTCATGTAGTTTATGTGTAACTGATCACATCTGTCTRCTTCAGACACACAAGGGCATCTCAAATGGCATCAGATACTTGGGTTTGGGTAAACCAAATCTGCTTGAGAGTTATGTAATAGTCCCTTATCAAAAGGTTAAAGAATCACTCAGACTGGAGGCCATGCCCTGGTATTTGGGTTCTTTTGGACAGGTGAATTGTTTGTGTCCATCCTCCATGCCCACAGCCTTCTGTGGAGTACATACCTCTGCCATAATTTTGAGTGACTGACTCATCTCTGGGCTCATCATACAGGGGTTGTGAAAGGTGTCTGCTGACATATCCAGTTCTGGGTGGGTTGAGTTACTCAGATCTCAAAGACTGATCAGAAAAAATAAAGGGATAGGTGTGTATTTTTAAACGTGGTCCTGTGGGGTGACTTCGTTTCAGTTGCATTATTTTAAATTAGAATGATCAAAATTTAATCCACATCCTCCAACTTAGTTAAGAAAAAGAAAAATTATCCCCTTCTTCTGACTTTATTCTTTCTCCTACATTTCCTCTCATTTTCCTAGCAACATCCTTTTTACAGGGGATTGTCCCTTTTGTCAGGGTGTCACTGCTTTTCATGGTGTAGGAGCCTGTCTTTGGCTGTTGGATTAACCCAAAGTTCAGGGCCTTACTGCTCATTTCACTTAAAAGGAGAAAACCAGGGATGTGTGAGGTTTCTCTTTGTTGTAGTCTGCTTATACCAAGAGGAGATGAAGACCTTGTTGGTGGGATCAATAATAGATACTGAGGATGCTTAAAACATTTCAGGCACCTGTYTTTGAAGGCTCTGTGCAGCTGCCAGCTGCAGGCACACCTGGATGGAGCCTAGACACATCTGTACAGGCAATGGTTGAGTTTCCATTGGAGAAGTTAGATTTCCTAAAATAGATTCCTAAAACCAATTGAGCAGTTAGATTTCCTAAAATAGATTCAGTTGGAGAAGTTAGATTTCCTAAAACAGATTCCTAAAACCAATGGCTTGAGTAGTGTCTGCCACATGCAAACTCTCCTCTGATAACTTTCTATATCAGCACTTGCTCCCTCTTTGCAAGCTTAGTTCCAGAGCTTTCTCTGGATGGGATCTGGCCATTTTTGCTTCATTTTCTGCCAGTCTCTCACAGAGCACATTGCTCAGTGAAAGTCTCCTGGTCCACACATGCTTTCAACACACCTGTGACAGGAGCAGGCTCATGTACCCATGAAGTGATGGAGGTTGCAGTTGTTTTGTCTTTTGAGGAAGGCTTGGCCCGAATCAGCACAAGCTGTTCCTCCTSAGCAGTGTTTTCCCCAAAAACATGGGATCAAATGTGGCTTCAGCTCTCTCCCCACCACCTCATTATCTGTGTTGAACCTATTGGTAATGTTTTCTGTTAGCAAGGTCAGTAACAGAGTGTATTAGTGTATTTTATATTCATGCATCTCTGTGTATCACATCATTSTTTCTTCACCCCACAAAGTTCACTTTCCCAAGCACACATTTAAATCCCTTGACTACAGTCTAGTATTAAGCCAAGACTTTGAAACTCTGAATGAAAAATTTTGAAAAAAAAGCAGATTTCCTGTTTAACTAGAAAAGCAATAATTTCTTTTTTTACTGAACTTGTTAATATCAGGATTGCCCAAATAGTTTTCACTGGTTTGTGAAAATTCAGTCCAGAATTATTTGGTTAACAGCTGCTTTACTAGCAGGCTCCAGCAGATTACCAAGGCTATGGGAGTTGCTCTACRGAAGTGTAGCCACCTCATCATGTGAAATAGAGCCATGCCAAAAGATGGAGAAAACATGGACTCTCAATGTGTGTAAAAATGAAGTAATTAATTAGTAGGTTGAAGCTGCCAGTCCAAAAGTGTGTTTTTTGTTTTTTTTTAAAGATGACTCCAAGAGCTYTGTTAATTGGGTGGATGTATTTGTGGAATAAACAGGTCCCTGAAGCAGTGTGGTGACATTACTGCAATGCCTGCACTGCCACCCAAGTTCAGAGGCTCTGCACTGCTCAAGTGCAGTGGTGATTATACAACTTTACATTCCATAACTGGTGCACTTCAGGGATAGACCTGTCCCTGAGTTATGACAAAAGCTGGATTAATCTTGCTTTGGCTTATATGTCCATGGTGTAGCAGCACATACATACCAGCCAGTCACCCATGGCTTTCTCATGGCTGATGGAGAGRAATAGTATTTGTCAGAAAATTATTCCTGTGATGTATTTTAGATGTCAACTTTACTGTGAGATAAATTATACCTCAGAAGATCTTGTTTCTCTCCACTGGTGATAAAGGAAATCTAGGTGGTTAACTCAGAAGTAAACAACCACAAGGAACTAACTGGAGTGCTGTCTGACAGAATRTGAAGGAAGAATGAATCTGATGGCTTCAAGCTGTGTGTGTTCTCTGCACAGCCACATTCTTCTGGCAGTGGACTCCTTTYCATTTTGTTGTGATTAATGACATATTTTCTGCCAAGTAAATTTCGTCTGGGCCATTTGCTGACCTTTGCAGCCCATATTTGCACTTCAGTATTCATTTTTAATTGGATTTATTTTGTTCTTAGTGAACTTTTCATTCAGAAAGCAGAATTTTGACTTGATAAGTATCAACCCTTTTTGCAAAGTCAAGCCCAGTGTTGCAATAATGTTGATCTGACCTTGTTATCAGTGACACTACAAATAATCTGCTAACCAATCCATTTCCTAGACTATTCGTTCTCAGTAGTCTCGTTTTAGCAGCTTTCAGTAGTTCTCACACTTCTTCTGAAGTGTACTGGCAATTTCTAGGGCCTTTGGAGCTGCCACATCCAATACTGGGGAAGATTTCAGTCTAACTTCCCTGAAGTAAGGCTTGCTTCCAGTTACAATTAGGGAAATGGCAATAATTTCTTCTACTTCTGTGCCTCAAAGGGAGAACCTGAATTTCATGGATCATGCTGTCAGAGTTATAAAAGTTCAATGCTTCTGTTATGTCTGATATCTGTTGTTAAATAGGTATATAAAGTGGGTAGAAATTAATGAGTGCCACTAAATGCTAGATGTATTAGACTGGAAGGATTTTGTTGATGATTCAGTTCAGACYTTGGAATCAAATGTAAGGAAGGTGCATGGAACATCCAGTTTGTCCCATTCCTGACTGTCCACATCTATGACAACTTCCCAATGATTTTGTCTGTCAATGCCCTCTAGGAGAGAAACATGACAGCCATCAAAATTAACATGATGCAGAAAGTGAGAGAGGGAGGAGAACAAGAAAATGTGCAGAAGAGATCAACAGCATCAATTATGTTCTRTATCCACAGAACTGAAAAAGGGAGAGGCTGAGGATGTTTGGACCATAAGATGGAGAACCAGAAGTTGCCTAAGCAATCTGCTTCATGAAAGATCACTAGATGTGTGAAGGTATGAAATCACTTACACAACAATGGAAAGAAACCACGGTTCTGAAATTTGCTCAGGATATAAACAAGAGGATTCATCTCACTAAACTGTAAGYGAAAAGTCAGCCATCAGGCATGGCCAGCTCCCTTGCAGTCCGTGGAGAACCGATTACTAGCATTAGCAGAGTTTAGGGTGCACTGTAGTATTTTCTAGGAGACTCTGATATTTGGCCAAGTGTATTTCATCTGGCCTCACTCTTGCAAGACTGAATAATTCCATGATGCCTTGGGCATTTACCATTAAGGAGCCAGCCAAGTACTGTCCTCACTGTATAACCAATTTATAAATGTTTATTTCCTGCATTGTGAATGGAACCTTCATGTGTTCTTTGCCAAACACACTGACTTGAATTTTGTTCAATTGGTAATGAAGAAGCATGGAACACTGAAGACCAGGAACTTCGGTGATTTTATGCACCAATGTTTGGCACTTCAACAACAAGCAAACACTGGTTTCCTACAGACGTGGTTACACACTGGTGGGGCAGAACCAAAGTCAACAAACATCTTAATTACCCTTGGTACCATATCCACAGGTATCRCATTACAGCCCCTGTACTTCAGAGAAAGCCGCAGCTCGGCTGCAAGGGGGCCAGAGCCTTTGCATCAAGCAAGGTCAGAAGTCAAAGGAAATGCCAGTAGAAGCAGTAGTCACAGTAAAGGAGCTCAATAAACCCCTCACCTTCTTGTTTACTCTTGATTTCTCATTTATTGTATAATAAAGGCAAATCTAAATGCATAACGGCACRAGAAGCAGCTGGACTGTGTTTGTTCAAGGGGGCTCAGCTGCTGACAGAGACAGGAACTGGGGTAATCAAACCACACTGTTGTTCTGCTCTCTGGTGCCCTGAGGCCGTGCATGCAGTAGCTGGAATTAAGTCCTCACATCCACAGTGATGGACAGGATGCCTTTGACAGCACCATGGGAGAGGGAAAAAGTTGCCACTAATATTAAGTACGTAAATAAAGCCAATGGATGAGATTAATGCAATTGCATGTCTAGTGCATATGCATGGTTTCTTTAATTGAATGTGGGACCCAGATAATGCTGGATTATTGCTTGACAGCTGCATGACCACCAGGCTGCCTTCCCACCTTCCTGCAGCCATCTGGGAAAGACACTTGATCACAGCTATGCTGCTATAGTCTTTCTGTTGTAATGGGTTGTCCTGGTTTAGGGCAAATTTTGGGAAGAAATTTCCAAATGGGGTCCCTCTAGAAAGCAAACCCAAGTGGCCCCTTCCCCAGCTGGTTCAGGAAAAAATTTCCTTAGAGAAAAGTGGAAAAAACTGGTTATTCAACAAGCAAAGTGTTCACAAGCATAAAAAAAATTTAATAATATGAAACAATAAAACCTCTCACCATTCTGAAGTGAGATGGAAAAATTGGGCAAGTCCTTGCCATGGGTTGTAGCTCAGCTTACCCAGTCTCTTATCAGACCATCAAGACATGGAAAATGCCATCCTGGGCCCCKCTGGGTGTTTTCTGGGTTTTCAGTCCAGACAGGTTTAAACAGTTCCAAGAAAAAGAGAGCCCAGGGAGCTTCTCTGTCTCAGCTACCTAAAGCTAACTGAAAAGCAAAGGAGAGCTCTCCCACCCTCTCTGTCCATAGACAACACAGTCATGGAGCAGAATGCAGAGGAGTGAGTGCAGTTTCTGAAAACAAACTCCGTGCTTCTTCTTTCTCTCTCTTTGGTCTTGAAACCAGTTTTTAACATTTAGAACTCAATAGCCAGCATAAAYAGGACAGGCAACTGGGGATACAAGCATCATAAAGTCACCCCAGAACATGGGTTTACCTCAAATCATAGATTAGTGCAGCTACAATAAGGCCCGAAATTACTGGGGCAGGTCCTTGAATAGATGTGGTCAGGGCACAATTGTTGTGGCWTGAAGCCTTGTGGTATGAGTGGCTGGAGCATTGGGCAGCTGCCTTTGCAGGCTTTGTACCAAGGTCCAGCTGCCCTAAGGAGCTGTGGCCCTCACCCTGGCCATTGTCCTGAACCTTGCTTTTGTGTCATCTGCTCTGATTGGTGTCTCTCATCTTCTGTCACCACTGCCATTGTAAACACTCTGACACTACCAACACTCTGTTTCTGTTCTGCTTGAGATGTCACCATGGACCATCCCAGGGACTGCCAGGAGGTGCATCCTGATTGCCAGCAATTTCAAGTGATCCCATCATTATGGTGCTGATGTGTGGTGCAAATCTAAAGCAATGGACATCCCAAGTATTTTTTCCTGTGGTCAGAAAAGGTTCATTTTTTCATTTTTCTGTCTCTCTGGTAATTTTTGCTTTCTTCGTGCCTTGTAACTTTGCACCCTGAGTGACCCCAGGGTCACTTCTGGGATGGAACATGTATGACATGTTCTTACAGTACCCCAGAACTCAGCTGCTGGGCAGAGTGGTACAGGGTCTCAGTTAGATCTGGAACTCTGCCATAATTTCTTGTGTGGCATTGGAGACACCCATAAATCACAAGTTAGGTGTCTGTCCATGTCTCAGATACCCTCTGCACAGCCTGCTCTTCACTCCTGCTGGCACCTCCACACTCAAGGAGTGTTGAGAGGGTTGGCATCCTGTTGCACTTGGGCTGAGCAAAGATCAGAGAAGTGACAGCCATGATTAAAGCAGCTGCTCTTGGGAAGTGATCTGAAGATGATGTCTTAGGGACTGAGGTGCTCAGGTGCTGCACTGATTGATTTTAAACATTCAGAATTTACCWAAAGCTTCACAATGTTTATGTGGATTAAATGATTAATTTTAATTTTAATATTGCCARTTTAGTCATGTAACCATTTCAAATAGCCTGTTCTATACTAAATCACACACCTGCTTTCAAGTCAGTAGTAGTTATTTCCATTTTGTGCTCTCTCAGTGTAACTCATTGGCATAAACAGATGACTGAATTTAACCTGGTACACTGACTGGTACACTATCCTGGTACATCTGAATTTTCATAATTATGGAAACTTACTGCAGAATTATGTCCTTACTCTTACAGAAGGAGATCATATGTTAAATATAGGAATTCAGCAATTAGTCTGGGTTTCAGAATCTGGGATGGAAGTGCTTACAGTGCCTGCCACAGAAAAACATGAATGGACAAAATKACTCTTTTTCTACATTCACAAAAGGTCTAAAAAATTGCCAAAGATGCTGTGAGATCACCTGTAACAAGTCCCAGTTCCCAGAAGCATGTGGAAGAATTTTCAAAGTCAAAAATCAATGGCTATGAAATTACTCATTAGTCTAGGGGAGTGTATTTGCCTGTTTTCACAGCTAACATTCATCCTCCTATAGTAATAGTACAGTAATAATGGCATAGACAATTTGACACAGTAAAGTTGATCTATAAGTGTTTTAATTAAAGCTGTGACAGCAAATTGAAATCCTGTTTTACTTCCAGAGCAGACAGAATTCATCTCCCTCTCACCTGAGGTCTCAGGTTTTGAGGAAGACCTCAGGACTGACACAAGTCTGGGAGGTACATTAGGAAAAAACACAGTCATCAAACTCTAAGCTAAGGCTGTTATGCTTTCTCTCCCATTATATTGTTATGGTTTGGATACTTCTTGGGCATTAATACTCATCAGCTCTTTAGCAAAGGTCTCTGGATACTTCAAAGTGCTGGTTTGTAGGAGTTGGGGGGAGATTTTTCAGCTGGCTAACACAAAGGTAAGAGATGAGAAGAGCTCCCTGTCTGAGCAAGGCATGAATACTACACACAGAGAGGAGATGACAAGGAGAAAATGTCACACCTTTAGTAAGGAATCTTTGAGTTTTTTCCTCTCATGCTAGAATAAGGCAGTAGCCTTGAGGAAGGAGAGGGTTATCACAGGCTTTGACRGACTCCAAGCCAATGCTCTGGAATGAGAAGGAAAGTAAGGCAACAGTCTATTGCAAATTTTATTGATTTCTATGGCTCTGCTGTGCTGTGTAAGACATGGTTGAGCACATGGTTGAGCAGGCTTCAGATGGAGGCCAAGTAGGCAGTTATTCAAAGTACAGAGGTGGAAATGGCAAAACTGCAGCTTGGGGAGAGATGYCCTTGGTCCTGGAGAAGCAGTGGTGTCCCTGTGAGAGGCAGGTACAGCTCAGGATGGTGGGAAACCACCTATCCTGATGCACTTGTTCCCCAGGACTGCCACCCTCCTGGCAGCTCTTCCTCTTCCACTGCTGACCAGAAGTCTGTGAATGTTGTAGGGTAGCATCTGCTGAGAAGGCAAAGTCTGGGAGCCCTGGTTCCTGGTTGCATTCACTGCTCTTTCACACCACAGCACGGYGTGCACACTGTCAGCTCTGGCAGARGAATGGGCTGGGGACAGCTCGTGCAGGGCCATGACWGACTGCTGCAAGGATTTGTCCTCCTCAGTTTAAGTGATGCTGGTGTTAGGAGAGTTCTGCCTCCTGTGCCARCATGAACTTTGCCTTTGCTAATGAGAAATCCTTTGTGAGTTTAGAGATTCCACATTTCACTGATTTAGGCACAAGAGGTGTCYGTGTGTCTGTTTCMACTGAAGGGAGAGGGAGGGCATCTRTAAGGGYRTGGAAAGAGACTGAAGAGCTTAGAGTCCTGAGAAAAAGCTAATATCAATTAAAATAAATAATCAAACATTTACAATCATAGAAAGGAACATCTTGACTCCTAGGAGTTCAGTGAGAGAATCAGGTGGCCTGTAAGAGGATGTTTATCAGTCTCCTACTTTGTCAACTAAACTGAACTGGGAYCAATGGATATAACTCAAATTTTCTCTGTTCCCAGTTTTCTGTTCCCAGTTTTCCCCATGCAAAAGCAAGTATAAAGTATATATATCTCTTAAAAAGCAGAAACTTCTGGTGGGATGGATGCTAGTATTTTAACTGAGCTTTGATTTGAAGAGGGATCTGAGAATTGGCAAACTGTAACACCATACACCTTTGCTGTCAAAAATTCCCTCTGGAGGTTATCTCCCTCTTTCTCTCCCTCTCTCTCTCTTTAGCTATTTATCTATTTTTTTTTTTTTTCAGCCTGGGTATAAAAACCCTAGGAAGCCACAAAGGCTCATGTCTAATTTTCACAAAGTGTGAGGCCATGGTGGTTAACCCACAAGAAAGAGTCATGAATCTTTTCTAAGTCTGGCATCTCCTTTTGGGACTCACACAGCAGCTTGGTTTTGTAATTATTTATAGAACATTAATTTTCAGCCAGGAAAAAACTAATTGTTTACTATTAGCATAACACTCAATTTGAAATAATTAACGAGAACTTTTTTTTTCACTAATCTTAATCTAAGTCCAAAATGTATCCCCAAAGTCCATTAAAAACTGAGCAAAATCCACTGTTAATTAGCAAATTGCTCCATTACAATAGCTGTGAGTTTTAACAAGTTCAACCAAGGACTGTGAAACGTTATACAATAAATCTCCTGGTTTGTCATATTTGAGAGTTACTAATAAAGAGGCTAATTTAGCATTATAAAAGTGCTTACTTTGTCTGGGAAGGCCTCACAGTATGTCAGTATTGTATAAATTCACATGATGGCAGATCAGAAGAGAGATATAAATTGTCTGGTTGGGYAAATTAACTGAGGATTGATTCTCTCTGTTTTAATTTAGCATCAGAATGCTAGAAAACTTCTRAAAGCAGATGGGCTATTGATCCAACAAGAGGGTAATCAGTGCATCAAAACAGGGAGAGAACGAGAAATGGGTACTCTTGAGGCTCTTCGGCAACTGCTGCTTTAGACAGAGAGGTCTTATTCACAGCTAGGAGGGAGGGGGAAGAGGAAACTGGGGGAGGAGAGGCTGCTTTGGGACAAACCCTTACCCATGTAAGTGAAGCTGAAARAATACATCTAGCAGGAGAGGAAATGTAAAATTTAAGAGGGAAGCTCTTAAATCATAAGAGTATGGGGGAAGGGAAGGCCTTACAATCACTCACTGAGGACACATGATCCATCAATGTCCATCCTGTCTGCAGGGCACWAATTGCCAAGTCCATGAAAGGAGCTTGAGAGACATGAGGGGATGGGCTCCCAAGAAACCAAGAGTTTTCTGCTGTGTGAGGTCCAAGTCCTGGCATGAGCYTCCATGATTATTTACTCCTCTGAAGTTTTTGAAGGTATGGAAATAATTAATGATCTGGTTGTGTCTCTTTGGCTCTGGAAGCAGAGCATTTCTGTGTCCATGTAAACCACACAGAAATGATGCTGCCCGAAGGGAGGCCRTGTCACAGGCAGAGTCAGAACGTTCTGACTCCTGGCACAACACACAGTTATGTGCAGTGTCCCAAAAGCAGCATGGGAGTATCACTTTTTGAGAAGAATAGGGAGGAGAAGAATAAAATTSTCATGTTTAGCCAGCAGTGCTTAACACAGATCCTGGAGGGAATCCAGGAGGACTTARAGCAATATTTTTGTTTCCTTCATCTCAGTTRCTTTCCCGACATAGCTTCTCTCTGGCAAAATTTGGATGAMCCAGAAGGGGCTCTGTCTTGTGCACACCCTTGTAGTTCTAATRCAGMAWTTGGAGAATATTTKGGGAATGCTGCACCCYTTTTCCAGACAGTGCACTCACTRTGGTGTGTCTGTGCACACAGATGGGGGCAATGGGAYTGTGGTGTTTGATTGATGCACCAGAATGAGGCTGGTCTTTGAACCATAGACTTCCTCAGTGACTCTAAGTAAATCACTGTCTCTTTCTGCCTGTTTATGTAAAAACAGGATGAAAATTTCTCTCCCCTTAACCCTCATGTGGCTGTTTTGATCATGTCTGTCTAGGAAGATATGTAGAATGCTTTCTCATTATGTAGAGTGCATCACACAAGAAAGTCTCTCACTTAGTTGTCCCTCAGTTGGAGAGTTAGCACCATTTCACACATCCCTGGGTATACTGCAAATCATGGTGTGCTGAAGGTCCTGCATCAGAGCTGCCAGCCCCCTGTGGACATCCTGGATGCCTTTGGGCTCCTCACAGTTCTCCAACTCACACTTTGTTTGTTGTGGTGGATCCATCAACAGCCATCAGTTCACTTATTTGTGTTTCTAAACCCTACTGAGGCATAAATTTGGTTGGATGAAGTGGATGTTYGATCCTTGGAAGTGTTGAAGGTTGGATGTGGCTCTGAGCAAGCTGATGTGCAAGGTGTCCCTGTCTGTGACAGGGAGTTTGGARTCAGATAAYCTTTAAGGTYCCTTCCAACCCAAACCATTCTATGATTCTCTGATAAATTTTACAAAGCAGTAACATTGGGAACTTTGTGACATTTAACCATTTTTTATTACATTGAACTAATTCCAAAGTACTTACTGACTTGATGATGCTTCCAGTGGGTTCCAGTGACTCCCAAAGTTCACTCATTACAGGCTTTCTTTTAACAGTGATGCATTCATACAGCTATTAAGCCATGTCCTGGAATTGGTGTGAGCTGCTTCTCAGTTATCAGAATACTCTTGGAATGTGTGGAATGGCTGATGCTCAGAACACTGATATTACGAAGATTGTGGAGTGATTTCATTTGTTTTGGATTCAGGACCATCCCAGCCCCTAGAGACGCTAACTGTGCCCATTGGCACCAGCTCTTCTTCTTCCATCTGACACCCAGAGGAGGAGCCATCATCATACACAGSATTAAGGTCTCTGTGAACCAAAACCAGGTGCTCTCCTGACCACAAAATTCTGTGTTTGAGCTGGGCAGCCATAAAACGAGTACAATTTGTCCTGATCTTGATATTCTGAACCAGCTGTTCCGATATTGCTGGTTTAGAAATGGCTATGTAAAGAACAAGTGGGCAGGGTTGGAGATGCTCCCTGTAATTCTGAGGCTTGCCCCTATCTGGGGACATTCAGTTTGTGGTATCCTCAGAGGAAGCRATTTCATATCACAGGGACTCTGGAAAGGACAAGTAAAACCTACTGCCTTCCTTGGGATCAAGCTAAATGCTCCTGCCTGAGAGATATCAAATAGTTCTCTCTTAGTTTGTTAAGTGGCAAAGTTCACCAAAACAAAATACTGTGCTTGCTAATATCTTGTGGATTTGAGTCTACAGCTGAGCCACAGGCAGTAAAAATGCTTAGGGATTCACKGAGGAGTGGAAAACATTTTTTGATTCAGCATTTTTTAATATTACAATCTCAGAATGTTCAAATGTTTTTTAGGAATTTTAAATTTCTGTGATAARATGAAATTGCATTTATACTTACATTAAAAATTTCAGTCTGAGTTTGCAAGGACAATTTGAGTATTAACAAATTGTTAATTTGTTAATTAACAATTACTGAATAACTGAAAGCTGATAAATTCCTACCTTAGACCCCAAACACTTAAAATACTCCTTAATTTTTTACAGCATTTACAGTTGTAATGACTTTGAAGTAGGTTGATAAAACATGTAGACAGAATGGAAACCTCTTCCTTCTGCTGCTGGCTGACTCACAGCTTGTCACTCAGGGCTGGTTTCTTACACCACTCTTCCCTTTCACCTGCTGGTTTACCTTAGCTCTGCAACCTCCACTGGCTGGCAGTGGGATGTCAGAGGAGAACACTGAAATGTCCGTGCTCCAAATGGGGAAGGGAGATGTTATGACCTGAATTCCAAAGGTACTGAAGCCAAAGGACACTAAAAAAGTAGCAGATACAATGTTCAAACCCTTCTTGCACTCATTCCCCTGTTCACTGATGGCTGCATTTAAATATTCCTGGCAAAACTAGTTGTCATGAAGTTTACTTTTCCATTGTTTTAGTTGTCAATAAAAGATGTTTGAAGGAGGTGAAACTGCAATGATGACTTTAAATTAAAGGGCTTTTTCTTGGGRAAAAAAAAAGGCACTTGAGTTAATAATTMTGTGTATTATAATTGTATCTTCAGGCTTCATGCAGAGGCTGCCTTTGCCAGGGAAGAATTCAGAATTAACCTCCTGCAGGGTGTTAATCCAAGAAGACCAGACAGACAGAGAAATGATTATCCCTGAYTTATCAATGGAGATTTGAGGGATTAAACCTCGGTTCCAGAGACCCAGGTATGACCTTGATGGAACTAAACCCAAATAATCTAAAACCCTGTTCAGTGCTATTGGCTGCTAACATTATTTCTTTGGCCCTAATAGTCTGAAAACAAACAAACAAACAAAGAGCTAAAAGAAAGCCTTGTACAGGTGTTCAAAACCAGTGATAGAGCCAATTAGGGAAGCATGATGATTGCTACATTGAGCACTTTGGTTCATTCCTCAGAAAATACCCCAGGGAACTGCTGTTGCCTCATTAATGGCACTGTAGAGTTGACTGTTATGGATGGGTATGAGGGATGTGAGAGAGCACATTTAATAGTGAGGGGTAAAATAATTTCTCAGACCAGCTAAGATAGAAGAAGCMGGCAGTATTTCAGGCAGTCAATCCCTTCCACTGGTTACCATGTCATAATTGGATGATAATGGGACTGTGAAGTATTCTTTAATGGCTTTTAAAATATCACAAGTCATTCCTTCCTAGCCAAGCAGTTTGTTTCCAGYAATTATGCAGTTTTTGTTTTAAAAGGGTTACAGAATCCCACTGCAGGTGGCTCCCTGAATACAAAACCTGGCACTGTGGCAAGGAGCACTTGAGGCTTCCACAGGATCACTGGTGTGAAGATTKAAACTCTTTGGTTTTATGGTCTTCAACCACAAAACAAACAAAAGTATTCCATTTCTCTTGAGTATTTGCATGGCCCAGTTCAGTACATGATCTGGTTCATGTGGTGGAATCCTCCATTTAACACAATATCCACTGGAGCAGATTAATTTCTCAGGGAAAGCCCATAAGCCTGAGTGTGRCTGCACTGTTTCTGATCCAGCACTGGTTTAACTGTCTCCCTCCTGCTCTGCTCTGGTCCTTTGGGATGGCCATGCCCTCTGAGGASCTGAGTCATGTCAGATTCTTGAAGGCTGCCCAAGCAGGCCACATGAAATCCTCCTGAGAAGACTATTTCTCTTCTTGGGCTGGCAGTATCACTAGAGGGACACAGGAGCGAAACAGAGACTCAAAGCCCAASTACATTGTAGGTGAGTGAACCCTAAAGAACTCTGCAGGATCAAACTGTGAACCCTAAACATCTCTACAGGATCAAACTGCCTCTTCATCAAGCATTTTCACAGAAAATTTTGCTCTTGGAGCCACCCTAGGTCTTCTTATTTAATACTGCAGGCAGGGACAGGCRAGAGTATGGATAGGGTGACTTACTGGATCTTCCAAGGATCATTTTCCCTAATGGAYACYTATCTGTGAATGCTGCCTTCTTCTKGGCCCAGTGGAAGCACAGTRCATGAAYCTTCTGCCTGAAGGGTGGGRTGTGTCCTGTGGTGCACAATACCCGGAAGGAAAAGTTATGAAGAGCCTCTTAGGACTTACTTCTTTTGCTATCTGCTATCTTGTCTCTGCTATTGCCCTGTGAAATGAGGCTGCCTGGAAACCAGAAAGAGAAAGGAAAAGAGAGGGTCTGGATGTTCCAGTGTTATGGATTTTTTTTTTCAATAAATAAATCTGCAGAGACCTGTGGCCACCAAAATGGTAGCTCCTGGTGTCTGGTGGTGTTTGAACACTMTGCCTGRGTGAGCAAGTATTTGCCCAGTTTATTGTGTTCAGCTCTTCCCTTTCCAGTGGCTTATGGAAATTTTTGATTCTGTGATTCACAAAGGAAATAAAAATACTTCAATTGGYATAATGCATCCAACATATAAAGTTTATAGCAATTCTTTCAGTAAGTAAAAGCAYGATTTTATTGGCCAATATTGAAGTRAGTAACTGAGTTTGATTGCTAAATCATCATGCATCATTCAATTTGGTTTCTTTGAAGATGTCCTGAAAATTGCCACTGTAAAACAATGCAGAGCATCTGTGGTGTGCTGCTCACATCACAGGCCATTGTTTTAACTGACACTGTAGTCAACTATTTAATTATACCCATATCATCACCAGACTTTGAAAAAAAAAACAAAACTATCCTTATAGAAGCTGGATGAAGACCAGTCCACCTCTAGAAAAAAAATTCGGTTTCAAAATAGCAGTGTGCCTTGCTAAGAAACCATTCTAGGCAGCTTTGCTTGTGTCTTTGGGCTGTTATTTGTAGTGTTTTGGTGCAAGAGAGCCCTCAAGTCCTGCTGTGTCCAGCAAGGAAGGAGCTGCCACTTCAGATGAAGGTTTTTCAGCACCAGCCTTCACCCAGCTGTGGACTGCATCCCAGAGGTGAGGAATTCCCTGAACACAGACCATRGGGGTGGGGTTGTATACTAGTCTCAGATTGGCTCAAACTGATGAWCTCCTCCAAATAAAAAAACCCCAAATAAACCCAAGTAAAAACTAAATGCAGCCTGTCAGGCCAACACATTTTAAGAACCAAACAAAGGCAGTGCAGTGCTTTCACATCCTTAGGGCTTTGGAAAAGCRTATTGCTTTTAAAGGACAAACACACTAGTGGAATTCCTGTTCCTTCATTCTCCTTTTCTGGGCAAGTCCAAAACTAAGAGCCTTTTACTATCCTCTTAAGGAAGGAATGTCTTGTGGGAGACGCTTGTTAAAATCTTGGCAGTGTATCATTGCAGTGCACCTTTCCAAACAAACCCACAGACCTCATGATTGCTTCATGGTGTTTAATGTGTAACAAGGAGTTCTGCTGCTATTGTAAAAATACCAGTTGACTTTTAACAGGACCATTAATTGATACAGTATCTTATTAGAACTCTTGTTTAAGTGGCAGTAAAATGTTAAACATTCTTGAATGTATTAATAAAGAAAGGCAATTAGACATGCTTGTTTCAGGAATCTTGATAAATGAATAAATCTTGRGTTAATTACAGTGCTGGGCACTGAGATTTTGCTCTCAGAGGCTACAATCAGTACATTTCAAAAGGACTCTTGTCACAGTTAAGTACGTGCATGCACAAATGGTAAATCTGGCAGGAATGATTGTAAGGGATAACAATTCTATTCTCTTCATTATCTATGATAATTTTTTTTCAAAGTTCAGCTGAAATCCAGTTACCTCTGCAATCTGAACATCTCCAGAGGAGTGAGAGGAGGTTTGGACACCTATTTTTCTTCACATCCTTTGGTCCCATTCATTACCAGATCAGAACTAAGCCACAGGAAATAGGGTGACACTGTACATAAACCAAAGCCATTTCCTACCTACCATTTTTACCTCACTCTGCCTTTGAGGTGGGMTAGAGATTAGACTCAAGGCTGACTACAGACCTGAAACAGTCTGCTTCCCCACTAGAACCATTTGCTCTACAACTGCATCAGTAAATGCAGGAGGTGTTTGCTTAAATCTTGGTATATACATGGTGACTCACCTTTCACTTACTGTTTTTATTAAGTACATGYATTTTTACACATAAMAACTTTGATACAATWCACCCTTGTTAACATTCTGAAAATCTTTGTGATGCTGTTTTTCTGCCTGTTTGCCTGAACATCTGGTCTGCTATAACTGGTGACAATGTTYTAGTTGATTTTAAAGGTTTTTATTGATTTAATCTATAAATTTGTAGGTATCCTATATCCAGTAGTAATGCTTAGCAGTCTTTCTGCTTTTACAACTGGTTCACACTCTGTGAAATGTTAAGTTATTCTCTTGAACTCTGCCTGTASTGGCCAAGACCCAGTGGCACCATTCTGCAGATTATAGGGTAACTAATATGTGGACTATTCACTTTTTAATTTATCTGTCCAACAACACTCCTYTATCCCTCTGGTCACCATGAAATTCTCCAGAACCCATTGCTTTTTCATATCTCGGTTTCTTAGGTGGAATTTAAATAAATCTTGATGGAGTTGCAGAGAGGAGAGAATCGTGGCTCCWGCTGTAGGACTCAGGAAGCCTGGACTCCATGGCATTATTCCCCAAACACAAAGCCAAGAGAAGCAAGGTTTTGGAAAGATGTGTGTGGTTAGTAATACAACAATTTCAACCGTGTATTTCTGACATGTTGCAAACTGGAAATGACCCCTGCTGAGAACAGCTCAGAGTGTAAAATTCAGTTTAAAGAACATTATTCTGCCATGGTCATGCAATTTAAATCATACAGGTTGCACTGTCTTTTACATCAAAAATAATTTTTTGACAGAGAGAGCACGGTTTGAAGCTGAAGAAAAGTACAAGGAGCAGAACACAAACAGGATCCTTTCTTTTAAGTCTGTGTGAAGAGGAACCAAAGGTTTTATTAGCTCAATGTAACTCAAGGCTCAGTGAAAGCAGATAAGCTATATTCCTCTGAAATAAGCATGGAAAAAATTGACCCACCAGCAATCACATGGAGATCACATTTTAKTAATTCTGCTTTTTACTTGGTAACTGGCACATAAATGCAAAACTTTGAGTTTTTACTTTAACCATTTACTGGAAAGATAAGACGCTTAAATGAAGTGTTAAAATAAAAACCCTTAKGAGAGGCAATCAGAAGAAAGGTTGAAAATCTAGTTTCTACTTTTCGTAATTTCCTTTTAACCAGATAGTAATTTGCATTTGCATTCAATTAAGCCATACACACTGTATTTTGCCTTTGGTAAACCATTGCTTTACCTGGGTATTTTTTAATTGATTCCTTCAAGCTGGAGATTACCTTTGCTGGATTTCTACAGTAACTGAGAGTCAAAGCTGATGATAAACTATTGGTCTGTGCCAGCTATTAATAAAGAAAGGTCAACAGTTTGTGAAGTCAGCAGAGAGATTTCTGATCTCTGTCACTCTTTGAACACAATGACTTTGCTTCAGTTTTACAACAGTCCCCCTGCATCCTGGGATCTGTCCCAAGAAATTTACTTTTGAGAGGGGTGGATGAAGAATGATGATTATGTCTCTAAATTCTAATTGCTATATCCTAGCCTAGCAGAATGACAACTGTGGATAGCAACAGGGTCATTTCTGTAATGAGAAAGCCAGTGCTATTTGTATTGTGTGGCTTTTTATGATTAGAGAAGCAAATCTAAGCAATTTGTAAGGAAGTTAATTACTTTACAAATGTGCTCGGATTTGCTTGTCTGCAAAGCTGYGTGCCAAAAGATATTTACAAAGGTTCTACTTGGATAAATGGTGGGAGGCCAGAGGGCCAGCACAGTGCTGGCACAGCGCAGAGCTGGGAGAGGGAGCCCTGAGAGTGGGTGGCTGTGAGCACTCAGAGCAGTCCTGCCTCATGCAGGGATGTTTGAGCCCAACACAAGTAGGTGTCTTGTTCCTGTGAGCAAGCACAGCCTCTGTTCCCMTGACTGTTTAAGAGGTGGGATCAGGAAACCCTTGCCTCACTTTGGGGCAGGATAACACCTACTCAGTGCTGTGTTTTCTCTGTTTAAGGTGGGGACTCCCCTTCCTGCCCATTATGATCTTTGTGTCTTGCTGGACAGCAAACTGGGACGTACAGCTGGGCCCTGCTGCCCTGGCCTCAGAGACAACCAGATCCCTCTGCAAATACGAGTTMTCCAGCATCTCATCAAGCATCACCATGTTCTGTGTGTAACTGTTTTTATCTGCCATTGTGGATGCCTCTTTAATCACAGCTGGGAAGAGAAGTCAGTCATGATCACAGAATCACAGAATTTTTTGGTTGGAAGAGGCCTTCAAGATCATCGAGTCCAACCCATGTTCTAACACCTCAACTAGATCATGGCACCGAGTGCCACATCCAGTCTTTTTTTAAACACATCCAGGGTTGGGGACCCTACCACCTCCCTGGGCAGATCATTCCAGTATTTGACCACTCTTTCTGTGAAAAACTTCCTCCTTAAATCCAGCCTGTATCTCCCTTGGTGCAGCTTGAGACTGTGTCCTCTTGTTCTGTCTGTTGTTGCCYGGAGAAAGAGACCAACCCCCAGCTGAGCACAGCCACCCTTCAGGAAGTTGAAGAGTGATAAGGTCACCTCTGAGTCTCCTTTTCTCCAGGCTAAACAACCCCAGCTCCCTCAGTCGTTCTTCATATGGCTTGTGTTCCAAGCCCCTCACCAGCCTCGTTGCTCTCCTGTGATGGAGGTCACCACACACCACACTGCATTTAAAGCCATGGTGCCCCCCTGGCAGCAGATCTGTGCACTCTGGTGCCTCAACACCACCCACAAGCCAAGGGGCTGAGCCTCTGCACAGACCCATCCACACACTGTGGGAGCTTCCCCGSTCCAAGCCAAGGAAGTGTGCCCAGTGCCAACCCACATCCAGGGCGGGTTTAATGTCATGGGGCCTTATTTATCAGAGGGTCTGGTGATCTGCAGCTGAGGGSAACAGAAACAATAAATATCAGAATTGTTCAGCTCAAGTGAAACCAGCTGAGGACTCTTAGAGGGGTAAACTAAAAGGGATAAGTGACAACACCTCTGTATTATGAACTCAGATTGTCCCCAACAGTGTTAGGTTTTAGGCCCATTTCCAATGGCAGAATCCACACAGGGCACTAACCTGATCTGAGATCTTTTACTTTTCCTTTGTCCACCCTCTTCTATTAAAAAGAGAATTACTGTCTTCAAGGCAAATGCTGAAAAATAATGTTTTTAGCTGAAAAGATGGGAAAGAAGAACCACGGTCTTCCCAGTGCCAAAATCRCCTGCTTTCAGAGGTAAAGTCTCCCTGATCAGCTCAATATGCCATATTTCTCCTGGAATTAAATTAACAGGTAATTTTAAAACAGAAGGGGCTGAGGACTGATTTTCTTTAAAGGCCATACTCCTTTATACAGGCCAGTTCYCTTGTCTAATGCTCCCTACAGCTTGGTCACTGAGGTAATGCCTCCCTGAGACAGCTCTCCTGCACCATGGCAATGCCTTTTCTAGCCACGTGCCTGGTTTCCATCCCAGATCTGACAACTCTTCATCTGAGCTGAGCCATCCTGCTCAAAACAGCAGAACAACCAAAGAGAGGCACCACCAACTGCGTGGGGAAATAAAAAGGGGTCAGAAGGGTTCATACTTTAACACCTTTCTTAAACCTTTGATTTCTTCACCTCACTTAAATCTTTGTACTGACTATGTCCTTTAAATGGATCTCACTTGGTTTTTGTCTTAGAAGGAAGCTTTTTAAGTGAAATGACTGCCCAGGATATTTTCTGCCTGATATTCCCAGGCAAGATGGCACTTCTTCTGCCTGAAGTTAAGATCTAAGTGGACCTGAGGTCACCACTTTTTGTTTTGTAYTGAAGGGAAGGTTATACAGTCTACAGAGGCAGTGCTGTCCTGACTGCTGTCAGGTTGTCCAGACAGTGCTGCCAAAATAAGAACTGCATGGTTTATCCTGGATCTCATTTCCCACTTGTGAAAATCTGCCTTCCTCCCAGGSATGTCACACTCCTCCTCTCATGACCCTGGATCAATCCTACCATTCTTTGGTCTGGTGTAACTTTATGTTCAAATAATAATTTTAGGCTGTTTATTTATTGTACATGCTGCTAATAATGTATTGTGAATAATAATAATTTATCCATGATTATCATGGCACTGCCTGTGCTTGCTGCCAGGATAGCAAAAAAAGGGTAAAAWTTCGAGCTTCAGAAGTAAGATTGAYTAATTAATRGGGTTCCATGTGCAGCATTGTTGAAGAATTGAGAAAGAAAGTGTTGATAGAGTTGCATGGATGGAACCACAGAAGAAGGAAGAGGACAGGTTGCTGTGTTCAGTGAGACCTGCAYGGCCACAGATGCACAGTGGACGTGTGTGTACAGTGTGAACTTCCCACATTCCACATCTGGGGCTTGGGATGAAATCTGTGCAACCTCCCCTGACCCCCCCAAGTCCTGTCACAGTCAGAAATAGAGCAAGACCACACAAATGTGAGGGCCACTCTGATTTGAGGGGCATCAGCCAATGTGTGCTGCTCTGCTGTGCTGCTCCTCATGCTGAAATCAGGTGCTGGGAGAAGCAGAGCTGTCACTCAGGGCCCCCTTTGCCTGGCTTTGAAGGGCAGTGCCAAACAGCCAGCACAGCTTCCCTTCCTGCGTGTGACACTCAGCATACACCATGCCAGATGGGGCTGAAAGATTTTTCTTTATAAAGCCTCAGCCAGTCTGCTCTTTAGGAGCTGTGCCTCCAGTTTGGAGTCTGCAAGGGAGAATGTAAAGCTTGTGCTGTGGTCAGAGGTCCCCCAGGTACTGCAGATGTGCTACATCTGGCAGTCAGGCTGAACTATGGGATGCTCACTTGTGTGTGTCTGGCTGTGTCTTCTTGTGTGCATCTTCTTAAATGCACCAGTGTAGCTGTGAACAGGGCTGAGAAGCTTTCTGCCACAGGGAGGGAAAGTGAACCCTGTGTGCTGCTTTTGCAGCAAGGTAACAGAGACATTTCTTTCAGCTCTGGGAGTACCTATGGGGCTTGCCTGAATTCATCCACCTTCAAAAATTGCACTCTTTTCTGTGGTTTTGGAAATATCATTTTTACTGAGCGTGGAGTCCAGACTGCAAGGAAGATAAACAATAAACCTTAATGCTGCATCTTTGGGAAAACTGGGTGGTAAATAGGGACATTTGTCCCCACTAAAAGATGAAGCTGAGAGTTACAGAATGCTGTGATTTGACAGTGGTGTGCCTGTTGAAGGAAAGACAAATTGGAACCTGGTGGAAGATGGTGTCTCCATTTGTTWTGGGACTGGTACCCATTTCCACAGAGGCACACTGGTTCTGCCTGGAAAAAACTTTACAGTTCCAAAATGAGAACCTATAATTGGAAAAAATGTCTTCATTAAAACTACAATGGACATTGGCAGAACAGACAGATGTCTGATGCAGTAAAAGTTAAGCTGACTTTAGTCATCTCCCTGTCTGTGAAAGATTTCTTGCTCCATATTCTTTGGGCCAGCCATTTGAGGTCTCCACTTCAAACCAGATTGAAATGTAATCTCTACCCTGGRCAGCCATCAGCAGGAAGGTCTCCAGACAAAATAATGGGGTTAAAAAGGGAGAACATTCACCTTAAAATCAAATTCACCATACACTTTTGGCCCTGCCAACAAGCTGGCCCATTTGAAACAGTAGCCAGGAGCAGGAGAATCTAGATTTATTTCAAGACATCTGGAGCTATTTGTACTTTTATTGAGGTTGTGTTTCAGAGTTCACAGCCACTGAAATTCAGGCTTATGTATGTGGTCCATCTGAGCTATTTTGTTCCTCATGGAGAATGAGGACCGTTCCCATGCACAGAAATAATTTTCAACCACTGCCCTTTCCTGCAAAAGTTTTCAAAGACAAAAGTGCTATCAACATATTAATTCTTGTTTTATATCACCTAAATATTTCCTTATATAGTTTCCTTAAAGCTCCTTAAAGCTGGAWTTCACCTTCACTGCCACTATCATCCACATGTTAGCCAGGCAGCAAACGAAAAAGATGATTAATTTCTCTGATGCAGGTGATAATAGTTATCTAGGTGTKTAGATTGGTACCAACTCATTGATAGTAATGCATAAACAATTTTATGATGTTAAATATATAATGAAAAATACAGTTTTTTAATTCAAGGATTTCTTTTTCCTTTGAAAAAGAGATTAACTCAGTATTCAGAAAGAGAGTTGTATAAAATTTCGAGTCTTCCCTGGTGTGCTGAGAAGTATGAAGCAATGACATTTGCAGGGCTATGTCCTTTTCCTTCCCTGGATAGCCAAGCTGTAAATGTAAGGCTCCAATTGTCAGGCAAAATTAACCCAAAGTTTAGAACAGAGTAAAGATGAAGACTGAGAGCTGCATTTTTAATCTTTCATTATTTCAAGCCTCAGAGATGTAGGGTTTTGATTCAAGGCCACTGCTGCTTTCATTTCTGTTGAAAAGCAGCCAGGCTTTGAATGTGAGCATCTTTTTAAAAGGCACTGCAATAATTTTATCAATATTCACACTGACAATTTATAACTAGTTTCACAAATTTCAAGACCTTTAAGAGTCATTTACCTTCTGGATCCTGCTTTTAAAAGCATCTACAAACTGCTACAGATCTTTTAAAAAGCTCAACCCCTTATTGGTGATTTTTACACTGGCAGCAGTCAAATTCTCTGTGATATAAGCCTTCTGGGCACTACAAGTTAATGACTGAAACTGAAAAGCAGTAAAAGAATGATTAATGGAAAAACCTCATGTCTCCCTATCAAAGCTGTCTCAAGAACTATRCTCATATAGCTGCAGATACAATATTTCTTAGCTTTGCAGTCTCCAGACAATGAAAAATGGCATCTTATATATTTCTAAGATAGATAGYTCCCTTAATATTGGCTCTGTTATATGAGAAAATTATGCTTTAAATAAGGATAAATATTGACATATTTTATTATGGAAAATAAACTCACATTTGAGTCAAAATGCCACTACTATCTTCTTCAGTGAATTATTGTTTAATCATTATTTAAATTTTGGGTTGGTTTACTTGGGAAAAAGGCACTTCAAAAGCAGATAGTTTAAGAAGCTAAAGCATCACAGAAATGACAAGAACCCAAATGTTTAAAAAGCATGGAAAGTTAAGAGTAATATAACTGGGAAAAACACTGAGAAGGGGTTTTAATGAGAAGAAATCACGACATGTTAATACCTCTTAAAACACCTACTTTGGGTTTAGAGTGTTTCATRCAGGCAGTTTCAGAAATTCTGTGTGTGAGGTTCCCAGGAAACCACAGCAGACACGAGTCTGTGAAACCCAGGCCAGGTTTGAAGAGCTCAGAGAGCTCCATGCTGCTGCCTCCCAAGGTGCCACAACCTCAAGAGGCACCTGGTGACTGCTCTGCCAGAGCCTGATGAGCTCTGCAGGGCCACACCCTTCTAAGACAGTGGATTTTCTGGTGGAGGGTTTAGTGCTGTCCATGGGT
>CADDXX010000007.1:5514280-5573210 GCA_902810485.1 Alauda arvensis | reverse complement strand
TTAGGCTTTTGATTGCAGTATTGATCCCTGGGTTKCTCTTCTTTCCCAGAAATGGAGTGTTTTGTCTTGTCTTGTCCTGTCTTACATAAATTAATTATTTCATTTYATTTTGTTATATTTTGTTTGTTATCTTTAATTTCTGCTATCATTGGAATTGGGCTGGAAATGCTTCCACTACACAAAATGCTTCATTGTTTTGAAAACAAATCCCCATTTAATATGGAAAATGACCCTTAATCCCTTAATGTTCTGTGTGCAAAAAGTGGGAGGTACCATGTGGATAAAGGCACTCAAAATGCAAGAGTTTGGTGCTCTTATGAGTCCTGGGCAGATGACAGATCTGAACTGGCYTTTTCCATGTTATTGATTATAACTACTTCCAATATTCCACTCTTTGGGCAGAATTAGAACCTTTATCCTGATCTTTGCTGATAGAATTTCCCCTGAGAGATTTTTATCTCTCTGTAAAAAAGATTTAATTTTCCGGACAGGTGCAGTCATTTACACAGCATTCTTGCTCTACTCAATCTGGAAAAAAAAAAAAAATTTAATTTAAGACATTTCAATCCCCTTGGAGAGCAAGAGTGCTCACTCTGAGCTGGCAGCATCCTTAATCTCAGCAGAGGCTTCTGCTAACAGAAAGAAATGGCAGCTGCAGAGCAAAAGGTGAATKTCCATGTATGGAGCACCTGACTCTGAAAGGCTTTGAACAGCAAAGCAAAGAMACAGATCTTGATTATCCTTAACAGTGACAGCACTACAATATTTTGTTTTTAGGACATGTTGAGGTCTACAGCATTTCCTCAACAAATTGCTACAGAAACCTGGGCAGAGATGTGGACTGTGGGGATTTTCAGGTGAATATCCAGATGGCACTATCAAGTCTTGGAATTGCTACAGCCTCCAGTAAAATTAATTTGTAAGTCATTGGTTTTCTAAAGGCCACATGTCTAGAATTATTTTTTCTCCTTCGTGCTAAGATACAGTTTTTCAAGAAAAAAGTATTGCTAAGCAAAGGGCACCTGTCTAAAATTACTAAGGCTCAAGTAAGAGATTTGCAGATCAACTTCRTTGCCCTTTTCCCCTTTCAGTAAAATGATATGCTTTGCCTACTGAGAGTATGAGAACAAGAGAACATACCCTTGCCTTGATTTGTGAACTCTAAAAAATGCTGAAAAAGTATTTTTGAGGAAAATGCAAAACTGGCCTTCAGCTGTGAAAGATTTATTTTCCTTATTTTTTAAAAAGAAAATGAAAATGCCATAAACAATCTGTCTTTATTTTTGTAGTCCTCTGTTTTTCCTTAAAATAATTATTGCAAGRTTTATTTACACCATTTATTAATTTACACTCTAGTGAAAGCCAGTATATTTGCAATATTTAAAAAATAAAAATCCACATTTGAATTTGTTTATTTCAGTAGTTGTATTTAGACCTAGTCAGAAAATAGAATTTGCAGTCTATTTAAAAGTGTGGAATGTCTGTATTTCATTTTGGTCTTCACTCTGTAGAAAAAGACCAACTACCACTGGCAGAATAAAATGCTGCAGAATAGTTTGATTTAGAAATAATAACAAAGCATTCTTTATTTTCACATTAAARTTGAACAGAATTTTCTGCTGTGAAATAACGACCTGCCCACCTCCTCGCTATGTCTGCCTTCTTGTGTGCAACTTTCAACTGAAGGAAGATTTGCTGTATAACACATTTTCCCCCTGAAAATAATTTTATTAAACCAGCTTCCATCAAAATACATATTTGTGAAATGATGGTTATTAAGAATCTAATTAAATCTTAAAAATAGCAGATCTTGGGGATTTTCCAAGCTGATTTCCTCCAGCTGCGTGATCACTGCATTTGCYCCAGTCCTAAACTGCCCTAGGACAGGGACAGCTGTGCAGGACCAAGGAAGGAGATGTGTSTGCTGGATTTCTGGATTTCTGCACCATCTTCTTCAACCTATTAGGAGAGAATCATGAAAAAAAAAGAAAAAGGAGAGAGAATTTGATGAGTTGACATTATAAAACTGATGACAAAATGCCACATCCTGCTACTGGTAAAACCAGTCATAAAGTCATAAAAGGAAGCAAATCCTTTGCAGTGGATCTCTCATGATTCAAGTTAGRGTTAGCCCCTACCTGGTGCATAAAATTCTAAACAGCTGATTCCTGAAATCCTCAGGAAGCAATGGCTTCATCTCTACTACAGTGTCTTATGTAATAGTAAACATTATTAAGTCACTGCTTTGCTCCCATGATAATACCAGCAAAATCTGCTGTGCTTTGTTGTATGACACAAATTACTTTTCTAATAAAAATACCTTTACAATTGGAAATATCAGGGAAAACAAACTCAAGCAGGTGCACGGCTTAGTTGTTATTAGCATATGTTAAACATTGTCACTCTGTGTTGTAAATGAAAATTAAATGTACAGACCTGAGGACTGAGAGTTTGTGTTATAACTGTAAACATTGCTCAGGGTCTGCAGATATCCTTCAAATGTGTGACAATCCTTCTTCAGCTGCTGTAATCAGTTTAACTATGGCAATTTCCTTCATTGCAAAATTTCTGCTCCAATTTAAGTTTTTTTTAATTCCCCTGGGTTGAAGGTATCTGTGGATGAATCTCTCAGATAAATTCTGTCATGTTGTGAAATGGTGCAGCTTTATGCACACAAGTTCTTGCTCCAAACCAACTGTTCCATGACAGGAAGGACACAGCTTCAAAATCCAGAAGCTGCTTTTCTTCCCCAAAATACAAACAAAWTTTTATCTTCATACCAATGTGTTTGTTCACCTGAAGGAAGAACTTWGCTTCAGTTAAGTCAAAATGAGCCTAATTTTTATAAGACCAAAAGGCTTCCTTGGGTAATTTTCTAAAAGTAAAAGTACATGATACTTTTTCAAAAAGTGTCTGTGTCAATAGTGGTGTCTATACTTGTACCTGCCTGTTTTTAATGCACAAGAGTCAAACACATAAACTTGAGCAGCTTCCAGATTTTGCACAAATARATATTCTCYMAGCAGTTCAGCAGACACATCACATRCATAGAAGTGGTATTAGGGCAGTGCTGTGACCTGGGTTTAACCAAAACAAAATAAAATTGTTTTGCAGGTTGTCTTAGCTTTGCTTCATCTCTCCACAATTCTGTGCAAAGTAACCAAAGGAGCAAAGCCAGGCTGCAGCCACTGACATGAAAGATGACTCAAAGTGTGACAATCAGTGAAGCTGGGAAGAATTTCTCTCTCATGATGTAATGTGTCCTGATAATCCTGGGTACCCTTCAGTGGGAAGAACAGCCTTTTATAGGGCTCCTGTTTTTGCTTTAAATGAAATTTGCTGAGTGTCTGGGTCACTGTGGATCATGGAAGACATTTTCAAAGGCACCTCAGGCACMAAGGAGCTCAAATGCAAAGAGATTTGGTGGTACCTGGATCTTTTATCTATTTCTGAAATGTGTTCATGAATAAAAAACAATTTAAAATTATAGAAAAACTTTAAAATAAATCAATGCACTTATAAAGGGCAAGTGATTTGTGGTGTGGGGATAAGAAGTGCAGCAACAGGAAGTAGGTCAGTGTGTTTTAAAGCACGAAGTGTCATGATCTTTTTTTTTTTTTTTTTTACAATGACCTTTTGAACTGGAGATAGCAGGTAATTAAATAATACTGTTAAACTAAGATCTAAAGGTTCTCCCTATGGATAGTGCAAGTCCCTCAATGCTGACAGCAGCAGTCTGTGCCCAAACATTTTGATTCCCAGGGGGCCCTGGCTCTCCTGACATTGCCCTGCAAAAGATGCTGCAGGTCTGTGAGCATTTGCATCACATCTCCACACACTTGGATTTCACTCTCTTTTCAGTGCATTAGCTCAGCTCTAGATATTCCAGCACTGGTGCCTGGTGTGGTTAGGAGTGAGCTGGCACTCYCACCCACTGGCACTGAGCACTGAGCACATTGCACCCAGAGGGAGCCAGTAGCTGATCCGGCAGTTGCCTGCTGTTTATAGGARCAGCTCAAGATCCCACAGTAAATTGTCAGAAAGCCACTTTCATGACAGACCACATTCCTTTCCCCCTCATTGCTCCCCTCTCCACATGACATAGCTGGATTTCCAATTATGGTCGAACACTGATGCGTCTTTTATGCCCCCCTCACTTTTTTCCCTAACCTCAGAAGCCATTGCCAACCTGCTCTTCTCTTAACTAACCATATTCTTCCCTCATCAACACGAACAAGTGCGGCACCAGTGAGCCCTGTGTAAACAGCCACAGTGACATCTGAAACAACAGAAATGTTAGTTTTCACTTGATGGGGGTTTTTAACAACATGCTTGGAGATGTCGAGGGTTTGCTTTACATCTGCAGCATATTCACTGTGTGATCTGTTGATGGGTTGCAGATGGCATCATGAGCCACTGCTTGCAGCAGAAGTAACAACCCTGGTCACATTTTACCACATTAAACAATTTACTTGGGTGGTAATTACACAGCAATTAACTTTGCTGCCTCACAAATGCTATGTGAGCAGTCTGGCTTCTGCAGTTTTTTCTTCTTTGTCAGCTTCAGTCTTTTATCTAAGGCTGGGTACAAGTGTTCCTGCCAGAACAAGCCATTAGGAAATGAGGGCCAGCCATGATCTCTGTGGGAAACGTCTGCTCCTCTGGGCAGGGCTGGGAGATGAGCTACCAGGGGATATTTTAGCTGCCACTGGATTATTGTTACCACTTAAAGGACAGGCTCTGTATGGATCAAAACATTTTGATATCTACTTAAAATCTGTTGCCCAGGCTCCTTCTGCAGTCACTGCATGGAACAGGATCTGGACAGGAATTTCAGATGCTGAACACAGATGTGATGAGCTTTAAGATGCTGTTTTTTAAATAACTACATGTGAGGTGAAAGGAGGCCTGTTCAGCCTGGCTACAGTCTGAAAACATCTAAATAGTGTATAAAGTGTGGAGAAAGTCTTTGCAAACAGAAAGAGCTTGACCTTACCCATTTCAGAAACATTTACTTACAGGTGGTAAGACAAAGTGGCTCTTTGGTACTTTTAAGATTTATAACCAAAAATCTTACAGTAGAAACATTTGTGTGGAACAGAGGTGTTATCAATCACTGGGACCTCTGTGGTGCTCTGTGGTAGGTTCCTGAATACTTGACATGAAGACTGGGCATCTTTCCAAAATATATGTAATACACAGAAATGGTGTGCTACATATTAATGGGATGAGTAATGGATGGATATTTTCTCATTGGATGGCCAGTGTAATCTTTCTGGAGCAAAGTCTGTGAAAGATTTCTGACATRCATACCTTTTATCTACAAGTTTTGCTGATAACATATCTTTGTTGTATTAACACATTTTCATCACTAAAATTATTAATAGCCATCTTTAAAGAGGAAAGGTGATCATGGCAGAAGGCACCACATGAAAACAGAATTCATCCAGTTTCCATTCTGCCAGTGATTTTATTTGTCTCACTGAGGTTCAGAACTTGCAATGTTTTTAATATTGCTTTGGAAATCTGTAGGARAATGATTCATAACTGAGCTTTGGGCTATATGGGTTGCATGTAGAATTTCTACAAYAGGAGCACAGTAACACCATTTCTGCTTGTTTGACATCAGCAGTCAATTGTTATCTACTGTGGCTGTCTCTTGTTAAGAGTTGCCAGACCTTTGCATCTTAATCCGTTGGGAGAAAATGAGTCTCCTCTCATATTCTGGCACCAGTAGCAGATCAGAATGGGATCTTTTCTTTATTTTTGATTTTGKTTTTTTGTCATGCCTCTTCTTTTTCTGCAGAGACTGTAATCACATTATGTGTAGACATTTTGAATTGCAGATGCAGCTCTAAGTGCCACTTTAGCAAAACTAAAAACCATCTACACAGGGCAGTCACACTTGATAGGTTTTTTTCAAAGGTTTTGTCATTTTGAGCAGTGTTACTGGACATTGTGGAATTGCTTACATTATACAGGATGGACTGTAAATTGATAGATTTTGCAGCATAGAAGAAAGGTGGCATCTGCAGAAGCCAGGAGTTTAAAGTCCATTAAAAGTCAGAAGTATTGTTTTATAATCTCCTTSTGTAGCTTTTACTGTCTCTGACCATCTGTTCTGACAGAACTTCTCTATGTTTTGAACAAAATCCTGGTAAGATATTTTTCTACTGCCATAAACTTAATGCAATCTAAGCTGTGATTACAGTAGGGCAATGGAGTTTTTTACCTGAGTGTAGACAATTACTATGCCAAAATTGCTGTAGAGCAAATGGAGTGCTGACTGCCCAGAAAACTCAACAACTTCATTTTTTTTCCTTGTCTGATATTTAGCAAGTGTCATTTAGCTCTGTGGCATCTGGAAGAAAGCAGTCCAGCAAAAGCTGTTAATGTTATTTTTGATGATATGTTTCCCTTCCTGACTATCTTGCTTCCTACAACAGCTGTTGGAAGCACTAAAATGCAACTTCTACCAGTATTTAGGTTATTTTTATTATTATTATTATTTTTGTTGTCATTGTTATTATTGCTATTTTCCTAGTGTGACACACACAGCAAAAGAAAGTTCTGCTATGGGCAAGTTAAACTGTGAATTGAATTTCTGTTGTGACTCCTTTCTTCCAAAATGACAAGAGCCTTCTCAGACTTATGCCAGAAACATACCTGGAAAGAGGGTAGTATTGTTAAGACTTTTACTAAGCCATCACTACTGCAGTAGATTAGAGTTTTCCTTGTTTATATCAGACTGGCCTGGAATTCTTTGTGGCAAAAACAGTGTTACAGAAAATCCAGTTCTAGCARCAGGGACCTTGCTACACTTTAGGTACTGACTGGACCAACCAAATAGAAAATTTCCATTTGTTAATTTGAACTGAATTTTTTACTGTGGGATCATGTTTAGAATAATCCATGCTTGCCTAATGCTGTGGCAACATTTAAAAGATGTTGTTGAAAAAGTACTTTTTGTCACTTTCCTTTTTTTCTTTTTCAGATCAGTATTTGCTTGCAGGATAGCACAGATATTCTAATGTACAATAAATTAAGACTTGTGTTGCTTTAAAGGAGTCTGGGTGTATAGTAGCTGAGTATCTAACCAGGGAACATCACCTAGGCCTTATAAAGTGAAAMCCAAGAAATTTCCCTAATTTGTAGATACTTATGTGATTTTCATTATTGTAGAGTAGGGTCACATCATTTTTTCCTTTTCAACATCCATGAGTCAGAARATTGCTAGTATTTCTGTTTTTCAGGTGAGAATGGAAGGCCAGCTCACACACTTGCTCTCTTGTGAACAGGAACAGACAGTGATTTATGCTGCATGGTCAGCTACCTGCTGGGCTGAGGATAAAGGCACTAAAAGGAAACTTAGTCTTAAACCTTGTTTTTGCAAAATAGCTGCCAGAAGTAAGAGAAATGTAAACTTGGTTTTTTTGCCTAGGGGTAAGCTAGCTCATTGTGGATGGGGAGCTTGAAATTCAACCTTTGCTTGATTTGGGGCAGAGCTTGTTGGTCATTTTTCTTCTCCAAAAGGAGTGGAAATTACAATCCTTCCTCTGGAGGAGTTCCACTTTTATCTAGAACCACCCTTCATCATGGCAGGATCTGGACTCCACTAATTCAGTTAATGACCATGATGGTTAGGATGCCTTTCTCTTACATTATACAGCCTATAGGAAGAGAAAACAACAGTCTGGTGACTCAAGAACCCTCCTRGAGCTGACTCACAATATCAGGTTCCTGTTTTGGTCTGGAGAGAGAAAAGCCATGTTTCTTCTGGTGCAGAGACAGRCTGAAATAACTGAGTAAAGGAGGGCAGCAGTGGCACCAGCCCTGCTGTCAGCCTGCTCACCACCTTGGGTGTGAGGACAGAGAGCAGCACACAAATGGTGAGTGTGGGAAAGGCTCTGCAGATCACCAAGTCACTTTACATATTTCAAGAAAAAGAAATGTCATTGCTGAAGGGGTTCCCTGAAAAAAACCCACTTTTGTGCTCTAAGGAATTGAGTGGCAGGTTTGAAATTTTTGTGATATTAAATGTTAGACTTTTCCTTTTAATGGCCTGAGATCAGCCTGAAAACTTTAATCAACCTGCTTTAGAAACAGGTCATTTTTATGTTAGTGGTTACTACCTGAGATGAAAAGGACTGTAATGCTATCCTTGTTTATGGACTCCCTGGAAACATTCCAGGATGTGACTTTGTCCCATGAATGTACTTTTGAGAGGCTTCCTCTCCTGCTGTGGTCTAAGCATGCTRCATGGCTGAGATTTACAGACTGAGCTGAAGCAGAGGTGTGACTGCTGAGGGGTCAGCTCGGAGACAGAGGCACAGAGCCATGCACAGGGCACAGAACCCGCGCTGCTCCCTGAAATGGTGGTGCCAATGCTGCCCCAAAGGTGGGCATGGGCAGCAGAAATGAGCAKCTGAGAACCTGGCTCTCTTCTTGATTCTTTGACAGCTGAAGGTGGAAAATCTTTAACTCACTCTGAGAGTTTCAGAGCAGTTGAGGAAACAGGATGCTACCCAACTTGCCATGATACTTCCTCTTCTCATTGACCTTCTCCTCTACCTGAGGAATCCTCGTTAATCAAACCTGCATGATTACTCTCCAGGGAAGTAGRAGAAGAAAGTGAAGAAAATAATGGGAGCCACATGAAGGAAAAAAGATGTGCAAGGAAAAGCTTCACTCTTTGGTTTTCATACTGCAGTCACTGAGTTTAGCTGTTTGTCCCCTAGACCATGAGTAATAGAATAATTCAGGTTGGAAGGGACCTCCAGAKGTCATCTGGTCCCTGTCTTATTTTTCATTCAGACATTCTCCTGACCTGAGTGTGGCAATCTGACAGATAACATCCTTGTTATAAGTGGTCTCATTGTAAATAYGTAACTGTGATCTGCATCTCTCCAATCTGAGATGTAATCCTAAGGATTTTCCTGCCCTGACAAAACAAATACAGCCTCAATCTTCATAAAAAGTTAGACATTGAAATAATATTGAGTAATCTATTAACTGTAAACAGTGTGGTCAAGGGGATTCAGTGTGAGAAGAGCAGGCAAAGGCAATAAAGATTCACATCCATGTTCTGCATTCTCCCTAATGTAYACATGGCCAGAGGAAGAAAGCTGTGCATGGATGACTGCTCTGACTCAGAAACATTAAAAAAAACCCCAGGCCTATGAATTGTAAACACATGAYTAATTCTGTTTTCTTTAATTTGAATTTTCTCACTGATGCCTCCTATTGTGTCTATATAATCATTTATGCCTAATATCTTTGCATAATCTGCATATACATGACAGGATATATCTAACAGACAGAGTCAGCATGTAATCCTAAACATCTGCTAGAAKACATTGCATGTTCACATATGYGCCCAAGTGTTTTGTAAGCATAAGTTRCTTTGAAAATGTCTATTAWTTAATTCCTTCATGTGCTGTAGAACTGGGGGTACTTTAAAGACCTAGTAATCCTACATTCACGCCATTTAAAACTGACTAAAATCCAAGAAAATAATATTGGAAATTATGCATCACTGGAGGACGAGGGAAAGGCTGGCTGCATTCCTTATACTCATTAAGAGGCTTCTGTTCCAGATTTCAAAAATGTAAATACGATGAGGAGACTCAGAGGAGTCAATGAGATTTGAACTGCTTAAGGGGTCAAAATAAAGGTCTSTCTAGTTCAGCATCCCTCTCCTGTCCATCTTGTGCTCAGTGTAGAACAAACAAGATATTCTTGGGACCTTGCAAATGGTTCATGATAAATTTCATATAAGAGGAGAAAAATTCAGTGGCTCAGTCTTGTACATGGTGTTTCCTGAAGGAATCAGTCTATGTCATTTTGGGGCAAGGCATAGAAGGAACTAAAGTTTCTGATTCACAGGTGCCTAGACAAAGCATCCCCTACAGTTCTTTCTTGTTTCCACCTGACAACTCAACTTCTCTGGGATGCCTTGAGGTGAAAATAACTTCCTTGTCCCCCTGAACCTTCCTGAAGATGGTCCTTTCCAGTCTGAATTACTCCCGGATTACTCAGGGGTGGATTCASTGAGGAGAGAGGAGCACTTAGCTGTATCTTGCCCTGGTTTCTGCACCTCGGGAGCAATCACTCCAGCTTGTGATGAAGCAGTCTCCTCACATCATGCCAGAGTCTGCCATGTGGTTGCTTTCATCTGCTCAAATTAACCCAGGGCTGGGTTCRGTTGGCCAGACGCTGCCACCAGCTGTATTTGGTTCTCACAGCCTTGGCAGGTGCAGTAATTCGATGAGGTTAACCACCAGCTAAAAAGATGCAGAAACCACTTCTCATGTTTCAAGCTATTGTATTTTGTGTGGTAGGAAATGTCCCTTCTATCTATATGGTTATTGATCATATCATTAAAATGTAAGAGTGGCTGGAAACTAGAGCTGTGTGAAAGTATCAGCAGTTTTATTTCCCAGAGATATTATCAAGAAAAATCACCTCCCATGCCCTCCATCAGGTTACTATTTAGATKAACCCAGTATTTCTAAATTTAAAAAGCAAATGTTTAACAACTAATATGCATTGAATTTAATGCTTTTTTTCCAGGCAAAAATTTAACAAGGATGAAGGAGAGATCAAAACCACAGACTAATCAGAGRCAACTTTGAACCCAGCTTATGTATCTATTCATTTTTGAAATGTTGGTCAAAGTTTTGGATCAGGAATGAAATAAAAAAATCAGTCCAAGCAGCTCTATTYCATCATAAATTAATAGCAGGATTGTGCAGAGAATCACTGAAATCCCTGTATAAACTCACCATTTAGCTCCCTGATCAGGGGTTTGTTTCCCTACAGCATGAGCCCCCTTGATGGGTCTCACCTCCTTTTTCCTGCTCCTGCTAGGGAAGAGCGGCTTTACTGCTACTGGGCATAGCACTTTGCACATTGGTGCCTTAGAATGTTCTGCTGCACATACAGAGCCCCCCTCATGTGCTGTGACCAGCAGCTCTTTGACTGGATTTGTAAGTTCTACAGGGTGCAGCTTTCCCAAGTTATGTCTGATTTATATTTAATTTGATTGTTTTCTGGGTTTTTTACAGAAATATGCTATGTGAAATTTCTGAAGTTATCCAACAAATATAAATGTCTAATGCTGCTAATTGCAGACTGACCCAACATGGTAAGAGTCCTGCTGAAATGTGTGCTGTGTGTCTCCACACAGGCCAGAGCTCTCCCAGCTCTCACAATGTGCTCACTAAAGCCAGTACTATGAATCTTCATTAAGCCAGAAATTATAGGCAGTATCACAGGTCTAATTCTGATTTTCCACGTCTGTATCTGAGGTTGTGCTCAACAAAGATACCACTTCATTTCCAAATAATTTACAAAGGGTGTATTTTTCCCCACTGAGAAGTTGCATTGTAACAGCAATCAACAATGCAGAGCTTTCAATTAAACGTTGTGGCAGTAAATGGCAGTAAAAATGAAATGGTTGAGCGGAATAGGAAGGAATCTGAAACCAGTTGCAATTACATTCATTTTTATTTCAGACTCTTAAATTTTAATGCCTTTTACAGGCACACGAATAAATGAATTATGCAGGATTCACAACTGTTGGGAATTAATTCATACCGTTCCAGAAACCTCTGGTTCAGCAGAAGTAGAAAGTGGAATAATAGGTCCTAAATGTGCCAGTTGTTGGCCATAGGTCTCCCAGTGATTCCARCTACAGGTTACAGCACCTGCTGTGTTGCTTGGGATCAGGGGAAGGGATTGCACCACACCCCAACAAAATCACTCCTTATGAATATCAGTGGGAGATAGCTGGCTTCTTATGTTGCCTCCAAGGAGAACTGTGGTGCTCCTTACTCCACACTTTTCCTCTCCATCCTCAAGCAGTATTGACAATATAAGTTGTGTTCTCTTGCCCTTGTATAGCTGCTAAAGGGCACRTAGGACAAGGGGGAATGGCTTCAACTTGAGAGTTAGTTTAGTGTAGAAATTAGGAATTTTATTTTTTTTTTACTGTGGGAGTGATCAGACACTGATAGATGTTGCCAAGAGGAGCTGTGAATGATCCATCCTTGGTAGTGTTCAGGACCAGGTTGGAAAGAGCTTGGAGCAACCTGGCTTAGTGGAAGGTGTCCCTGCCCATGGCAGGGGGATTGGAAATAGATGGTATTTAAGATCCCCTCCAACACAAGCCATTCTATGACTCTRAAATAACAAGCACAGTCTCCCATACTTCAGACATGGGTAGCTGTCATTATAAGCTCAGTGACCTGTCATGAAGATCCAAACATTAATTTGTACTTAAGATTTACACTGCATAATTCCATCTGTAGCTTGGGACCTTTTCAAATAGGCTCCTTGTGGGTTGCAAATTTCCTTCAATTCAAGGCTATTAACACCTAATGGGATTTACAGTTGCTAATTAAAATTCAGGAGCTGAGGCTACTGCTCTGCTCAATGAAAGTTTGAAAGTTCCTCTGAGGATCTTACTTMGATATCTGAAGTCTGATGRTATGAATACTCCTCCTTTATCTGTCTGAGGCAAAGGTCTGAAATCACAGCTCCAAAATGAAGCACTGACTTGCTTAAACAAGAAAATAATTTCTTTTATCCATGAAAGCACTGGAATAAGGCTTGACCTTTATATATTTTATCTTTTTGGGCCAGTATTCAACCCTTTATAAATGTTGGGGAACATCAGTGGCTGACCAAATCATACCAAGCCTGTTTTGCCATGTTTTGAGYACTCTGTATTCTCACCACTCAGTAGAAATGAAAGAATCTTAGAAGTTCAGGTGGGATTTTCTGAACCTTGCAAAACCAGGAGTTTGTTAAACTGTCATTCCCTGCCAGATTCTGCAAACAGCTGCAACTTCCCAGAGTGCCTTTCTACAGCACTTCTCTGAAGTGAGCCAGGGTTGTCAACACAAAAACCTGTTTTCCAGGTCTGTTTACAACATACACACACCCTCCTTGTTTTTGGGTATCTTTTCTCATGTGGGAAGTAGCRACAAAAGGTCAGATGGCCACAACACTGCTTGCAGTGTGATTTTTGTACCAGACATGAGATGCTGCTATGTGTCTCTTGCTCAGCAGCCATCACCCTCATGGAATCATAGAATATAAATAATAAAATACTCTTCTTTGGAAGGGACCCCCAAGGATCATCAGGTCCAGCTCCTGGCCCTGTACAGGACCATCACAAGAATCACATCATCTGCTTTGAGATGATGCCRTGAGAGCATTGTCTAAATGCTTCTTGAGCTCTGTCAGGCTTGGTGTTGTGACAGCTTCCCTGGGGAGCCTGTTCCAATGTCCAACCACCCTCTGGGTGAAGAACCTTTTCCTGATATCCAGCCTAAACCTCCCTTGACACAGCTTCAGGCCATTCCTTTGAGTATGTCACTGGTCACTGGTCACCATAGAAAAGAGATGAGTGTCTGTTCCTCCTCTTCCCTTCACAAGGACTGCAATGAAATCTCCTCTCAGTCTTCTCTTCTGGAGGCTGAACAAGCCAAGTGACCTCAACTGCTCTTCATATGGCTTCCTCTTCAGACTCTTCACCATTTTTGTTCTTCAATTCCATAGGACCTCCATATCTCTTTGAAGGTTACCTCGGAGTGAATGCCTGGCACAGTGGACCCAGAATATGAGCAAGGCTACAGAATGCCTCATTAAATTCTGCTGAAGCTGCAAAAGTGTGTGAAGAGGGGACACAGAGKCAGAGAGAAATGCAGCTGCTTTGTGCAGCTGATGGGTTCAGTATCTGGTCATCTTGGCTTGTGTTATGAGGTTCACAGAGGAACAAACAGGAACAGAAAAAGGAACTTTGCTGTGCAGATTTACCTACATCCACTAAAAGAGTAACTTTCTGGTCTCATGACCCTGATGACTTCTCCTCCCACCCCTGCCCCAACACTGCATTTTTTTGTGTTACTGTGCTATTCTAAACTTTCATTATTATTCTTCAGAGCATTACACTGACATCATTGCCACTCCCATCATATCAGGGCAAACTGGCTAGATAAACTGAACCTGTCTGTCCTCTGTCTGCACCAAAGACAACTGTTTTAGGGAAGAATTACAATATGAGGCTATTAAGAGTATCAGGTTCTAACTTTGCTAGCAGCAGTGTAACTTCACTCCTTTWTTCCATGGTGCTTTGTAATTTATTCTCATCTGAGAATATTCTTAATTCTGGGGCTTGGAACACACATGAAGTTCACAAAATTTGTCCTTGAAATAAACGTGCTGCATAACAGATAAAGAACTGAGATAGCATGGAGAGGAACATGGAGTCCTCCCAGTACTTCCCTCCCTTCCATCCCTTGTAGTGAGATCAAAGATCCCTGGAGTATAACATTAGTTTCTAAAGGGAAAGGCAAATCTTCACCCCTCTCCTGCTGAGGCCTTTCCCTGATTTCAGGCTGCTTTCTGTGTGCAATGTGATATGTAGAGTGGGGTGCTCCCAGAAAAGTCCTAAGCTCTTTAATCCCCAAMTACTCAATGGTTTGGCATTTTTGACAACCTTGTAGAAAGTGTTTGCAGCCACAGGACAACCTTTAACAAGAGACTGSCTGATGCCTCTGGAGTTGTTTTCACACCTGTAAGGATTCAGTAAGGGTAAATATAAACAAGGAAGATTTTTCTTGAGTGCTAAAGGACTAGTGGCAGCCAGGGAGGCAGCTTCTTGTTGCCCAGTCACTGGAACATGTTTTCTGTTATTGCAGTGGGAATTCCTGGAAGTGGTTCTGTCCCTCAGCCAGCTGACCCACAGCCCCTGTGTCCTTTGTGTGCATTAGCAAAGGGGATAAAGAACAAACCCTGTCATTCCAGAGGACAAACCACTCATCTGTGTCAGCTTACTGTCACTCYTCTTGCAGTTAAGCTCCTTTACCAAAGGCATAACAAACTCTAGCTCAGACTTTCTCTCCCAGAGCTGCCAGCTCCTCCTCACCACCCCTCTGCACTGTCCTGGGAGAGCTCTGTCAGTTCTCACACAGTGATACATCCAACCTCCTCTGGGAACCCAACATCCAACACTTCTGTCAGGGTAGGAGGAGGAGTCTGTCAGGACTCTGTAAGGAGGAGTCTGCTGCTCGGATCTGTCATCCAGGGCCAGGACTGGATTCCCTCTGCACAGAGACCAGACTGTGTCCTGAGCTTCACTGGGAAGGAAAAGTGCTCTCAACAGAGGCTGAAGACCTGCTTTGGTAAGAGAGATGAGCRTAAGCCCAGCTCATGTGTTTTCTGTCAACATTTTTCAAGTGTGAGACTCCAATCAGTGTCTTTTTGTATTTCCAAGGTAAGCATTGTGTGAGCCAACACCTGTGAAAATCCTTCAGCTCAATTGCATTCTGATGTTTTTTCTCAGAGGGCTAAAAGTGCTGGAGTTAGTAAAAAATTTTCTTTTTTTTATGTCATCGCCCTGCTGACCTGATGTCAGAGCCATATGATATTTTCTAATACATCTAAGTTACAAAGATTTTATTTCTGTAATATTATCTCCTTTTGTGATAACTGTAATTTTAAAATGTCGAATTTTTGGAARCACTAAGAAAATTAGAGAGTTGACTCTGTGGACTCTTCAAGAATAGGTCCTTCTAGAAGGAAAAATAATCTGAAAAGAAGAATTTACAGAAAACGGATTTAAATTATTTTATTTGGTTGGTAGCTTATCAACCGGTGGTGGAGCATAATTCTCATCAATGTTCATTAAAAGGCTGTAAAAATACAAAAATGAAACAAACACCTGGTTCCYACAACTGCAAACAAAATGGGAGAASTAAYAGTGCTTTCAGTGTTCAGCCTGATCCTTRTTTGCTTTTAAAKGACATGCCACTGGGGCAGCATTGCAGAAAATTGTCCTGAGAATTCCTGCGAAAGGCAACATTCTTTGATTCAAAACAGTTGGAAAAACACAAGTCTAAATGAAAGTGCATTCAGAGGAYCAGCTGTTGAGATGACTGTGCCACTTGAAGTCTTGGAGGGTATAGTGGAAAACTGTCTCAGAACTGGCAAAGCAACAAGCTGAGGACTGGTCTTCCCACCAGCAGTCGGCGTGCCAGCAGGAGTGCAGATACAAGGGTGGGCAAAAACTTGGATGTGAAACCACAGCCACATCAAAGCAAAAAAACCCCTATAAATGGGATTATTTYTTGAAACAGGCTGGGTTTTGTGGTTCTTTTAACTTGGAAAAYTTCACCAGGCTATGACTGCCTTGCTAAGGGAGGTACTAGAAAATGACAATTCAAGGAAGAACCATCAATGGCAAGAAGAATGTGACTTCAGAGACATGACACAGGTTCATTRTGCAATCATTAAACTCCACTGATTTATATGGGAAGTCATGTAAAAACAATCACTTACCAGAAGTGTACAATTGCCAGCCACTAATGACATTAAAAAAAAAAACTAAAACAAACAAACAAACAAATAAACAAAAAATAAAAACACCAAAAAACCCAACAAATCAGTGGAGGTTATGTACAAACAGTAAAGAAAGAGAGAAATCTCTCTTTTTACAGTTTCTGAAGGTAAAAGCAGACATTGAAAAAACACCTGAAATTGAAGTATTATGTTGGTTGTTGACTAGCCTTAMAGGAATATCTCTGAAAACCACAGAATTGGGAGCACTGGTCCCTGTTTGATAACTTATGGAAGTCTGCTCCTGACATGCACCAATCTAGCATCCAAATTTCAAATCCCTGAGTGGCAACATGCACCTTTGTGGTGGGCAAGGGAGGGAGCATGCTGCAGCCATCTCTTCTGAGAGAGCAGAAAAGCAATGCCAATAAGCAGGGGGAGAACCAGCAGCAGTGTCCAGGCATTAGAAGCAGAAAGTCCCCATGTCACTGGTTCAGCTGTGCTCTGCMCACCAAGGAGCTGGGACTGCCAGCTCTGAGAGGAGGAGGCAGTGAGACATGGAGGAATTCAGCTGATTCAGGATGAAATAACCAGATGTGGAATTTTAAGGCAGGRACAGGTGTAGACATCTCTGAATGCACTTTTGTCTGGGTAAGTGCCCTGCAGAGCCCCAAGATCAAAGTTAGGCTCTGGTGGGGGAAGAGAAGTTTGTCTTTTGAAGAACCTGGGGAAAGCTCATTTTGTGAGCAGACAGTAAGTGAATAAATRCTTGGCAGGAGTGTTCAGGGCTGAGAAAATCAGAACAATGAAACGCTTGCCAGAATTAAAAGCATCATCCTCGGCAAGTTTCCTCATTATGTTCTTTCACTGGACTGGCTGTGATCCAGCATACACTTGGGTAGAGCTCATGCTTACAAAAAGGAAAACACCTGAACTGCTTTTCATATGTTCACCCACACACGAATGGGTACATAACCTCCAGATTCAAAACTTGTCCTGCTGGGAAGTGAAGAATTGCCACTGGACTTGCTTGTGAGGCATCACCCTTGCCTTCATCTCAATCCAATTGCTTTGTCTGCAGCATGGCTGAGGTTGCAAAGGGCCTCACACATTTGTGTGTCTGCCACTAGAAACAAACATAAAATTWAAAAAAAATTGGTAGAAGGAAAACAATGGGCTTTATTTAACTCCCAGAGTCTCTTTATTTTCCTCCTGACCACATGCGTGGGCTTTGCTGSTATCCTGATTTTCACCAGCCAGTTCTCTATTGGTCCCTTCTTGCCTGGATAAARCTTACCAAGTCCATACTTGCCTTTCTGCACATGCATTCACAGGTGATTTCTGCATGGACACAGATTTACTTGATATGTAGCATATTAAAGCTTTGCATTTCATCCCACTCTTGTTACTGTTGTGATTGCTAAGGATGGCTGCAGTTTCAAGCACTGCACAAGCAAAGAGCATAAAAAAGGCCTTGCTTAGAAGAGTTTGAAAGCAGACATCAGCAACTACCATCACCACAATAACAACAAAACAATCAGAAATTGAGAGGGCAGAGATTTTTTCGCTCTTCTTTTGCCTTTTGCTAACCACACCTCTCATCTCTGTCCAGCAGTGGAGACATGCTCCACCCTGCTTTGTCCATGCAGAATGCTGCCCCTGGCACAAAGGGGCCTCATGCTTTGTGCAGGGAAGGCAGAGGGAAAAGAACAAGCTGGAATGTTGCTGACTGACCAGTGCCAGTGGTGTGGGTAACAGCAGCACACAGAACTCCAGCAGGCAGCACATCTCAGATGCATTTTGCAACAAATGAGGTTGCACTGCTGCTGCTCCCAGCTCTGCTCAGCAGTGGCTTATGTTGGCACAAGCACAGTAAATGCATACACTTTTTGAAAAGAGGAAAAAGAAAATTGAAGAGGAATCCCCAGCCTACTSTCTCCAGGCTCACTCATCCCCAACATTCTTCCTTGTAGTAGCTCTCAGAAGGGCAGATCYGGGAGCTCCCAACTTTCATCCCTCTGTCAGGAAACCCACACATTAGGGATGAATGAGTGCTGRCACATCTGACCAGAAGCTGTTCTATATGGGAGGGTTTGCAAGCTGAAGAGCAGCTCCCAGCTCTCAGATAAGGGACAGTGACTGCATTCACCCCCTCCATGCAATGAACATGGATAAAATGAAAGCAGAGACACATAAATTTGAATATGTCCATATCACACTCAACATAGGTTTTGCTGTCCTTGCACTGCCATTTTCCAGTGTACCACAAAGTCTGGACTTTGTTTGTTTGGCAGATTGTAAGCTGCATCAAAGGAACTGTCAAAACTGAAGCTACATTTTGATAGCTGTAGAGTGGGCAGCTGATGCTTTAGACACCCAGAAAGGCATTGGGAGCCAGTTAGAAGCTCTAGGATAAGCACATTAGGTGGATGTATTGGCAAAGTAACAAAGTTATTAAGAATGGTGGGATTTAAACTATCATAATAAAATCTTCACTGACTTGCACTCCATTCTTGTTTTCTGGGCTACCTGTGCAGGGACACACTGTTTCTTGGTGTCTGGTGATTTCCACAGTGGTGGAGTCCCACATTATCATAGGCAGCATGTAGCTGAMCTGCTTCACCTGTGCTCTCAGTAATTATAACTCTGGCCTGGATTTTGTACTTTTTAACAGGTGAGAGTTGGAAGGGTCCCACTTTGTCTTCTGCCTCAGAGGGTTTTCTTCCCTATYCACACACAGTCATTCTTCTCTGACTAGCCTGCAAGCCTGTTTTTCAAAGACTGAATGTAATAAAATAAGATGATTTGAAGCAGTTGGAGATTTTTGTACCAGTCTACTTCACTGGATTTGAAAATTCAGTACTAAATCTCCACCACCAAGCCTTTTTTTGCTGCGCTGTGAGAAACCTTTAGAGTTCCTACCTGAAATACATAACATTTGTTGCACAGATGTCAGAAATACATCTGYGGTGACATACACACACACAACCCAAAGTCATTTGCAGAACAATTAATCATATTAGTGATTATTTTCCTTTCCTCATTTTCCCATGGATATGATTAATTCACTTCAAAACTCATTCCTTCATCTTGAGAGCTAATGCAAGGCTTGTTTAGGACTAGGTCTGACCAAGATATGTGAGGACATTTGTAGCTTTGCCAAGAGGCCYTGTTCCAGATCCAGCTGACATTCAGCCCTAACAGCTGATCCAAACATCTACCAAACAGCTGGCAGGATGCAGCCCACAGCTGGTGGAAAAAAATGACAAGGAATAGTGTCTGTTTAAAGAGGCAGAAGAGACAGTTTAAATCCTATGACCTGGGACTGGCAATGCACAAGAAAAGATCCTTTTAACCACCCAGTGTTATACACATGGATGTGTGCTTATGCAGACATGCTTAATTGCAGTAGGCTGCAATAAAGCATRGTGGGATAATTGCAGCCTCAGTGCAGCTAGTCATGGCAAGGCTGCATTGTTCAACAAGTCTGTGTTGTTCAGCTCCCAACAAGAAAACTCCATGGGATCATGCCTCTATGTGAGGGAGATAAAAACTGGGGGGAATGGCAGGGGGTGTGAGTGTGGCTGCCCTAGATTCTAAGGGTGAGGAGCTGCATTAGTGGAATCATTCCATTGCTCCCACGTGCTATGCCAAGTGTTTTGATAGGTTCTGTGTATATCAGGGAGCAAAAAAGGCTGAGGCCATCTGTCTTGCTGCTCAGTAAGATCACTGTTTAGATGTTGGAGTGGCTTAACGTGAGATTTAAAAAGTTTAGGAGTTTASAAGTAAAGTGCTTTAATGTTTGATATTTAGGTGCCAGGTCTCTGGAGAAGGATCCAGAAACTGAATTGCTCCTGACATGAAGCCTGAGGAGCACTGTTGTCTCCAAGCTGCTGCCAAGACAGGAAGAATATGCAGTTACAAATACCAGGGAAACACTGGTGACAGTAGTGTGGGTGGAGTCCAATCCTTCTAATCTTGGAAAGCGTCATGGTTCCGGCGGCGGCCGGTGAGCTCTCACTGGCACGTGAAAATCCGGGGGAGAGGGTGTAAGTCTCGTGCCGGGCTGTACCCATATCCGCAGCAGGTCTCCAAGGTGAACAGCCTCTGGCATGTTGGAACAATGTAGGTAAGGGAAGTCGGCAAGCCGGATCCGTAACTTCGGGATAAGGATTGGCTCTAAGGCTTGGGTCGGTCGGGCTGGGGCTTGAAGCAGGGCTGGGCGCAAGCTTAGTTTCCTGTGGACTGTCCCTGTCCCGTCGACATTAAAACAGCTAACTTAGAACTGTTGCAGACCAGGGGAATCCAACTGTTCAATATATACATAGCTTCGCGATGGCTCCAGGTGGGTGTTGACGCGAGGTTGAGTCCTGTCCATTGCTTGAATGTCAAAGTGAAGAAATTCATATAAGCACGGGTGAACGGCAGGAGTGGGGTTCTTCCCTGTTCCTTTTGCTCCCGGGGGGGTACTGCGATGCCAGGGCCAGCCTGCGGGCAACTGTATGGCAGGGCGACACATGTGCCTAATCCTAGGGCGATAACCGGCCTGGTGATGGGTAGGCTACCGGTGTTGGGGATGGGGCGACCCGACCCAGTAGCTGCGTGCATCTTTTCCAGTACCTGTTATGGCTCGCATTTTGCTGCCCTTGGCGTCGAGTGGCGGAATACGCGGCGGGGGCTGGGTTGCACGTGGTGCGGTCRCATTTTTGTCGTTACAGGGCCATGTCACTGGAACGTCGCGGTACCATAACCTTGGGTGTAGTGGCCTGCAGTGCATCACTGAGTTACGGCATTCCCCACTGGCTATGACCGGTGGACGGGCCACCGTCACTTAACCTGGAAGAGGTGCAGACCGCCCGGTCTGTTCGAAACCATTGCCTCATTCCAGATAACAGGGAAAAGGCAAGAAAAATATTGTACTGACCTGACCTGGTACCTGAGTTGATTTTATCCAARTGAGGTCTGACCATAGYCAGCRTTGGGCTGACATGGGATTGTGCACAGGCCATGTGTGAAGATACACACATCCACAGCTTGCAGTGTCCTGCATTCTGTCACATAAAAGCCTGAGGATTAACTGTAGTCAGAGATGGAAAAGCTGCCTTAGCTGCTGAAACCCAGCCCCCTGCAGTATGGGATTATCCTCTTGGATAACTCAGTCAACAGGGGAAGCAGAAAACCAAATGAAATRAGATATTTGGCTTCATGGAACTCAGTTTGGAAGCTGCACTTTTATGAACATCTGGTAATGTTGCCTCCCACTCATAAATGTCAAATGCAGGACCCTCCGTGTCCCTTTGGTCAAGATCTTCCCTTTCTGCTGCAGCACTTTATCCAGGGAGGAATTTAGAACATTTCCTCCTTCCCAGCAGGTTGGAAAGTGGAGGCCTTAAGGTAAAAAAGATTTTTTCCCACTGCCTCATTTTTCCTTTCTGATCAGAAGGGACCATGAGAACATCACATTCATTATAAGTCCTCACACATTTTCCTGGTCTTTGTGTCAAAACCAGTAAGCAACTGTTCTGGTCAGAGCTTTTAATTCATTATATAACAATGATTTATTTAACTGCAGCTTTTTGAAAGGTCTTAATCTGGAAGGTCAGCTGGAGTCCTGGGGTTGGCTCTGGCCTGTGGACCCATTTCCCACAGAGGAGGCAGGGACATCTGCTTTGACARTAAATATGCTGACATAACTGCAGCTCCTCCAGTGCCAGCCCTTGGTAGATACATAAGCCCAGACACCACAGCTGGAGACATGGGACAACACAAGGACCCTGAGTATGAGATGAGCTCTGGACCAAATCTCTAATTTGGCCTCCCAAAGAGAGTAATTTTACTAGGACTTGGTTCCTATGGTGAGCAGTCAGATGTTCCAGGTTCAATTATTGCTCATCTTAAGTACAGTGAAACAAAGGATGGAGTTTAATGCTTAGGCTACAATGGATGGACTTTAAGGCTACAATGAATGAAACTTAAGTAGTTGTAAACCATTTCTAACCTCAGGGCARCCTCTCCTCCTGCTATGCTTTGTTCTGCCCACATGTACATAAGATTTCCATGTCAGCACAGGAGCAACTAAGAGTATGTGCCCCTTGTTCTCTTGTTGGGATAAACAGCTGATAGCCCCAAATTCACTGAAATCAATGTTATTTGCCTTGCTTGGGTGTTGGTTTAAAAGTGATTAAAAAACAGAATATCATTTGGGGAAAAAAATGCTTTCATTGACTTCTCCTCAAAGGTAAAGAACAAYAAAACCATGCCAGTGTGAACAGACACAGATAGAGTTCCTAGCTTGATGCTAGTACAAATATTCCAAGCTGTGGAGGATTGCTGTTCCTGAAGCAATCTCTTTCTCACCATAATCAGCCATCCTCCAAGACCCTAATTAACTGTCTTGWGAGGTCCCTAATGGAGTGGGAAGACAAGAAACAAATTCATGTGACTAGACTCTGCACAAGGGTTTGGCTTCACTTCTAACATTATTGCTATTGCACCAGACTCTGGTTGCTCCCTGGAGGWGTTATATTAATGATGGTGTGGGCCTCCACTGGAGGAACACAACTTCCATTAATGAGCTCCTGTGTTTAAAAAAGGAAGAGACACTCCAAAGGATAAAATGTTAACTTTCCTACTAACAAATTTTATGCACATAACCCAGATGAAATTACTACAAATCAGTTTATGCAAAAAATCAGCATCCATTGCATTTTTAATTTTATCACTTGTCCTRAAAATAATTCAGTGCCCAAACCCAGAAGGTGGAGTATTTAAACAGAGACTGTCCTTGACTTAAAAAACTTGTAAACTAAGTTCAGATGGAGTGTAACGTAAGAAAATCACCAGAGAGGTCTTGTAAGAAAACCTTGCTGAAATTCTATTACTTAAAAAACCGTGGAGCAGTTTCTGCATTTCTTATTTCTGTCCTCATGAGGAGGSCTCTTCAGAATCCCACYAGCCAATGTTCATAGMATCATRGGATATCCTGASTTGGAAGGGAAAGGATCATCAAGASAGGCATTTGCTTTGGTTAAACTTTGTATGGAGGGTGATTGCCCAGTCCCCCAATTTGCCAGGGTTTCTTTGCAGGGCCTTTCTGCCTTCATGTCACTGCTCTTTCCTTCTCCTTGCTGCTTGTATTTTTCTTAGTAATAATACATCTTCCTTCTGCATCTTTCTGTCAAAAAATATACAACCCTGGCTGAATTCCCCCTCACAAGTATGTACTAAACAGTTTCAGTGACCTTTCTCACTTCTTGTAGTCTTTAGCTTACACAAACATGGACCAGAACACACAATTGAATGTTGCTAAATTTTAATGGAAAACAAAAATTTAAGGTAAACATTTCAGCAGAGTTTAGTCTTTAAATTTACAGAGCTCTGTTGAAATGTTTGATTCATTAATTCAACAGTTCTTTTCTTGACCTTTCTTAGGGATTTCAAAAAATTTCACTTAGTCCTTCCCCAGAATAACCCATCCCAGGCCTGCAACAGGGAACAGAGATCAGCCCTGTYCATCACATTCACCTCAACAATGCAGCTGTGTTCTGCCACTGAGCATTTCTGAAGCTGTTTTCACGGGTTAATTCATCCTCCAACTACACCATGGCAGCACTAGGTGACAAAAAAGAACTGTGGRTATTTTCATGGTGGCCAGTACAGCCCATGACATAGCCTCAAAAACCACCATGTCAGCAATMCTGGTTTCTTTAAGGCTTTTTTGCCAATAAAATCTTAACTGGTAAAAGCAAATTTGTAGTTCTGGTGTAGTTCATATGTTTTCATGCCTACATCTATGTGCCTTCAGCCTTCTGATTTAAATTGTTACCWCTTTGGTATCTGGACCATCTATTTATTTCCTTCCACAGTATGGTCATGACCAAGTCCAGGATGCTTAAGCACGCATGATTATTTAACCAAAAAAAGTGGAAAAACTGGCCCAGATTTCTGAGACATCCTAAAAGAAAAAAGGAGATTCTCAAATTTCTCATGGCAGCCAGTGAAAAATCAGACTGTTAAAAAGCAGTATGAAAGACACTTCAAAAATACAGTTAGAAGTTTCCTAACAGYCATCTATCCCCTCCAAATGCCTGTGGAAAAACACTAACAGTGACATAAGTGTAAAAGATTATAAATGTCTCTTAATGTAAGCCTTCTTTATATAATTACTGATCAACATCCACAGGGACAGAACTATTTTTGTACACGAGCTGGTGTGAGACAACATTGAGATGTGATGACCTCCATTTGATGTTGCTTCCTTGCCACCAAAAATCAGCCCCTTAAAGGCTCACCCCTCTGCATGGTGCATCCATAACACCTCAGCYTCCAAGCCTGAGGTACATATTCCCATTAAATAAAGTCAAAGCTGTGTCAGTTTAAAATCACAATCTGCTAATGGAAAGACATAAGGTGTTATTAATCACAAAACATGGAATTGGTCAGAACTGACAATATTTTTATGGAATATAATTTTGGTAAGCAATTTCCTGGTATCATTTGGATAAAATTTATGCTATCTAGATTTTCTTTCCGAACTAYAAGTAAGCAGGGAATTATTTATCTRGGCTGATTCAGGATATGGGAAAATGATAATGTAAAATACTAAACTTTCACTGAAAGAGAAAGGGCATGGTTGCACTCTCAGGAGTAGCTCAAGTTCCTGGGCTAAAGAAGTTCCATTAAATACAGAGAAATAACTGAGTGGTTAAAGAGTTGTTATTAATTTTTTTTTTTAATTAAGTTGGACCTTTCAGCCTCTTGCAGCTAAGAGCTGTACACATACCCAAAAGCTTGTGACCAAAGGATAAGCTAAAAACAAGACATGAATACAGACAGAGTGAAAGATGGAGGCAGTGAAAGTTATAGAACTAGACACAATGGGTGACTTTGTGCCAATTCAGTGTCAGATTCCTAAAAAAGTATTTCTATGGTTATTTTTGTGATTTCTACGATTACTGTGATGCACAGAATGGTAGCAAGGTCYCTCCTCTCCCTTCTTCTCCCTGTATTAGTTTGGAAGACCTGTGTATTTCTGCTTTGAGTCCCAGCAGAAGCCATACCATGAAGACCTGTAGACACAAATTTAGAACAGCATCAGTTTTATTACCATAAAGCAGTCAAAACTAGATTGAATTCTGTGGGAAGATTTGGACTCCTGGAACTCTTTCTGTCAGAGCTGATCTGGCCATACAGCTTAAACATAATCTGCAAGATCACATCCTCAGCCACACAAGAGCACCAGGTTGGAGAATGTGTGATAAAATGCATGGACAGCTCCTGTTGGGTAAATACTAAGTGACTATGACTCTTCAACCCAGAGAATAGAGAGTAATGACAGAAGTTTGTAAAATCATAAACAATACAGGGAAAGTGCYTCTTGCAGAACAGGAGGATGTCATGTGAAAGTATTAGGAAGCAAGTCCAAAGACAACTCTTCATACACCACACTGTTAAGCTATAAGACTGCTCCCTACAGGATGTGGGGGATCTAGGTTCAGGAAGGAACTGGACCACTTCATGAATGAAAAATCCATCGAGAGCTATTAAATACAAAAATTTCTATGTCTGGCTTAGAACATCACTAAAYTGCAAATTATTGGCAGCTGGGACRCTTTTCTGGGAAAGTATCCYTGAATGCTTTCCCTAGCTCTTCCATGGGGATCTACAATGGAGCTAAACTGACCTTTGATGTGAGATAGTGTAGTTACTCTTGTGTACTTACATCACAGAATTACTTTAGACCTAAARGAAAAARTACTCAGCTTCTACAATTGTAAAACTGYACATTTCAGGATTTGTCTCCTGCTTCAGAGATCAAATTAAGCCTTTRAGGCAGTTTTCTCATACATTCAGCTCCAATGAAACTAATGCCAAGCTTAAGGCCYGCACTTAAGCTAAACCAGAACACAAGCTGCAGGTTCAAAGACACAAGAGGAAGAGTCTGTGATGAGAACTAGCCACATTCTCAGTGTGGACACTTCCAAGTCTCTGTAGTATTCAAYTATATATAAATTAAAGTATTATTGAGAATTGTTCTTTTGAAGGCTTTGCTTCAGCCCTGCATATTCATTTTGAAATGTAGAAAGCTGTTTTGAACAATGAACCTGGAAGATAATGTGGTTAATAGCTGAGTTATATCAATGTCCCAGACCAAACTTCCCAGGTGACAAAGCATCAGTGAGTTTCTCTTCTTTAACTGAAAACTCAACCATGAAACCCAGAGCAATTCATCATCAAACAKATTTCTCACACCTGTTCGGAAAAGGTAAAAACCACCAAGGAACCATCTGGTGTCAGAAGCAGCATCTGGAGTTGTGGGGGCTGCCACCACCAAACAAGGAAACAGAGCTAATTTTTTCCCTAGGGTACTGACCTAWGTTCCACCACCCTTTTCTTGCATGGTTGAGAGATCAGTCTCCCTCTGCCCTCTRCTATATCTACAAAGAAGAGGCCTCTGTGATGTGCAATGACCTGGTTGCACTATTGTTCGTTGAAGATGATGGCAAACAGGCAGATTGTCATAGCTGTAATCTGAAAACAAATTGTCCTTCCCCTTGAAGCCAGAGCTTCTCAACTTTGGGACAGGTGTTAATAAACAGATTCACCTTAGGAAAAACATATACTAACTTTTTTACTATTGCTTTATTTATTTTTTATTTAATGCATTTTGAACAATGGAGACCTGTATTTCATACGCTTTTTATCTCTCTTCAATTGAGATGTTGACACTTTTGATTAAATCTTTGATTGACCCAARCCTGAACTCATTTTCTCAAGTGCGGAACAAGGAAGCACTTTTATTCCCATACCTTTTTGGATGACTGGTAATTTTCTGTCATTATTGTAACATTGCTCAGCATGTGCAATCTTGCAATATCTCCTCAAGCTTTTAATTCCATCCAGAAAAATAGCTTCAACTCAGTGCAAATTATGCCAGATAATGTCTCTTTTCACACAGGATAAAAGAATAGCAAGTGCAAACAACAAGGACTTAGATTATTTATTTAGCCCTYGCAGTGTTTAAGGCTACAGTGCTCATTATAATGGGATCCTGCAGACAAAAACATCACTGGATTTTGAAGAAATCAATTGAAGGTATCAGATTARGGAAAAACTCAAGAGCAGTCAATCKGTGTTCTCAGTGCAGAGTTGTTTGAAAGGTTTAACTGTAATTATCTAATAATCTTTCTAGTATAAAGACAATTAATTTATGGGCCTAACCTCAAAAAAGAGGGAGAAATTAAAAAATTAACTATCTTAACTCTTTGTATTGGGAATTCCAAATTTTATTGAGTGATTAAATAAGCTTAGGAGTTGTCCTTGAACCTTATGGAAAAAGAGATAATCTCATCAGAATCTGCAATGTAAGATATTCTGCTGTGAAATAATAACCAAAAAAGCATGCAACTCTGGAGTTTCAATCCACTTACTATTGTTATAAATTTACCACCCCATGTCATCAATCCAGCCTTTAGTTACTTATTAATACTTCATTACTTGCTTGGATTTTATGGTCAKGGGCTGTCTGATGAAAACTTCAAGTTAAAGTTGGGTGGCTTCTGGAAKATTGCTGACAGTTATCACAAGAAGCAAGACTCAATACACCAGAGAAGCTGAGCATGATATATATTAGATTGTTATGATAGAAAGTATTCATTTGCATATTTTGTACTTGTCAGAACAGATCAATTAATAATGATCCTGCCAGGCCTATTTACAACAACATCTCTGCAGAACACAATTAATGAAATTTCAGTCATTTGAATCTAAATTTTAAGCAGCTCATATTGTGACTTTAGTCCAATGCTTTTTTTCTTCCCCTTCCCAGGTATTTTTAGAGCAAATGTGCTGCTTTTGTTGTTTCACTGGCTCTTTTAAAAGCCTTTTATTTGCATGCTGAAAAAAAAGCTCCGCTTGCATCTTTTCCCTGCAGAACCAGCCACGCCGTGTTGTAATAATAACCAAATCCCTCCCCACATCAATGTCACAATGTTTGTTTTAGCAATCTTAAGTTCAGCTGCCAGCTGTTCTGTTCTTTGGATTTTATTGCAGGAAGTATAAATTCCCTTTGGTTTGGCTGGAGGTGATTTTAGAAGCCTTGGAGGGAGGGGGAAGGGTAATGGAGGAGGGATGGGAGAGCAGGGAACAGCGTGTCTATTTTTGTTGGGGCGGGGTGACAATCAGTTAAGGACTATTAAGCTTAATGGCCTTCATGTTATAGCATTGCATCTCTTTTTACCATTTCTTAATCACTACAGAGTAATAACATCTTTAAAATTTATTGGGGCAATTAGAAGAAAGCACAGTTCCTTTGACCCCAGCTGTTTCAAAGACTTCTATGGTTTTCTCTTCTTTCTCTGTTTTTTCTTTTCTTTTTTTCCTTTTTTTTTTTTTTTTTAAGGAAGAATAATCAGTAGATTGAACTTCTTCTTAAGCAGTTTCTACCTTGAGATTTGTGTCAAATTCCAAGTTGCTGATCAAATGATAATTAAACTCAAAAAGAGAAGGCATGTATTAATGAATAACATAGCTACCTCAATGAATTTAAAATTGTGCAATGAAGATCTCACCTGGGTAAAGAAARAAGTCCCTCCAGTTCTTTGCCTGAAATTTGAGGCAAATACTTTTTTAAGAGGCTGGAAGAAAGGGATGGAAATGTAGTTAACACTTCCCTTTGTTTACATTCCTGGTGGCATTTGAAGTCAAGTGATACTGAAACACAGTAACAAAGATTGCTTCTTGTATTTATCAGTCTAAATATACTGTCCCATGTCCATTCATCWTCTCATTTCCTCCTTCCAGTTCAGCTTTTCTCCTCTTCCATTTTGTTAGAAATCTGTGAATTTTGTGGCTCTGAATTCCTCTCTCATTTTCTTTCCTTTTTTCCCCCCAATGTCCCATGTAAAGATAATTGCCATTGTTCATTTTGTCTGTATCACACTAAAAGAYAGTTTGCTTCTCTGCTCTGATACCAATGGAAAAATAATTGCATCTATCACGAGGTTTTTGATAATTTTTACATTRCTTGTTTATAGCTTCCATGTCAGGGAGAGGAAGAATTACACATTTTAAAAGAAGAGATGAAATTCATGGATGAGAACCTTAAATACCTAAATGAGACAACTAAGTAATGAGTGTASTCAACACTGCTTCAACTAAATAGCTATCAGAAAAAGATAATTATCTCCAGAGTACTACTCAACCCAGYTAAATCTTAATCCAAGTTGTCAACCACTATCTCTTTCTACCATCTACATAAAAATGCCTACAGAAAAGAAAAAGAGAAGAGACAGTATTTAGACTCAGATAATCCCAAGACATGGACATTGCCAAATTGTTGTAGTGAAAATTGTGTCAAGATGCAGGTTTTGTTCAAAATGAGACATCCTGCATAACCTTTACGGCTTTTCCAGAACAGATAAGTGAACTCTGAGTTCCCACTTTCCATGTAAGCATCCTAGCATGTGGCAGGGCATCACCCCCTCTTTTGGGATGTGCTCCATTTTGAGCAATAATTTCAATTAGGTCAGAGTGAGGCAGACTGCACAGCCCCATTGACCACACTTGGAGACCCTGTGTGTTCATTAATTCACAGGGAACCCCCCCAGGTATTTGCATCATAGGAGCTGCCCTGATGAAAGTCATCATKCAACCTATTTGATGACAGAGTGATCTTGTTTTTCCTTACAGTGTGTGAAGAAAAGTATATCCTGAAGCACTATGGAAGCAAATGTTAAAATAGCAGCAGTTTGCCAAATACACTTTTTCTTTTCTATCCAGCTTTATCCTTATATTTCTGAACCAGCTTTCTTCCATTGTAGTGCTAGAAGCAGTGTTATGGGGCTGTCATCCTTTAATGACCTTTGAGACTGAAATCATGTCATGCCACATTGAGAAATACCATGTATTTTCACAATATAGTACACATTGTATCTATCATGTGCTAGGTTTGATCACACCAAGGCCCAATTAATAAATCACTTCCAACACGAATCTAAGCAGCTACCTGAAATGATACAGCAATATTGATTATATAGTTGGAAGCATGAAACATGAAGGACCAGAGCTTTTCCTGTGGTCCTATTGAGAGATCTAATTCAGTACTGTGAGATCAGGATTCATGTATGAACATTTTAACATCTATATATTCCCCCAAAAGTCTGTGCAGATACAGTCAGTAGTCAGCCAGTAGTGGAAAYTGGGCAAGAACTGGCTTATCACAGCTTCCTCCAKTCATTACTTTTTCCTATAATRTACCCAGATRTTATACTACCTMATAATCCAGTACATAATTGTAGAAATTTTAGATTAGAGAGTTAATGTCATATAGCCTGGCAACCAAAAAACTCTAACAGTATTTTCTTCTCTTTTTCTYTTTCTTTTTGAAGACTATAAAATATTCACCTCTCTCTACGGAAATCAAACTGTAGGCAGAATGTCACAAAAAAAATTCTCAAATATTTCTCTTTTAAAAAAGGAAACACTTGAAAGTTTTGAACAGCAACATTTAATGATTTTAAATTGTTCTAATTTCAGCTTTTTTCCCCCTTCCACTCAGAAGATTCATGATCTTCTGGCATAAGTCAAGATCCTAATCAGCTAGTTAAATGTTATGGATTTAATAAGGCTGTATAAACACATTCTATTGAAATGGCATMTAGAGATCTGGAAGATCAGTAGTATAAATAGGCACTGTAACAGTAATTATGTAGGAAGCACATAGATGTGTCCATGTGCATTTATTTATATATAATGTGARCAGTATTTTGTCATTGTTTTGCTTTATCGAGCCCATTGATTACATTTACATAATGTCATTAAATATCTCTGCAGAGGCTCATCTGCATCAATATTGTCATAGCTCTAAATCACCAAAGGATTGGGATTCACAGCCACAGTAAATAGCTCCCTCTAAGATATGCTACAGAGAAACAAAACCAAACTGYGAAAAACTGCAAGACATTGCTGTCCTGCTAATTTAGCAGTTTGGTTACTGCTGAGAGCTGAAGTCTGTCTGGTTGTACAGGCAAAGAAATTAATGAGAAGGAAGGCAAAAATACTGGTTATAAACAGTCATGAAGTCCTGGAAGACCAGTGGAGATCTCTGAATATTCATTCAGCAATAAATTAAAGRGACAGAGACTTGAAGGAAAGCAAAGACTTCCATGAGCATGGAAACAAACTGGAAAGGCCATGATATCAAAGATTAGAGTGTATACATGGAGCTTGAAAAAAAAAAAGGTTATTCAAAAGGTAGCAGTGAAAACCTCTATTTATGTAATTTACCAGAATGAATGCATGTGCTAATCTGAAGACCCTGAGTGCATCTTCTTTCCAGAGTTAAGGAGCTAATCTGTCTGTATCTACCTTTGTTGGTAACAGCTTTTGTCAAGAAAGCTGAAGAGAGAAGGTGTAAGGCCAGGCAGAGACACAGCTGTGATGCCACTGCAATGCAGCACAGGTGAGRGGCAGTGACAAAGCCTCAGTTTAAATGCAGATCCCGAGGGCAGGGAGGGACAGGCTCTGAAGAGGTGTGCTTAGGGCCCTGGCACTAAGGGGAACGTGGCATGAAGAGAAGAAAGCCCTGTGTGTACCATCAGCTCTTGGTCCACACTCACAGATGCTGAACTAAGCCGATATATGGTATTTGGTGAGCTCCACATTAGAAGTGGTAGGGCCATTCCCAGCTRTGAATCTCATTATTTTCAACATCTGAAATTGAGAAGGGTGGTAAGTGGTACTTCTTTTAGAGAAGTGGTCCAAATTGCTGCAAAGGCTATAATTTTCACTGAAAATACAAGCCTCGAGTATTACAGCTCCTGAAAGATCAGTTCAAGAGTGGCTCCTTACACACCMGGGTCATTTTTGTGGCAATTTGTTGAAAGGACATTCATGGTTCTTCCAGGGAAGCAGTGGGCTTCCCTTCCTGCAGAGCATTGCTGTAAAGCTCTGCAAACGTTGCATGAAGCAGCTTCTGCAGCATCCTGTACAGTGCTGGGAACTATTTTCTGCGCCTTGAAAATAGAAATCATGGAAGAAAATAATCAGTTGAAACCTAAACACAAAAGGTAATGTAGAAGTGTAATTGTGTATGGGTCCAATAGCGTTGCATGCATTTTATGGGGTGTAAAGGACTGGTTGTTTGAAAATAAATGGTGATGTTTKTCTGACATTTCACAGTGACTCTGATTTCAGTGATTTAGCTTCACCAATGCTAAACWATTTTATTTAAGTTTTTGGACAATTCTCTGTTCCAGGAGATTCTTTTTTGTGCATATGCCTGGGAGGGAGTTACTTATAGATTCCAGCAAAAAAGTTCTGTTATTTTAATGAAAAAGATTAGGGGGGAAAAATACGAATTTTTGTTACTATTGAACCACATTTTATGAAAACAATGTTTTGAAGCAAGTGTTTCAAATTTGGAGGCTTGTGAACTTTATTAGTGCTAGATCTCTGCTGATGTCATGTTGGAAATCTCAGTATAAATAGCTAAGTTATAAATGAAGAAAAAATTTTAATTAACAATTGCTCTAATTCTATTTTGGACAGATGACCTTCCAAATCCTCTCTCCTCATGGATATCATGCTAAGATGGCACAGCACAAGCTGAATACTCTTCTCCCCACAACTTCTGATCCAGACTGTGTTGGTAGGATCCTCTGTTCTCTGTCYTGATACCCAAATCCTGGTGTGGTGACAGGAGGGTTTCTTCCCTCAGCTTCAGATGGGATAAAATCCAGACCAAGCAGAGAGAAGATGGCAACACACAGGTACAACAAATGCGTCTGCATGTGCCAAAACAGCACAGGCAGTAGCTGAACATAGCTGACTAATGAATTTTGTTAGTTTTTTTGCCAGGACTTCAGGAATTTCTCCCTGCTCCTTACTATTCTTATTGACCATCAAGCACTGCAATGTATCAGCACTGTTCTCAACTGAGAAGAAACCTGTAGTGCTGGTTTTTTTGCTGGGTAAATGACCCAGAGGATTTTGGGGTTAATGAGATGGTTAATCTTGATATTCATGCAAAGCAAACAGGGCTCACTAAGAGGTTGTTGAGTRAGAGCAAGCATGGCAGGAAAGAAGGCTGAAACCATGAAAAGTCCGGTGTTTTGGTCCAGACTCCCCTACTTTACTGTCCATCTAAGAATTCTGTTCTGTGTACCTCACAGTTATCTTCTGGCCTAAAACTTGATCTTTCCTTTCATGGAAACCTTTCATGGAAAGGTGAGAAGCTGCAGAATGTGTAGACAGCTGATCTCTGCTGTGTCATCTCAGTTTGGAGTGGGAGCGTGGACAAGATATGAAACCAACACTCCTGGGAGTGATCTGAAATTGAAACTGGTTTCCAGAGACTGGGAGAGATGGTGCATAAAAAATATCTGGGCACCAGGAGGTTGATAAATCAGGATGACTATTTTCACTTTGTCTACTTGTAGAAGGGGAATAACAGCTTCTTCTCCAAAAAGCTGCTGAGTRGAGCAAAATTTGTAGCCTTGTTTAATTTGGTATTTTGTCTAGGTGTTCAAAGGATCTCAATCCACAACTTGGGATACTCCTTCTGAAAAGCATCACAAAAATAATGGTGCTTCAATGTCTGTGAAGAAATGAGATAAAAGCTAGAGTAGCTGTATTTGGAGCAGTGTTGGTAGACAGTGTGYTAAACAAACATGAAAGCAGACACTTATTAGTGARGTTGGAGGGTGAAAATGCATTCAATGAGTATAATTGCTTTTGCATAGTAAAGAGAACACATGAAAAAAAATCCGTCATTCTGTAATTAAAGGATATTTGATAACATGTGCACACAAGGTATAACTGAAGTTATATATTCATCCCTAAAAATGGCATTACTTAACTGATTATTACTTGATCTTGCCACCTTATTTCTCTTTAAACAAAAGGGTTGGCTTTAATGTATTTATATACTCCAAAATACACATATTCCTCTAAACCAGACAGCTTTCTGTATACAGACTGTGTACAGATATTCTTGACTTATAATTAAATAAAAAGTGTGGGGAATCAGATATTTTWAAATATTTTAAAAGATATCAAAATAGAGGTTAAAACCCATGAARTATCATGAACCAGAAATAAAGACAAGACTAACAGTGTGTATTATAAAATAAAATTTTGTCTACTAGAGTTCAAATGATTGATGACTTTGAGTCAGGAAGGAAGGCAAAAGGATTTTGAATAAACARGTTTAATTACTAAGGGGATAATGGTACATTAATAGCACAGAAAAAACAAACAACTTATTGGAATTGTTTTCTAAATTGAAGTTTGTTATCCTACTGTTTACACTGAAGGTGTCTGGTTATCAACAGGACATGGAATCACGTTTCAAGTCAAGCACGTGTTCAAGTGTTTTCCTCCATCCTGCAGACAGTGAGAGTGTGAGCACAGAGCTCCCCATCTCTCCATGGGGACCAAGAGAGCAGCACCACGCTGCTCACAAAGGCTGCTCTTCAACAGGGCCAAAGGGGGARGACCAGTGATAATCATTTGGTGGGAATCACTTGGTGGGAATAGTACTTAAAAAGAGAAAGAAAAAAAAAGTGCAGGGTTTGTTTTTCTTCCCTAAAACTGGTGAAAACCAACCATGCCAAGGAAAGACACATTTAGACAGACTGTGGAAGTATCAGAAGTAAAATTAAGTTCTAAATCTAGTGAGACATGAAATGCAAAGCCCCTATCTGTAGAGTAAGCCCACAGTATCTCGGATTAAGAAGATTATGTGGGGATTAGTTCCAGTGTAGCTGCCATATYAAAATATATGGTGACAGGTGTTTCTAAATTACTGTAACAAGGTGGAACCTTTTCTCATACCCAAAAATTTTGGCAACAAAAGAAKCTGGGTTTTGAGGATAAGAAGCTGCAGACAACTGGAACAAAGAGAAATCTATTGACAACAAGTGGAAGACTCGTATATTTATCACAGAGACTTGAGTGTTTTCCTTAAACTTGGATATGTATTGTTTAAAGAATAAAAAAAAAATAATAAAAAAAAAGAAATTCTGCTGAATTATTCCCTCCTACTCAGTTCAAAGTCTCCTATGAGCACATTGCCAACCAGCTTTCCTAAGATTATTTAACATCYCTGTGCTGTCTGGTGAGGAGTTGCAAACAAAAAAGGGAACAAGAAGCCTCAGATGTGAGCTCTAGATCAAGTTCAAGAATTTTGGTGTGGATGCAGCAGCTGAAATCCAACTCTAGAGATAAACAGTATCCAAAAAGTGGCAARGATCTGTGCCTGATTTATTTTGTCACTGGGCTACTGCCCTTAAGGCATTTATAAGTCACTGGCCCATAAAGGAGTGACCTAACTTGAGTGATGTCTTTCCCACATGGAAGGATGGGTCCAATTCTAAGTGGCTCAATCCAGAGTGAGCTCTGAAACCCTCATTCTTAAACCTATGAGACACCATCTTTGGAGAACAACTGTGACTGAGGGGAGAAAAACCAAACCAAAACARCAAAACAAARCCAACAAACARCAAAACTGGTTRGGATTATTTTTGTTCACTYCCAACTAAGYTGATGACTTATGGTTTTACAGAGTGAATCAGAACCAAACACTGCAGCAAATGAGGGAAGGGAATGGAATGGACAGTTAAGGTGGTTTATCCCYAAGGCTGCATCTTGATATAGTAGTGGAATAATGAGAAATGGGAACCAAAGTGGAGCCAAAATCACTCATTTACTATCTATTGCTKCACTAGTACATTACAGACACTTCACCTTGATCACACATTTGCCTGAACTCTGAGACTATAGGCAAAAAAGTTTTCTTCCCTCTAAGATATAGGTATTTAAAGTCTGCTTTAGTATGTTAATATATGCTCAGTAAATGTAGTTTAGTGTAGGTGTCTAGAGCATGGGTCTTTGCATCTGAGCCACCTGCTTGACTCCTGCTAAAGCTCATTAAGGTGTAAGAGCCAATGGAGGCTGAYTGGCATTCATTTGGTCTCACAGCACCTATTTAAACTGAGAGAGTTTCTTACATTTCAGTGGCAGGGTCTTTACTGACTATAMTGGCATCCAAGATGATTTTCTCAGCTGTGAATACCTAAACTGTGGGCATTCTGATTTAGGGGAATCCCACAATGTCATTCTTTCTTATTTCACAGGCATGCAGACTTCTTGAGTTTCCTGTTGTGATGCATGGCTCATTCCCTTGCCAGTTTAGAAGGTAAGGAWTGAGGCTGCTCTGTCCTTCTTGGCARGGCTACTCTGAATCCTTTCCTCCCCAAGCCTGTATTGATCCTGGGAGCTGCCCTGATCCAGAGGCAGGTCCTTCAACTTGGCCTTGCTGAATTTTTCCCAGGCTGAGAGGAGTAGCCCAGTTCAATGGAATATTTCTGAAGTTTAGACTACAAATACTGTTTTMAATGCAGAGTGATTGTTTTMATGTGGCTCTCAAARAATCTGCACAAYACAGGYAGTTCAGAACCTCTTTATAGGASATGARGCTATAAATGTTCTTGAACATTTTTTCAGCTAGCCTATGTCCAACAGAGGTATCTACTCTCACCTTCACAGCACAATGACATGGAAACTGAAGTCCTCTGGTGTAGAATGAAATACTGCAGGAAAGGTGTCCCTGAGTGTTCATGCTTCTCCATAGCAGGAGCAATCACATAGTGTATGTAAGTCACCACACTCTTTAGACAACAGCTGAGAGAAAGTTGTTTCAGCAGAGCTCTCCTCCAGCACAGAYACAGGTGCCTCCTCTGGAGGCTTTTACCAGAGCACAGTCCAAATTAGCCCAGGCTGAGGATGGCAGAGCCATTGSATTTAGACTACTTGAGGGTCTGCCTCACTAGTTTTACTACACTCTAAACATTTGGTTTTATACATGTGGATTCTTYTGATTTTTAACACTTTTTGGCATTGCTAACCTCCTGCAGATGAATAGYTAATTACCCTCCCCCCTGTGCACTTAATAGTATAAGTGGCATTTGCAGGGTTTCTAAGAGCACGTGCCAAGCAAAAGAAATTTCAACAACCACAAGAAAGTGAGTTCTGATGATCCCTTGGCTGGAAGTGCATGCAGGGGCCTTGTGTGGTGGCACTGCAGTCTGCAAATCCTGGCACCATTTGGTTTYACATGTGCCTAGGAATGCCTGCCCTTCCTCTGCATTCAATTTTCTYGTCTCCAGCTTTACTTAGTTAGATGTCTCTCTTGTGCATCCAGTAAAACTCGACCACAAGAATGAGCAGTTGCTGTTTATAAAATCAGCACATTGTTATGTAATCCAGATGACAGGAGAAGTGTGAAATGCTGTTACATACTTGACTACAACCACAGCTCAGTTAGATCTAGACAGTTAAAGTGCAGTGGCGTCTGGGTTTCCTGAAGGGCTGACTCTAGAAGTGGGAGGCCCACTTCACTTTCAGGGTGTAGGRAACAGAACAGCTTTCACTGAAGTATCCACACTCATTCTGACCTTTTCCTGGTATGAATGAAGGAGCAAGGCTACCAGTGTGACAGAAAATATTGGCTGCATTCATAATTTCTCTTAAAATATTAAACCTCTGGGAAACTCCAGAATATTTCCATTCACCTAGAGAATGATCACACTGATGAAAGGACAGTTTTGTTAGCAGAAATATTTTAATAAAAAAATCTTTCATCTCCTTATTCTAAGGTGAAAAGAATAACAACTAAGGAGTTCTGGACACTGGATTTCAGGTCTGGCATTMTGTCCAGGAACACCAGTTACTAAATGTGCAAATATCTTCTTGTTCACTAATGATTTTTTTTCCAGTGCTACTAGCATGGACTGGAAGAAATTTTGTTTTTTCTTTACAAATTCYTTATGATCCCTTATAAGCTAGCTARTATATTTGATTCTGTGTCCAATTAAGATATTTMAGGCTGAAAATAAASCAGAATTGCTGAAGGAAGATGCCTYCCTACTCCAATTCTATTGTCTGCTCACTGACCCCACCAAAATATGTAGGGAGAAGTGGTGAAACAGCTGGGGGACAATCCTCATGTCATCCTATATTTTTTCTGAAATTGAGTCCTGTACTACCTGGTGGAAAGTACAACCTCCTATGACCCACTATGGATGTCAAGAACCCAAAAAACTTACCAACATTGCAATGTGCTAATGTGAATAAGATGAGGCAGTTCCTATTAACTCCACACCCAGACATATCATTACTGGCAATGTATTATTGAAAGCAAGAAGAGATGAATTTAAAACCTCTACATTTCTTTGTAAAACAGAGAAATACTGCTAGCTTGAACCTCACTTCCAGAAACACATGATAAAGAAATACCTCCCCCAGGTTCTCTTCAGAAGTGGAGTTTCTGTAGCCATAGGAACAGGAATTCTGTATAAAACAAGGAARTACTTTATAAATAAGAATGACCTTAGGATGTGGGGGAAAAAAAATCCAAACACAGGGTGGTACTCAGACATTATTTCATTTCCCTGTCTAAAGATGTGAATTTCCTTAAAGAAACCCTACTCACTGTTTTTTTTTTTCTCTGACACATACATCTCCTGGTTTTGGAGGTGGATCTCAGCATGGTCCAAGTATACAGGGTTTGTCTTCAGTGTATATAATAGATAAAATTGTATCTTGGATCACTGTATGAAACAGTTGCACTGACTTTTGTTTTACCGATRCTGTTTGAATTATTACCTGGATTTACTCGATTTTGTTGCAGTCATCTGTAACAAGAAACATCTTTGATGCTGCCTCCTGCTGCCCAACCATCTTTAGAAAATCCCATTACAAAACTCTCAGGGGGTGATGTGTCTAAAGCATAATTTGTCACAGTGCTGGTTCCTACAACAAGATGTGAATCCTGGCTTCTCTTTTACCTTGCCTTGCTCAGTCCTGCTACCTCACAGCCCTGAGTTTCTGTCCCTTCTGGGGGCTCCTCAGGTTATCAGTCAAAATAAAAGAGAAGAAAATTTCATGTCTTAGCTGCAATTTCTGCTGTCCCCATTGGAGTGACAAACAGCCCATTCCAACMTGCAGCTGTTGCCCATTGCTCCCTCTCTCCCTTGGAGGATTGTGGCAAGTTTAGCATTTTATGCCTTGCAAAGACAAAGAGTTAAGCTCAGAAAAATCCTATTTGAAAGGTACTATTCCCAAGATCATATAGAGGGATTACAATTTTTATCTGTCCACAGCAGCCATTTCCTATGGAAGAGTTAATGTTCAGTGTTAAATTCTACACCAAACAAATACAGAACAACATTGGGCTTTTTTTACTTAAAAAGTGAGCAAACTTTATCTGCTCAGATGTAGCAGTGAAGAGAGAGCCCAGGAACACCAGGAGCCTGGACAGGTGCATGGGTGTGAGCTGCCCTTGCTTTCACCAACTTTCATCCAGGGAAAGTTGTTCCTTATATATATGGCAGCCTCTTCTTTCCTTCTGAGAGCTGAACCTGGTCTACTTCAAAGATTGTCTCTGATACATCCAAAAGTTTAACAAAGTGGGGTGCTTCATGCAGCAGTGAACAAGGACTGCTTATTTCTGAAACTGGTCAACATCTGCTTTAATGATCTCCTGGAAGCTGCTGTGGGTTTTGTTTGATCTTCCCATGATTCTTCCAGTTATGCTCACAAGGAGCTCCTCTCCCTCTCCCTSTCTCCCAGCTGATTCCTTCAGGGAGTTGGAGCAGCAGGACAGGCCAAGGAGGTGCAGCCAGGGGTAAATGCCACACACTGGAGGGGCAGGCAGGCACCCTGGGTATGGCTGTGGTGAAGCTGATCCCCTTGGGACAGCCACACATCTGTGTTCTTTGGCACAGATACCCAACCACTCCCATCCTTTGGCCTAGCAGCAGTCCCCCTGCCACACTCCTGCTTCCAGGAAGTGCTTTTAGAGACAGATGGGATCAAATGTTACCTCAAATTTAATTTTTGGATAAGTGCATTATCTGGGCATGCATCATGAACAGGGATTACTTTCATTTAAATTAAAAAAAAAAATTCCTAGAAGAACATTCTGATGTACAATTCCCCCAGCAAATTATGGCTTAATATTTTGAGTAAATGAGTAGATCAAATTTATGAAACAGACCTTTTAAAGATAGGAAATTAGGGACCTGCATGAATTTATGTCACAGGCTACGTTTTAGGAGATACATTTTAGCATTCACAGTACAAAATGAAAGTAAAGAGCTCTGTTTCATCAGTTACTGATATCCAGCTGCTATGAAAATAATATGTTTGATATAATTCATTTGACATTTGATGGGTTTAAGGTTCCTCTGACAAGATATAATCAACTCATTATGGAGAAACAGAAACCTTCCTTGTTACAAATAAATTATTCCTAGTCATGATTGAATTACTGTGTATTCAATGAAAATGGGATGGAGGGGTTTCCAGSAGAAGTGGATATTTTATCATCAGGCCTGTGTGATAAAAGCTAACTCAAGTCACTTTATGTTTTCTCTCTTCAGTACTCTGATTAATGAGTGGCATTATTTTTCAAACTAACAAATTAGGCCTTTCCTCTCCRTTTTTTCACATTTGATCTGCTAGATCAAAGTATAAAAACTGTGTCTTTCCTTTTTATGCACAAAGCCTGGATAAACAGCTTGAACAGAGTGTTCTTTTACTTTTTCTTTTTTTTTTTTTTGCTTATTTTTAAAAATCTCAACAGTGTTTTTGAAGAAAAGCTAGCTTTATGGGTGGGGTGTGAACTGTCTTTTTTAAGTTGGAACATGTGATTAATTTCATTTTGGTCTTAACATCAAATATGCTGCATGCTGTGTTTTCTGCACCATTACTTTGGAAGAACAGGAGAAAGTGGTATCATTTTGCTGGAATTGATTAATTAAAAATKCATCTCCAGAGGCAGCTGAGGCAATGCAGCCATCCAGGACTACAGAGCAGTGCTGAACATGTTTGGGACTGAAGGAACAGCACAGTGAGTGCCAGTCTCAGAGATCAACTTCCATGATTTCAAAGGAATTTGCACATGCAAAACCTTTTCACAGTTTTTATGGCCTGTAAAATAGATCAAAATAATGTTTCGTGGTGGAAACATAAARACAGCAATGAAAATGAATCTGGGATGACAAGTTTGGGGAGCAGATCRACATGTGAGGTGGAACCCTGCAAAGACCACCAGAGGACCAGGTTCCCTGCTTCAAAAGTTTCTAATTATAACAGTGCTTCTTAGACACTGAACAAAACACACTAGGGCCATTTTGAAGCAAAGGCACATAAATTACCCAGCAGCTACTGATTGTTTCTCTAGACTTCCAGAAATATTACCTCTCACAGGAGCCACTTATTATTTCTGCATATCTAAAGCATAAAAAATGTTTCGTATACAGTTAAAAGGAAGAACAGACCTGAGAGCTATGCACCATTTCCCCTGCTCTTTCTTGTTCATCATTGGCAGGAAAGAAGGAAAAAAAAACGTATTTCTTTGTTCTTTGCCATTATTATAGCATAAAATGTATGATATGTGTGTGGCTTCATAGCTCACAGAAAATTTTTCCYGTACTGTGCTTAATTAATGTTACTMCATAGGGTCATGTGAAGTCCAAAAAGATCTAAACAAACTGAAAAYGAACAACTGACGCCACTAATACTGCAGGAAACAAGAATGATGCAATGCACATAAAGTCACTCTAAGTCTCTCTAATTCCACATGTGCCAGTCCTGACTCTGCTCTGTGTATTATCTCACTGCCAGTTACAAGCAGTGCAATTCACCATGACACAGAGGGATTTAAAAATTAACCTCCAGCTATTCCACTAAGTACCATTCACTAGAACGTGATGATGGCTCACGGGAAAGCTCGCAAGGTCTTGCAAACTGCCCATTGAGACTGAATGGTAAAGTAATAAACTCCCACGAGCCCCTGCTTCTTTTCAAAGTGCAGCTCTGTAACCCTTGCCAAAAGTCAGAAGAATCTCATGTTGCCATACTTTTAACTCTCTTAGATGGCTTTGAAAGCTGTGGTATCCAAGGTCTCCATCATGCTGACAGGTTTGAGTCTGCAGTTTCTTCTCAAGAAAGAGAAGAAACTCTATTGCTCCAAGTAACTTTTTAAACTCTATTGCTCCAAGTAACTTTGACATCTTTCATTTGGTCTTTGTTTCCTTCTGCATTTTTTCCCTTGTTTCCTGGAGCTGTGAATCACATTTCTTACCTATTTACCAATGTTTTGTAAGGGTTTTTCCTTGCCCTGGGTCAGCTGACCACTCTTGGTTTTCAGAGAGAGATGTGAAAAAAAGATGGAAGAGACCTATCTACATAATTAATATACAGATAATTTAKTGCACTGTTTTCCCCATTTAGACAAAATTAGATAACCTCCTCTGTGGGAAAATACATGACTGCAGTCTAAGGAGAGCAGAGACTTTAATATATGTGTAGCTAGCCAGGATTTCTTCAGTTCATGCTTTTGTTTCTGCTGTTGTTTGTAACCACATTACAATTGTGTCTCTCTCACTGAGTTAATTACATGTGATAACTATTTTCTGGAATTCAAGCTCCTCTGAAACATGAAAGTCTCTTGGCTGTCCTGCAGCTGTGCTGTTCACAGCTGTACACAGACAGAGGATATGAACCATGATACAGGTGTTTTAACTAAGATTATGGAAGTGGGAATCTGCATTTTTAGTGTGGTCATTTCGGTCTTCTACACTATCAAATAGCTGTAATTTAGTTAGCAGCCGTAGCCTTTGTCAGTGAAATTAAAGCAGTTCCTGCACAGCTGGGAGAGGATTTGAGAGCAAGATCTCTGTGGATGCTTTGTGGGGATGAATGGCCAGGCCAGTGGTGGGAGGCAGGAAGCGTTGATGGAGAAAAGCGGAAAAAATCATGGGAGGGGTAGAATTTATCTGCTGTTGATGGTAAATATGTTCATGGAAGAAAACTGATATTAAAACTAGAAGAAATAAAGGCTCTCTTCCCACCATCCTCTCTCAACAGGAAAGGCAGTTGAATTTGCTAAAAAGGAAAAAAAAATCTTGGCAGTGAGTGCCTGGAAACACAGGAAATTTAAAATCTAAGGAAGTTAGACCTGCTACATTGCAAGAATCTGTCTACATTGCAGGAATTGCTGAGAGAAAGGCTGCTTGGGGTGACTTCTTTTGTTACCATGGGAATAGAAACAACTGATTTAGCAACACAACAATCAGTCAGGTTGGGYTAATTTATGTGTATTTCACAAAAAGATATCTTTTAGCTTCCTGATCTGAATTGTCATAAACATTAATCTGTTTACTTGGCAATATTCAACAAAAAAACCAAACCAAAACAACACACCTTAAAAATTATTTGAYATCAGGATTTGAATAATTATTTTGCAGAATGTGAACCTGAAAAGTTAGTGGGGTTTTTTTGCTTGTTTGGTTTTTTTTTTTTTTTTAGAAAATAAATTTGAAACTAAGCAAAACAAGGCTAATTGATTGATATAGATTTTTAACTGCTTCTTGCTAAAATCTATTGCATAGACAAGCTGCTGCCAATAGCAAAGCTATTTCCTCTGATCAGCAATAAAAAATTATTAGGGATTGGCAAATGGATTCACTAAGATAATTTACACAATCATTATTTTATAAATGATGTTTTAACTGTCCTCAATAASTGCAGAATGTGATTAGCTTAGTTCCCTTCAGTCAAGCCTTACTTTGTTTTCCCCACTAAAGACATGAGCAGATTTTTTCTCAAATCAGAAATTACCTAGAAATACAGAGCCTCATGTTTCTATTTTCTGAATTAGCTTCCACTGTAGAAATGGGTTATAATTGAAATGACAGGTGTGTTTAGGTTCTTCAAAAGCAATTCTGGGAGAAATTCAACCACCTCAAATCCATAGGTTTGGATTGTATATAATGGAATTATTAGTGTCATCATTTTGTCTATGCAATGAGTTTTAACTGGGGCATTTAAGAAGACTGGGTACCTAAAAAAATTAAACTTTCTGCAGAAGAAAAGTTCTGTCTCACAATTCTGCATGGTGACCCTGATCTAAAGAGAGGCAGGACCCATTCAGGTGTGAGAGTGTGCTGTGCACCCTGTGCTACAGACATTGCCATGGTTTGTGAGTTTGTGTCCCCTAACAGGCATGGGACTGAAGCCTTCTGTGTTAAAAAACAGCTTTTCTTGAAACTGAAATTTTTTCCAAATAATTTCTTTTTTGGCATTCCTAATTTCAGCTTGTAACATTTGTCATTTTATGTARCTTAATTACAGCTTCTTATTGTAATAACGGATTATAATTTTTAAATTTTATTTCAGAATCACTAGAGAATTGCTACTTAGGTTTTAATACTTGTCCTAGACCAAACTACCTCCTTTTTATTAAATTGTAGGAAAACGCACACACAGAAATTAAACAAAAGGGACATGGGAACAAACTTTTTTCCAGTTTGAACAACTATTATTAAATAGAAATTTCCTGTAATTATGTTGTAATAAAGGAATACTAATAACATTAAACTTGAATAAAATTCAAGTTTAAAATGTTTTGCAATTAAAACATTTGATTATATGTCAAATATTTTGAAACTGGTTAAAAGCACATCTCATAACGATGGAATTTCTTCAGGAAACTGGAAATTCCATTTATCACCAGTTTCATTTTGTAAGCTCTTGCTCAGCATCAGTTTTACATCTAAATCTCCTAGCTGACATGGAACTTATTTAAAACATAACTCTGAGGGATCAGCTTTTGAGATACACATCTCATTTCCGAGATGGGCCCAGTGGGACAGCAATTAAGCAATCATCTTCCAACCCAGTTCAATAATGGCAAATAAAGGCTTGAAAATCAACCAAAACACTACTTGAACACATTTTAGTGTTGTTTATTTTTAAATAAAGTTGTCATTTATAATTTTCTCCTGCCTTTTAGTCATTCCACAAAACCCCAACACAATGCCTGGAGCACTGTTTTTATTAATACCTTCCTCAGGCAGAAGGCTGTAAATTTTCCTGCATTGTGGAAAATGCATTGTGAAGAACTTCAGTGAAACAATAATCCTTACTGGGATATTTCAAGACATACCCTGTATGCATTCTTGCTGCTGTTGCTGTTTGGCAATAGCAGTGGACTCTTACTAAATCCTGTGAATGCCCTCAAGTCCCAGGAGTCACTTGCCAAGGGAATTCACGTTGTTTCCATCAATAGCAATATCCCAAGACCATCCAGGACTGCAGCTAAAGCAGCCTGGAGATTTCTCTGGCTGATTGAAGTGGGGTCATCTTGATCTGCAGGGACAGTTCCTGTGCTTTTGCTTTCAGCCACATCCATTTGCTCCCTCTMATTCTGATTCCTTGGGCATTCAGCCCCTCACCAAGCACAGCCAGGGAGATTCCCAGGAGGCCAAGTCTGTTGGCTGCACAYCCCCTCTGTGCTGCTGCTGGGTGTGATGCAGAGCTGGGCATGGTGTGGACACTGCTGCTCTGCTGGAGGACAGGGCATAGCTGCAAAACTACTTTCCAACCAGTTGCTTTTGATACTCATTTCTTTCTTGTCTGGCTCCTGAAGAAGGAGGCCTAATTATATGGACTGTACAGAATTTTTCCACTGGGAGAAGAAAATTAAAAAAATTTACCACCAAGGGAAAAAAAGACAGGAAAAAGATTTCAGTATCTTTGTCCTTATGTTCTTTCCCAGCAGCAGTGACAGAGAGAAATTATTTGCTTACTGAACTGAATATTTCAGAGAAATATATTTTTTGCCAGATAGTTTTGCACAGGATTCTTTTCCCTTTTTTTTTTTTTTTTTTTTTTTTCCACAAAGAAAATAGAAAAATATTTCACCATTTGGGAAAGGTTCTATCAAGAAGACTTTACTAATAAAATTAGTAAATTTTTCATCCTAAATGAATGAATAGCATTTAAGTTTTCCAAAGAATAACAATGCCTGTTCCATTCATAATTTACAAGAAATGAKAAAAATGACAACATTTTACTCACTGGGTTTTCTAACACAGAACTGTRTCACTTCATTTAGTGAAATATGCAGTAAGACAGATTAGCAGAACTGGAGTAAAACCAGGACTTTTAGGAAYTGTACCAGCATCTTTAGAGTTAACCATCTGCATTCCCTAAATGCTTTTCTCACAAATGTTGTACTCTGTGCATCAGATGTKACCAGCCAAAGAGCTGCTTATTGATCCAGCAGCCTCATTACAACTTGTACAATGYGAACTTACCATCACTGGCCATGCCATTAGTGTAATTATCTTATTTCATTAGCGATAATGCCATTTTACATTACAGTATATTGGCTCACTTAAAAAGTAATAAAGATTTGCAATCCAGAGATGTATTTGTTAACTTCAGAGGGTGCCTCTGAACTTGTCCTTGGCCATGCTCACTACCAGGATGTGCAGCAATACCTAAGGCTGGGTGGTTCTGAGGGTGGCAGCCCTCCTATGCTGGTGGTGCAATGAAATTTAAATAAGTGTAAGGCACTGATGTCCATGCCTGGCTTCCTGGAGTTTAGGAGGAACAACTGCATCTCTGAGGTTTGGATCCTGAAAGGCAGTTTATTTCTCATTCATGTCCCAATAACTGTAAGCCAGACACTCTGAGGAAGCATTTTTGCTCCCAACCTCATGGTCTCTATCAGGATCTGACCTTTCACGGGGGCTTCTGAGCAGAATGCAAACACTGGTGGGTGATACACCAAAAAGCTGTGAGTATTTTGAGGGATTTCCTTTTCTCCTCTTACGTGCTGACTAGTAGAGCAAAATATAAGTTCCTGTGGAGACTACCAAAACTCATCACTTGCCTGGGCTCAGAAAAGTTAACTTGAGGCTTTGCCTGGGGTCCTTCACTGGGCAGTAGAACTGGTGGCTGGATCCTGAGTATCTGTAAATCTAACAGGCAACCACCCTTCTCAGTCAAGCAGAGGCTGCCAGGTGTTTTYGACTTCTCCTTGGCCTCCTTTTTTGTGTCCTACCTGTGAGTTCAGCAAGGAAGCAAGCTCTGGGATGGCTTCATCTCATACTTTTGCTCCCTAAACTTTTAGTGAATGAGCAGAACATCCTCTTCCAGGACATGCTTCTGCAGTGACAGAAAGGCTCTTCCTCACCAGAGACCTGCARCACTTAAGCTTTGAATCACAGATCACAAAGCCCACTCAGATTGGGCACTGGAAATTTTATATATGCTAATACATCAACTTTAGTTTRATATATTTAATTTGCACTTATGCATTTTAACAGTGGACAAGCTGATCTGTGTTTTTCAGCCAAGTAAAAAGCTAAAGTATGAGATTAGACTGGAAAACTGTTCAGAAGAAAAGCAGAAATCGAGCATGTTAAAAGAAAACACATTATTTCACTGTCTTGTCTTTGCTTTCAGTTATGAAAATACCCCATAGCCCTTCTCTACCACAGATGAGAAGTGACTTTTCTTAGAGAAGAAGTTTTTCAGAGTGGACAAAGCCTGAGTTCWCTCTTGCAGATACACAAACAAATGATTCACATTTTAAAGCAGTTTGTGTGGTCTCTACTTTTATTTCTTCTAACTAGGTAGTATTAATGGAATCTGCTACCTTAGCACTTTTGTTCTTAAACTTTATGACAGCATGAATAAAACTACTTTTCAGATTACTTATTTCTGGCCAGTCCTTGGAAACACAGACACTAGTGTGTTGTTTTCTTTCACTGGGCTTTTGTTCTTCAAGGATTGCCATTAAAACCACAGTTWGTAGACTGGGGTCTCTCAGTTTGCCACTTTGGTCAGTCTCAGGCATTTGGCATGGCGTGTAAGGGATGCAAGAATTGCCACCTTCAGTGTCAGCTCTGAACTGTGTCTTGTCCAGTGTCCAAGAATACTGAACCCAAGAATTTTGGGAAAAAAATATTCAAAAAAAAAGATTTATTATATGTAATTAACAAATCATGCTCAACTCTAACACCAGTCTGAAGCTGGAACAGTATTTAGTAATTGAATAACATTTGAAAGATGTTTTTAATCTTAGTAGAACTATGAATAATTTTTATTGTAATAGAAAAATAGAATTTTATTCTTTTCTCTTAATACCCTACCGCTATGATATACAAGCACAAATTTGTACACAAAAAAAAAAAAAAAGAGAAATTGAGAGGCTCAGAATTGGAAAAGAGTTTATTAAAATTAATATTTAATAAATGCTTTTAACATGCTAATATCTTGAACAAGGATGACTTGGGAATAAACTTCTCACAACTGTGTTCAAGAAGAATTTTAAGCCATTCCRTGGCAACTTAGCTTCACAAAATCAGTGAGCCTCATTATCCTGCTGTAGAAGCTGGTGATGAATCCCCCCTAACAGTTGGKAGTACAGGTCTTTAAATGTAAACAGATGCTGTTCTTTCATGGCAGATGGATGCAGTAAACTCACATTCTAACTCCTTGACTCCAGGACACAAGTCAAGAAACATGCACGTTCAAAGTATTTGCAGTGAAACATAAAAYAAGAAACCTGAACATCTAAATCTTTTTGCTTATCCAAAACTGTCACCTTATCATGCTCTTGTCATTCAAAGAAATTGTCTTCACTGAGAAAACACATGGGATAAATACCAGAAATCATCCTGCTGTTGACACATATACACAAACATACTCACAAAGTGGTCTCAGTTCTGCACAGCTGATCATTTAATTCTGTAAGTCTAGACAGTATCAGAGCACTACACACTGCCAGAAATAATCTCACATAGTCAAAGTGATGGATTAGCAAATTTCATCACTCTTTTCTAGTACTGAGATTTTATGAATTGTGCATTGTGGGTTTTGATTTGATGTTATGAAAGATGGATTTGATAAATGCATTGTTTGTGTGYATTTAATTTTTCACTAGAGTTCTAGCTGAAACATTGATGATTTCCTCAGAGTACACATGAAGATAGCACTGCTGAGGGTAAATAATGGTGTGATATATATGCAAAGTGTCTAATTGGGGGGTGTGGGAGGGAGAGAACAGCTGCTCCTTTCAAGATCAATCTCAGGTATCAAGAGTGTGAATTACTGCTTTCTAATCTCCTCAGTCATGCCCTGAGACTGTAAAACCAAAGGCTTTATTGCAGAACTGCTCCTAGAAAACCATCGAATGATTATCTGATCTTTGAAATGGATACAAACTCACCATAACTTYGGGAGCAGCAGGTAAAGGTCACACACTGAAATTGTTACTGGTAACAACCAGACATGCTGGCTATTGCTGGCTTAAAGATAGTTGTAATGACTAATCTTACCAAGCCATCAAAAAGGGTAAAATAAAATGGTTAAAATCTGGTCAGGAACACATTGCAAGTAACCCTGACCATTACCAGAAGAAGATGCTGTTCTGTAAGTACTTCTCTAAAATACTTTACTGCATCTTTGCCTCTAGGATTCCTCTGTATTCAAAAGAAAGAGTGAGGTTCCCACAGAAAATTATTCAAAGCAAGAACCTGCCTTTGATTCTTTGACGATGCCTTTGAGGAGCCCTTCCCTCTGCAGAAGATAGTGTCATGAATATTTTATAGAGTGTCCTGCAGAGCAGTGGTGCTGGTGCCCACCCACACCAAAGGGCAGCCAGTGCTCTGTGMATCCACACCCTGCTCCTTCAGTGGGAGCTTCTCCCTGAATCTGGCATGGAGATTTCCAGTGAAGGCAAAGCTCAGTTTTGCTGTTGTAGGGCTGAGGTTCAGACCTGCCAAAAGAAACCAGCTCTTCCCATTGCCCTTCCAAGAACCTGTCATGGCTGAGGGGCCTGAGACTGGGAGGTGTCATCCCAAATTTCACACAATGTGTAGATACTGCTGTTCCAGACATTCTCATACCTGTTCTCAGACTGCTGTCTCTGTGTCCTGACTCGTGTGGTGGGGAAAGGGGGATTGTGCTGCTCAGCTTTGCCAGTCCTGCTTGAAAGAATGCTCTCCTTGAAAACCTGTGGAGCAGAGGTGTTCCCTTCTGTTTTATAAAATTCCATCCAAAGACAATGGAGAAATAGTTCAACAGATTACTAGAGCTATGGCTGAAATTGCCTTACTGGTGATGAGCAACCCTTCCTTTGCAGATTTTCTGTTGTTTGGGAAGAAGGTATTACTGGGAGAAAAAGATTCACCTGAATATGGAAATTTTTCCTCTGAAATTTGATTAATAGAAAATACAGCCACCCCATAGGAGAAAAGAAAAGAAAAAAAAAAGAGATAACATAATAACACAAAACTGATACAAGAAATATGCCAGAGGAGTTTRAAGCCCTGCTGCTGGGATGCTGGCTCTTTCTGGAGTGATGCAGTACATGAGTAGGAAGCAAGACAGCTAAAACAAAGGGCCAGATGATAAAGTAATCATTAGCTCACACCTGAAGGAGATTTGTGGTGGTGTTCTGCCCCTGAACAGAAAATACACTGAGAGCGTCCTCTCACTGTCTGAGGTTTCCAAAGGATTCCTGAGCAAACAACCATGGGTAGTTTAACATCCTAATTATAGCCTGCTCACCCTCCATTCTTGAAGTGTTGCTGAGTTCTCTGGCACAACAACTGTTGGAGTGTGCTTCCCAGAAGTCTTGGGCTCCCTGCCACAGTAACACACTTGATTTATATCAAACTTTTACCAGGGGACCTAGGGGAGACTTGATTGTGGATCTGATGATAATTTTTTCCTTCAGACCTGGGAGCCAAGAGCAGTCCTCATTCTGTTCACACCTGTAGGTGTGTGTCCAGATCAAAAGTCCTAGAGTCATCTGCTCCCTCAAGTGCTCCCTGGAGAAGTGAAATCTGCCTCCGTGTGGGATGAAGAGCTTTTTCTTCCTTGTGCTTGTTCACTTGACAAAGTACTAAACTTGTTAAAAAAGGACTCATTTTCTTAGGTTACTGGAAGGTTTAAAGCTTCTAAGCACAAATCACTTTTTTATTTAATTATTTAAAGAAAGAATTGAGAACATGGGGCCAAAACACCTCTCAGCTCCCCAGGGTGCAAGTCCCTGGCTTCGGTCCAGGAAGGGAAGGAGACTGAGTCCCTCCACACTGGCAGCAGGAGGATTAAGAACAGTGAGTCTTGGCCCTATGTACAGAGCAGGCCCTGTACTCTCCACATACCACAGAGCCAGCCTACTGCAAAGGTTTACAGCTGGGATGAAGCTGGCAAGGCAGGATTTCTCCTCTTTGTATATTCCTTAATTTCCACAGTGTCAAGATTATTTGTTTCTTGGAGACATGGAAACGTGTTCGACAAATAGCGCAGGCAAATCACATCACTTGAAACTTTTTTGGCTGCAAGGTCCAGAGTGGGACTGTAGCTGATTATAATTCCTTTTATATTCTGAGAAGGCTCAACAATCCTTAACTGAGCTTCATAAATAAGAGCTGATCGTTACTTGCCAGTAAATAAAATTGATTTTAAAGTTGTGACTTCCAAGATTCTAGTGACTGTAGCTTATTTATGAGCACAACATGGGCTAAATGCTTCACTGCAAAAAATGCACAGAGAATAAGTACCTAAACTGTGAATGAATAGTGATTRCTAAGTACCATGAACATCAAGGCTRAGTGCTCTTCTGAGTTAAGCACCATTAAATTGTTTGCTTCTTCACTACAGAAATYGCAGTGATGATGCAAGAATATGAAAAAAAAATCTTGATAGTGGTGATGTAGTGGTGCTCAAAAGTAAGAGCTGGTCATGATATACAGAAAAACCCAAGAGACAGGGAGCTTCAGATTAATTTTTTTCTTTCAGAAATAGACACCAATAATATCCACAGCTGAAAACACAAGATCTGAGGGTTGGTGGTCAGATTTCTAAAAGTCACAACTAACTTTGGAGGTGTACCTTGGGAATATTTGACAGCTTGATTTGGAGAAGGGAAATACTACATGCCAGCTAAAAAATCAAATACAAGGCAAACCATCCAAACCTTCATATGTATCCAGCGAAATTATGGCACAGCTGGCAACAATCTGCCCCAGCATACAGAAGATGTCCAATATCTTTACCTCAAATCCCACCCAAATAACCTGCTCTTTGATGTAGTGTAAACATGGACTTTTCCACAAGATTGTCATCGTGAGAGATTCAGTCTGATCAGAGAAACTGCTACTCCTGGGTAATTTATTTTGGTGTMCTAGGTCCTTATTCTTGGATAATATCAGCAAAACTTTGTCTTCTTCATCTGTACACAGAAAAGRAAGAAGTTTCTGTCAGAATAAACTTCAATAATTGATTCAGAGCCTTTATTTAAATGCTAAATCTAAGCACATATTAATACACATTGTATTGTGTACTAATTGTACATTGTACATCTCTGAATGGTACTAAAAGTCAGCACTGGCACCTCCATCATCAGCAGSTTATGTCYAACACTCCTGTGTGAAAATGGATGYTGAMAGACARAGACCTGCTCAYTTCAGTCACCTGAACATACCCTTGTGAACAGGCTTAAGAAGTCAGCGAGAACAATCWAAGAGGACAGTGCTTGAATAAAAATAAGTATGAACTTTTCTTGACATTCTACAACTTCATGGCTGAACAGTAGAAAAATTTGAATCATTTAGGGATTATTCTACATTGTTTTAATTATGGTAAATTGAATTACTAACAGGGTATTAGATTATCAGCATTGTTTATCGTGGTAACTTTTCAAATGCCCTTGAAGCATCAGAAATAGACTGTTACTGAAAGGAAGGAGACCTACAATCATTGGGWTGTTCCAGTATGGCATCTCCTTCCTTGATATGCAAAATGAATCATTAATATAGGATCATATGACTGAATATTCTGAAAAACCTACAGAGGTGAAGTAGTATAATCTGAAGGAGGGCAAATGAAAAAAAGATCCATTTGCTATGAGAATTTCACCCAATTTTAACATAGATCATGGCTTTTCATGTCTAAAAAATTGCTAGACATGTAAAAAGCTTCAAAATGCTACGGGAATTGACCATGGAATGCAATTTAAGGGTGGCTGATTTTTGGCATTTACAGATAATGTTTTTCCTCTAATGGATCTGTCTTTCTTTAGTGGATGTTTGAACCTGTTCCCAGGAAGATGTTGAAAGCACCAGTTTTGTGCCTTTCATCACCAGCTGGTCTATATGGACATTTATCAAGGACCTGTGGCTGTCCATCCCAGAAATAATCCAGGTAGAAGGCAATCAATAGGTTTGACCACTGCATTACTCCAATCCTATTGGTGTTGCATTTGAGGAATCACAGCAGACACATCTCTGTGTTTTGTCAGTTTACATAAGCCAAGTTTTTGAATTGTTGGRTTAGATCATGCTATTTTGTGAGTTCTTACAGGTTATTTGATAACATTTTCTCTGCTTGAGTCAAGGCTAGCAAAATTGTCCAAAGAACAATTGAGGGTAGGAACACTTCTTCCCAGGCTGTATATTTTGTCATCAAATTGTTCTTGGCTAGTGAATGTCAGTGCAGAATAATTATTCTATATTTGGAGGAGAGAAAAAAAAAAATATCCTTTTTGCCTTTAGCCACAGATAAATTTCAGCAGGGAGAGATTAATCACCCTTGCAAAATGGCCACCCAGGTAAGGACTTGATAAAAACTTAGGCACAAAAAATTTCCTCTTAGGGTGGATTTGATTTCACTGTCCTGGCTTTTGCATAGTATTTGATTCAGGGGATGGTTGAAGTCAAGTGGAGAGAGTCAAAATGCTCTGTTCCCTGATTCCAATTAGGTAGATGACCTCTCTGAACTGCTGGTAGTCTTTGGAGAAAGAGTAGACTTAGGACTGAGGCTGAAATTGAGGCCAGGAATAGCAAACAGTTTTAAAATGATCTCTTAGCCTTCAGAAAGTTGAAAAAAGCCCTCTTTTCCTGATTTATTCAATCTGATGTGAAAGGGAGAAAAATATTTATATCAGAGCTTCAGTCATCCAAGTTCTGAGTCATGTGAGTAGCAATTTATTCATGTTAATTCAATGAATGCATCAGCTTCAAAGACAATGCTCATATGACTCCAGATTTGGAGGATCAGGACTTATTTATGTAATAGCTTGAAGAGTGAGAAAACCAAGAACTGTCTTTTCTAATATTCCCTCCTTGTATAATTTATTTACATTTTTTGTAAACACTGATTAGCACAGATGGTCCTAATAAGATTTTCACATCTGATCTGAATACATTTTTCTATTATTTTGCCCTTGAGAAGCTAGAAAACAGGGAAAAAATTATTCCCTGCTCCTCAACTTCCTTTAAAGAAAAAGAGAGGATTTGTTTATTGTATGAACAAAAAGAAAATCTATTTGTGGGTAGATCTTGTGCRTATTCTTTGGCTGAACTACCTTTTAGTCAGAAACAAAGAAGTAATTCCAGAAACTAAATCTTAATCAACACATGTATAGCATTACTTTACCAAGTTATTTTCATTATGTATGAGATGGAATAAATATTAATACTAACCCTGGGCAAGAGACTTTGAAATAATTTCAGAAATCATGGTGTAAGTAGGCACAGTGACAATGAGCTCATTGTTTAGCCTAAAGTATCTTTTAAGAACCAGCTTAATCAGGAAATGCTAGCAGGCTTTCCCATAAAGAGACAACCCAAGGAGCACTAGTGCAGCACTGCAAACTTCTACACAGATACTGGCTCTCTGTGAGCTGGGCTCCAGCAAAAACATGGCAAAAACCAGTCAATCTAGCTTCATTTGTGTAATTACAGATTTAAAAAATAATGAAAACATTAAAAAAATACTTTTACTTCCTCAACATGATTAGCTCACTAATTTGCAGGATTTTTTTCCTGTGGACTGTGTTATCCAGAATCAARGAAAAAAGACTTGAAGGAAGATTGAGCACTTGGGTTTCATTTCTAGAAGGGCAGGGAAGTATCTTTTGCAGTGTAAAATCTCTTTTCTCTGCCTAAAAACATATCTGGAATCCAACTGGGCTCAGATACTGAATTGCAATTTTGAGCATTTATTTCTGAGAGGAAAAGAGTAAAACATGTTTTAATGRCCACTACATAGATTATTATTGGAAATAATAAAAATTGGAAAAGCCTTTTATTGGAAAAAGCTGCTTAACTGCCAAATATCAGATATGCAGGAGAACAGCTTTAATTGCAGAGACAGTGGAAAGCCTGTTTCAGAACCAGCCTTTAAGCAGTTTTGCCACTCATTTGGGTACAAGAGCATCCAAGATAAGATGAGGACTGAACAATGGGTCCTCAGGCCAGGCAAGCTGAAATGTCTTAGCTCCTGAGATTACTGTTGATACTGAGAATYAACAGGAGCTCAGATTTGATCCTTAAGATCTTTGGTGGGGTGAAGAGCATCTGGAACTCTGTCCTGCCCYAGTTAAGGGTTAATTATTCACTCAGTGAAAGGGGCAAGGTTAACAACAGTGAGCATCAGCTCTCCTGCTTCTACCCCCTCATTACACTGAGGCTTGAAACAGGAAAATGGAAATTGAAATCTGTATCCACCTTCTGCCTATAACAAACTGAAATCACTTCAGGATGTAGAAGGTAAGGAAGGAAGTTTGCCTACATCCAAGGAAAATGCCCTAACCAGTCATCTGATAGAAAATAAAAGACCAACATCTTCATTGTGCATATTTRATTGATCTGATTGAAGAAGGATTAAAAAAATCTTTGGTGAATTCACACCAAATAATTTTTTTTTCATTTTTTTTCTGTATTACAACCACTGCAGAAAAATTAGAAAGGAGAAAACTCATTTTTTTTAGTGTAGTACAAAGGTATTGTTACATGAGTCCCAGTAAATTAAAGTCTTATAATGAAGTAGTAGTTTTCACAGAATATTAGGCAGTACAATTTTATTCCTCAAAACCTAATTATCAAAATGAAATTAACATATCTTTCAGATTACAAGGAATTCGTTTAGAATAATGAGAATTGATGCAGAGTTTAAGCTCTCTAGCTCTTTTGTCTGGCACTGTTTTTGTACTGTAGAAGGGTCTTGCCAGCCATCCTGGATTTGCTGAGCAATGGCTCAATAGCAGGGTTCAATGACTCGTTGTGAATGCCACTGCTGATGTSCATTTTACCAGGCTGGCACTGACTGTGTGGCTGTGGGATGATGATGGTGTTAATGGCATTGAGTCCTATACACAACAGAGAATGGTCATGAGCCTGCTGAGTTTAGAAAAGAGAAAGATGACTTAACATTTACTTGAACAGGAACTTCCACTCAAAATCTGTATTATTTTTATTTGAAACATTGTGCTGTTTCACTAGCTCAGCTCCCAATCACATGCAGTAATATGTGAAGCTAAAAATCAGCCTGTTTGAGTTTTACTGAGACACAACTTGTGCAGCAACAGTTTGAAGTTCTTATTCAAAATCTGATGATTAGAAGAGCTCACTGAAACAATGTATTTTATATAATACATCATTGTACTTAAATTGCTTCAGAAATACATCAAGCTTCCAGGCTTGCTAAACAGATTGAAAAAACCATAACTTAATTATGCAACTGAAAGCAAAGACAAATTTACYTAATTTTAACCAGAGAGAAGAAGCAATATTTAAAATTTGAAAAATAGTCAAGACATAAGCATTAAACTTTAGTGTTAGGGTGTTTTAAAAGGTCTCTCTGTTTTTTTCAGAAACCAACTTATTAAGCTTCCTGGTTGTCTTAATATTAGAAGGTAAGATTCACCCTCTGTTCCCATTTGAATGCAATTTTTCATGTTAATAGCCTGTTTGGGAATTTTAGTGYCCTGCTTCCCAAGAAGAATGTGGAACTAAGAACAAAAGTCTCTGTATAATAAATATTAGAAAAAATGTGAAAGGCATAGAATTTCATGAGTATTTCTCCAACTTATTATATTAAGAAGGTGAGGTCATGCTCAAAGAAACAACTGTGGTGTCTGTCTCTGCAAAACYCTGCTGCTGCCAGAAGCTCTGGCCTAAAGGAGTCATGGGACAGAGATCTGTTAGGAAATAGGGATGGAGGAATTAACTCCTAACAGCTGAGAACCACATGTTGAGTCCAAAGTCCCTGGAGAATGGGACATCAGGGTAGCTTAGTACCAGTGTATTTGGTTGTTTGTTTATTTAATACTCCAAAAGGCATAAGAACTTTTGTTTCTCACAGGGAAGATCCACTGCAGTCTAACAGAAAAAACTGAGAAAGATAAATGTGGCAATTATTTAGAACAATGCAGTCAGATGAGGAATTGGGAAGTATTGGTCCAGGCTCAAGATTTTCCCATTTTCCATGCATGCATCATCATTTCTTTTCTTTTAAATTTTTTACAGCAAGRCCTGAAGTCCAACTACAATAATGGAAACAAAATGTTTAGCAATTATTTTAAATTTCACTTACTACATATGGTGGCAGAGCAGTTTATGATTGAGGGATGACCACAAAATTCACAAGTGGTGAAGTGCAGAGAAACCATAAGTGCCAATTACACAAGGCTATATCCCTTGAGTGAAAATAAATTGGTTATTCCAACCTCCACACACTGCATGTTTGATTTATAGAGTTTCATACGCTCTCTTTATATTTATTATAATAGTTTCAATACTTTCAATTACCAGTGCTGGCTCCTGTCCTTGGGTTGGCGCCCAAAATAATTTTGTATCTRACTGATAAAGCATTGACAGGAGAGATTTACAATATTAGTAATAATAAGTATTTGTGCATAGTGTTGTAGCTGTTTCACTCTGAAGATCTCAAAGCCCTTTATAGATAGTGATTAAGCTCTGTGACTGGGTCCTTTGTGAGGTAGAAAAATTTATCTCACACTCCTTTACACTGCAAGGTTAAGAAACAGCATTTGATCCTTGCTAGTATAAGGATCTCAGATAAAAGGAGGAAGCAGACGGACTCTGAGGTCTAGCTGCTGTAAGAAGACTGAGATGGATTTGTGGTTAAAGATGTTTAAGATCTTAGGTCATGACAAAATTCAAGTGACTTTTGTAAGGTGGTAGTGTGACTGAAATCCCTGTGGAAAAGCTAGAAAAAAGAAGATACATATTTTTTTATATAAAAATACAAAGATATTATTATGCTATTCCCAGTACAAGGCAATCACACCCTGTGAATTCTTCAGAGCACCACAAAATGAAAGAAAACTGTCCTGAACCACAGGAATCAAGAAAGATCTCYTTTAGTCTCTACCTCAACTACCAGGAAAGAAAGATGAATAGAAGTTGAAGTACCATGTGTTTGTCTTCATTCTTCTCAAAGAAAGGCTGGGGCTTTTGCCTTAAAATACTTCACGAAACAAAAACCTCATCGGAAGTTTTTTGGAGGTCTCAGTTTTGGGACAGTTTGTTTTTCTGATGATCTCTGAAAAGATCCTTGAACTAGGATCCCAAATAGGAATGTAAGACTGCTGTGTGTTACATGTGTGCATGTGTCTACAAATCTCATCTGTCACTGGGAATGCAATACCAAATTTCCCACCAGTGATGGTGCTCAGCTGCATGGCTTCTGCTATGCTGAGTATTGTGCATGGACTTGTTATGATACACCTACACTTTCTCCATGAGCACTGCACAGCTGGGCAAATTCAAAGTGCTCTTATGAAAATACTGGGCAAAAAATAAAATTAAATACCATTTGAGCATAAAGAGAAAACTATTACAGATTTTCATCAAATTTGCCTTCAAAAGAATAAGATTAAGTTTTCTAAACAGTACTGGTTTTATTTTGT
>CADDXX010000007.1:5484921-5514185 GCA_902810485.1 Alauda arvensis | reverse complement strand
TGGAATACATTCCATTAAATGAGAGTCAACAGACATACAACAGAGAAGGGATTAAGCTGTTTAAATGGCATTAAAGATTAAATAAACCCCATGGCATAACAGTATCTGTTTTCCATGTGAGTTTGAATATGAAGGGTTCCAAAAAAAACCAGTGTAGCCAGTGAATTGTTTGAAGCATTTCTTGTCACCAGTGAGGTTGCACTAAGTCAGGGCTAGGGTTAGGATTTTTGTTAGGGTTAGATTAATTAGTTAATTTAGATTAATGTTCCTTAGCCTGACACCCTTGCATAGAAAGCTGTGAAAACAGCTGGGAAAACTTGAAACAGGCCTTAAAGCAGATAGGTGAGAAAATGGCTTAAGTGAGCAGTTRGTGCACTGATAWATGTTCTTGTCTCCCTGATGTCAGYGRGACTTTTGCCATTGATCTCAGTGATTAGGAGTTGTCTCATCTTAATTTGTTGTCTAATTTTTATCTAGAGTTTCCATTAGGCTGGCTGCAGTTCAGGAAAATTATTGAACCTGTGGATGGTTTCTCATATTTTTGCCTTCCTCATTCATCTCAGTAAGACTGTTCTTAATGAAAAACTATTGCAACCACCTCCGTGCAGAGCAATTCTAAAGCATATTTGTAAAAGGGAGAAGTATTACAGCCAGAATAAAATCCTCTTCCTCCAGAACAAACCCTTACACCTTCCCTTAAAGTTTATTCCYGTCTTATACTAGTCCCCAGTCTCACACTCCTGACTGAGAATGCTGTTTTWCTTTAGGAAAGGGGAAAAAAAAAGTCAAGCTCTCTTTAGAGCTGGGTCTCTTTATAAAGGCTTGGCTGAACTTYGCAAACTTTACCGAAGGGGGAACCCTCTCCCACAATCCATTTCTAGACCAACCCCTTTGATGTCACAGCTGGCTCAAGTAAACTCATTTCCTTCTTCCCTAATGTGTGTCTGATGCAATTTTGGCAAAGCATCTCTCCCTGCTGTTACTGCTGCCTGTTTTGAAAGGAGGCCAAGTGCAATGTTTAAWGTGAATGTTTGGTTTGGCCTAATCATCTGTGCTTTGTTTCACTGGTACTCCATGTTATATATTTATATACCCAAATCTATCTATAGAGATCTRTAGGCATTTCTTTCCCTCTTTCTCYCCTCCTTTGCAAATAATTCACACCACATGTTTTCATTTTATTCCTTTGTGGTCTACTCCACCCAGTTCCTAAATCAGTAAATCATCTTCATGCTTCTTCCCACACTGAATGAAAGTAAGTTCTCAATTACAGAGACAGAATTGATTTTTCAAGCCTTTGTGGTAGATGTTGATTAGTTTCTTRGTGAAACTTGAAGGTGCTTGAAAAYRGTAGRRAAGGTTTTGGAATAGCAAGRTTTKCCCAATATTATACATACTGCTTTAATGTCAATGACAATTTGAAGATGTGAGGGGAATATCAGGAGCAGCTTGTGAAGGAAATGACACGGCAGATCAGAATTGTGGGGATCATTTGCTTCTCTTGACAAGAAGACGCTGATAGTGATAGAACTCTCCAGAGTAGGAGAGGTGAGCCTGCAGAGCAATGTGTGCAGWGGGTCAGCTGTGGGATTCCCACCTTTTTGTCCCACTGCAAAACCTCTTTGTCTCAACACATGCATTCAAATTTGTTTCAGGGACTACATTTGACTCTAAAGTTAAACTTCTATTAGGAGATCAAACAGTATCAGGGGGCATTCCCATGCCCTGGGGCTAGATTGCTTATACTGCTGTACTGTTAGAATGGCCTTTGGCATTGCTTTGGTCCCAGTCAAGCTTCTAGACAATTCTGTGTATTGTTCAGGGAACAGTAGGGCCAAAGGCCATTCATGTTAAACAAAAAGAATACAGCCCTCACTGTTTTAAAAGATAAGGGAGTTTAAAACAATCTTTCATGTTGCTCAATATCTGTGCCAGAGAAGGTGCTGGGAAATGGTGAATTTCCCAACACAGTTATCGCCTGAGAGGCGTTGGTTTTTTACTGTACCTTGCATTACTGCAACCTTCTTTGCAGCTTAAACACAGGAATTAATGTTTCTCTGTATGTGTGGTTCAGAGAAATGTMTCCTCTGTCCCTTCCCTCCTCTGAAAGTAACTCCAGTGTGTCTGAGGTAGGTTGCACTGAATCATCAAATCCATTCTAGAGGACCCTTCTCCTCTCCATTGACTGTAGAGAAGAAGCAGGGTCCAGCTCTCAGCAACTTTGGGATCTGAAAGATGTGCTGCAATTGAATTATTTGGCAAAACAATAATGATACACAAGSTAGGAATGCTCCTGAATATGGATAAATAATATTACAATAAACCAATGTGGCAGGTTGACCTTGGGCAGCTTCCAGATGCCCGACAGCTGCTCTCTCAACAGAGTGGAGGAGAAAAAGGATGGAAAAGCCCCTTCATCAAGATAAATACAGGGAGATCACCTACCAGTTCCCATCACAGGCAAAACACACTCAAATTGGTAAAAATCAATGTATTCATTACCAATTAAAATATTTGGCTAGCCAAAAAACACAACAACAAAAAGAATCCACACCTTCTCCCCACACTTTATTCCCCCCGGGGGTGCAAGGGTGGGGAATAGGCTGTGGTCAGTCCCTCCCAGCCCCTCTCAGCTGCTCCTTCCAGCCCCTATGTCCAGCTACCACTGTGTRGACACATAAATGGGGTAAAATCAACACTCAAGAAAAGCTGGTGTCAAGCAGGAATGGGAATTTAGACTCCTATACTACAAGTTGCTTTTTTCTGGAGTTCAAGCRAGACTTGACCACAAGTTTCAATGCCCCACACAACTGAACAGAAATAGCAAGTGCCCACCCTGATTTCAAATGGGAAGGACTTACATGGTTCAGATCATGCACAAGAGTCTATCAAAACTGTGAGTCTTGGATACAAAGGTTATGAGCTAGATCCCTAAGTTTAGTAGTTGGATTTGAATTTTCCTAGTTTTCTTTTTTTCAAATGGGCACCTTTGAATAAATAACACAGTAGTGCATTACATGCAGACCACTGAGCCAAGCTCTTCTGGATAACAGGAGAAAAAAGAATGCGAAAGGAAAGCGAGAGTCTCAGAGAGTTGGCAAAAACTYATTCCAAAGTTAGATGTTCAGCGTGTTACATGGTGCTAAGTGTTCTTAAAATAAAACAAAAAAATCACAGACTCCTGTGTCCCAAAGAACTGTGACAGGGAAAGGCACTGCTGTTTCACCTCTGCTCAACCAGCCAAATCAATTTTCTGAYATTTTCAAAATTATTCTATTRCACTCCTATACACTCACCATCTTCAGTCAGCAACAGGAGGGGATTAGTGTGGGGGGAAATGTGAACTCAGAGTGAGGTCCTCAGCTATGAATGAAGATCATCAGTGCATAAGTGTACACAGAGCAGCAGGAACAAGTCCCAAAGCCCTAGTACAATAATAGTAACTTTTACTTGGCTAATTACGTCCAACTGATTATTTTTGGTGATTCAGTTCTGCCTGTTTGTCTCACTTACTTTTTATCAGTTATATTAGAATATAAAGAAACACAATCAATTTTTTGACTTGACTCTGCAGGAAGAAATGYTTTAATAAAAATCATGGCATGTAATTGGACAATATCAATTTTGGATTGGAAGCAGAAACAATTATTAAAGAGAATTGGCTTTTTCATTTTAATAAGGTGACTGTTTCTTCCTGATTTGTGCACAGAGTATACTTAGTGTGTTTTAAATAATTTTAATTTTATTCTGACATTAGGACACCATCTGCAATAGTAAGATAGCAATTTTATTATATTGAAGATTTAGATTTGACTAGGTGAATAGTACCAAAGAAGAACATTTTCCTGAATTATTTTCTATTTGCAGCTGTATTTTTAGATTTTGGCTTTAATTCAGGGAAAAAAAAACCCAAAAACCTGAATTTTGGAATGTACTCCAGAATAGATATTTCTGCTTTTGACTAGGCAGACTGGGAGACAGTTCAAAACAGCATTGTTAATTTATAGAAGATATGCTTAGCACACAGAAACTGCAGTCATACTGATCACTAGCAGTGCTTTGAATGGATATAGATCAAATAAGAATTTATTAATTGGGTAAATGTTCAGAAGATATGATACCTGACAATTTTAATTACCCTCTCTAGTTCCTCTATCTCTTGTAAATCACTGACTGTGTCATCTTTATCGCCAATTAAGCATGAGGCATTCTAAAGAGGCTTGCAGAAAGCAAAGCTTATAAGACTTTCTGAGGATATTACCTACATTTGTGAGACTGGACTCAGACCTGGGTCTGTGATACAGACATTGGGGCACAAATGTGGTTTCCTTATGGTGTGAGGAAGAAAATTACAGTAGTGTCATTCCTGTGCTGAAATTAGTCTTATTTGTAACAACATAGACACTGATCACAGCAAAATAGAGTTAAATATACCTGACTGAAAGAATTTAGAGTTTTCTAGTTAATTATATTATAGATACAAGAATAAGCTGTCCAATTTTAAAGCAAACAAACAAAACAAAAAAAAAAAAAAGTTAATTATATTATAGATACAAGAATAAGCTGTCCAATTTTAAAGCAAGCAAACAAAAAAAAAAACCCTAAAAAAACCCCACAGAAATTTAGAGAAACTCAAACTTGGTGAAGCCATGTGGTCTTCAAAGAACTTGAGCCCCATAATCAGAGAAAAGCAGACATGGCATCAAAGTTCCTGAGACTAACTGCAAATGTGATGGAAGAAAAATAAAGAATCAGAAGAGTAAAGACAAAAACATTAGATCARATGGTAAATGAATACAGCACAATATTTCTTACTGCATTACTGTGGGAGGATRAAAYAATGTTGGCATTTGGCTTCATAGAGATGGAAAATGATTGGTAGAAGGAGCTGAAAGGACTTAACCCTTTTATTGTGAATTCTGACACTGGATGAACTTGCTGGCTGACAAATATGAGTTGGGTACCTCTTATCCATGCCTTAAGAAAATTCTTCCCAGTTGTACTCAGGTGACTGGCCAAATAGATTTCCAAGCAGACCTCAAGGAAGCTGAAAAAAWTTCATATTGTTTTGTGAAGAATTAATAATACTTTAGACCTATTCACTTTCCTCTTGCATCAGGAAAGAAATAAATTATTGCTGCTGCTCAGTAGGGATGGTGCAAAAAGTTACTGTCTTAAATCACAGAGGGGATGACTTATGTTTGGCAATAGAAAAAGACTTAGTAAGGGAAGTTATGTTCAGGAATWGCTTGCCTAGGAAAATGCAGCAGTTTGCACCAAAAGGAAGTTTTAAAGGATACAGGAGGTAAAAATCATAAGATATTCAGGAACAGTTAATCTGCCATTTGGAATACACCTGGCTGAATAATTTATAATACCTTTTTTGTCTCTACACTTGGTCAAAATGTTTTACTTTTTGAACTSCTGGGGAACTGTCAGGGTACAGATCTGCTCTACCTTGACTAGAATGTATATTCCTATATATACATTCTAGAGAAATATTACTGGGGGAAAATTTGCTAGAATATTGCTATTTCCACATATACACATAAATATATATATATATATATATGTTTACATGTATGTGGAAGTAGCAATATCATAACACATTAATATATTTACATGGAAATGGAAGAGACTTTAACCTACAAGAGGAATGTTTAGCAGAGCTTTCATGATGTGCATGTGTATAAAAGGGACTTCTGATAACTCCGTTACTAAACTTAAACAGCTTGGTTTATTTCTGCTATCAGGCACAGCTTTCCTAGTTTCATAATCTTTCTTTACTTTTTACCTAAATATAAGGTGATTATTTTTGAAAATAACATTCTGTCAAATCTACTTTTTTCTTTTAAACTTCTGTARGATGAAAACTCCCACCTTTTGCGGTGCCTGAAGCCCTGTTGTGTACAGAAGCTGAGCACACGAAAATCTCCAGTAGCAGCAAGAAATTCACACACATATTGAGAAGATTTGATGATTTTGTAGCTTTGTCACAGGTGGATAAATTGATCTGGAAAAACTAGAACTGATCTGAACTTCTTGCCTTTAAATTGCAATCAGACCAGGTCTTTCAGTATTAAGTTGTATTAAATTTCAAACTCTCCATTCACCRGAAACTTTGAATCACCTGGGCAGAATTAATGTCATGTCTCAGCACCACCTGGTTGTGGTGCAAAAAAATAAGGGAATTGCCAAATTCTGAATATAATTGTTGATACTAAMAGTGGAGTAAAGCTATAAAGAGAAAACCTGAAAGATGATTTAGGTAACAAAAGTGCGACCTGGGCAGGTTGTAGCCTCTAACTTCAGAAAATTCACCTCCAAATATGCCAGTCCACCACAGCCTCTACAGCTGTGCTCTGGGAGTGTCCAGCTGTGAGCACAAGAAACACAAAAGTGCTCTCTGTGAACACCCAKATCTGCCTCCACTCTCTTGTCCTTCAAATGAGTGAGCTGGATCCAAAGCTGYTGCAGGAGCTCAGCACCAGGAGCTCTTCTGAGCACAGAGTTTACAACCTGCCTCTGCTCTTCACTCCCCAAGAGTTCCTACAGACCCACCCACTGCTCAGCTGCCTGACCTCACTGCCATGTTGCAGTGATGTAGATGTATGCTGCATTTTCCAAGCTGTAACCCAGATACAATATTTGGCTGCAYGTCTTGAGGAAGCTGAAGATACATCTCCATATCTATTCCTTYATCTTTTGCAAATAACAGTACTGAAAGAACTTACCCACTTCACAGCASCGTTGTGAGACTGAAGCCATTGTTGCATTGTGACTTTGAAGAGGTAAATGGTAAGCATTATTATTTGATCATCACTCTTGAGCGATAAAAAAAAAAAAAAAAGGAAAAAAACCCACCCCTTTTGCAGTCAGGTTGCTCAAAAGAAGAGATAAATGCTGCGATGAAAGAAAGGTCTTGAGCACAGATGTGAAGTATCTCTTGAAACCTATGTGATCTCCCCACCTGCACATCTCTCTCCACCTGCTCAGCAGCCCCTGCTGTCACTGAACAGAAAACATTTGGCTTTTTTGCTAGAGCAACAAAGGGAAACAGTGTACACTGAATATTCTCAGYCCCTCCTCTACATCTGTCCTTACCACCTCTGATATGTAGACTGTGTAATCCCCTCTGAGAACATTTTTCTAACCTCCTGAATAGGTGCTTTAAGAAATGCTATGCAATCCATCACCTTGTGAGTCTTGGTCTATGCAAGGGGGGCAGCAACATTAACATTGTGATTATCACTGTGAAAGCAAAATGAAGCTCTACTCATTTTCAACAGCATTCAGACAAAGCAGACAGCAAATATCCAATGAGCTAGAGATTTACCTGTTAAGTGATTACTCTCACACTTATTGAACTGTGAGATCATTTTAATCCATCAGTATTAAGAAAGTAGTGACCAAGAAATAGACAGGTCACCATACACATGCACATGTTTCCCATGGAGTACACCTGCTTGGGCTGAGATTGTCAAGGACTACAAACAAATACACTGATATTTTGGCCACCTGCAATGCACAGTGAAGAGGCTACAGCCAAGGCCAGGTGCTTCAAAAAGAGGACTATCTTTTGTCACACCTATGGTACATTGTTTTATACTTATCTTCATGGCCAGGGAAATGGATGTATGGAAAAGCAATATTGCTCTCTGAGCTCCTGTTCTGTTAAACCATGACCTCAGCCCTCTCCCTCTTATGTGGTTATAACTTCATTAGTCCTGCATCACCAGAGAGCCTTTTAGGGTAGACAAAGCAGGACTTTAATTGGTGAGACAAAACATTTGTGTTTTCTCATCTCACATGATAGAAGACTAGAATAAAACCACACCTTTTTTTTTTTCTTCCTTTGCAAGTAATAATTTATAAGGGTTCAGAAATGAAATAAAGAAATGTATCTTCATCTATTTGTTTAGGAATTAAGAAATTAAGGTTCTTTCTAGCAYTTGTAACTGTAAGATTAACTCAGTAATCTGGTTTCTTATCTGGCTCCTACCTGCCATGCCTACCTCTTGTACACAGGAGAAGTCAATAGCACTTAACTTCTCTAATTGAAATCAGCCTGCTGACTTAGTCTGCCCATGGATACAGAAGCTGGACTGTAATAATCTGTTCTGCAGAGAATTAATCTCCTGGGAGWGAGGCAGACCTAATTACCAGCCTCAGTGAAAAGTCTGGATTTGCTATTGCTGCTTGTGGGCCCAGCTGGAGGAAAAGGCCCAGCACACCATTTAACTAATCTCTTCCTGAAATGTTTGAAACATGCCTAATACTACAGCTTGTGCAATTGGTTTTTGTAGCTCCAGTAATAGGGTAGAGGCTCTTTTTTCAATCACACTTAACATTAAAACAATCTGGGCCTTGCATCTGGCTCAGGGCAATGGCCTGAAAGTCTCTAGAACTTATGAGTAACCCCAGGCTCACAAATGGCACTTCCACCATGTGTTTTGCAGTTACAAGTCAGCATTTATGTAGGCCACAACTATTTTTCTAGAAAGAAGAGTCTCTGCCAATGGCAAACTGAGAGCATAAATATTTCCCTTGCATGAACAGTGTATCAGCATATCTTTTCAGCTTTGTTCAAGTTTGTATCCCACAGGACAAAACACAAGGAGGTTGCAGCCAGCACATCATTTGCTGGGCTATTTTTCATGAAAGGGTCACTTTTTCATGAATTTTCTTCCATATTTCTTCCAGAGTGCTGAGCACTCTGATGATTAATTGATAATGTTAAAAAAGAATATCAAACCTAGTTTTCCAAGTGTAAAATGAGAAGTCAGATGCAAAAGCCAGTTAATGGCAGGCAGTCCAGGAAATAAAACTAACAGCTCTTGTGTGAGCTAYCCCACATCTTTGAGAAAGTATTTTCTTGATGTAAAGAGACTGAATTTGAACTTTAGAAGAAATGCTCATAAACCCCATGCCTTTTAATGGTGCAATCATGGTAAAGATTGTATCAAATGTCTCATACATCATAATTTATAATTCTTCATGCAAATATGAAATCCATGCAGGATTTATTTGTCCTTTGTGGACTATGAGAACCACGTCATTAAACAACTAGCACTCTTTTAATATTTTTAGCTTGTTCTCAGTTCAGCAAATTCAGAGACCAAATTTTGCAACATAATATGATGGCTCAAATGCAGTAGATGCAGGTGGAAATGGAGCAGCACATCCACAGTCCTTACCTGCACTGACTTTAGCTGGACTCTGGGAAGTTTCCTGTAGGAGAGGAACTTTTTTTATTGCAAACCTCCAGAGTCAACATACAATTAAAAAAGCAATAGTTTTGTTGATGAAACTGGAGCCTGGCTGATGTTGGGCAGTGTGGACAGTGGCATCAGAAGTGGTGACAGATTTCARCCAGGCAGGGTGTCTTGGATGTGTTTGTCCAAGTGTAGATGAACCTTTTTTACTGCAGGGAATTGCTGTATGGATGAACTGACAGCAACCAAAGCCAATGTTTTGGAATCACAGGGTAATTCAGACCACATTTTCTGCTGCACTTTCCCCAGTTGTGAAATTGCCCTCTATTCTCCCTTTGAGGTTCAAGATCTCACAGTCTCCCCGTTAGAAACAGGAACTCTCTGTGTGAATGGAAATCAGAGACTTGCATCCTGCTGTGTCCATGCAGATGCTTCAGCTGAAAGCAAGCAGCAACAAGATTTCTAACAGAAGGCAGCTTGCAAAGTCAGGAAACAGGAAGGAGAAGGAAGAGTCTGAAGATCTCTTTAAGTGATTGGCTTAACTAAGTCCAATTAGCCAGAGGCACTACTGAACCTAAAGGYTTGACACTCCCTGAGAGCACTGTGCCAATTCTGGTACTGGAGTTCCTTCTCCRTGTTTTGCCAAAATGACCAGCTTTTGTGGTGATAGAAATATTATTTCCCTTAATGGGAATTTGCAAAACTTTCACAGAAGATGGCCCTGAACCACAAACTGAACCAGTGGGTTCATTATGTTGAGCTTAGAATCAGCAAGTGTCATAGTGATACAACAGACTTCGTTATTAGTAATAAGTTTTACTTTCCCCAACAGACATGTCTGTGAAAAGAGTCTTTTATATTTCCCTTAGTGTCTTTCATATTTCCCTGCTTTTTCATAGATGTTTTATTTAGTTTATTTTACTTGGGTGTATGCAAATCAAACCTCACCAACCTTTAGTGAATTTTCCAGTCTGCTCTCCCACATGCAATTATGTGACTCCAGGTATCAGATAAAAGTAATTGGTTATAATATTTCACTTTATCAATAGAAAGATGACATCCCTTGTCACATGAGAATGTCATAATTCATTCTGGATTGCTTTATTACTGTGTCAACACTCAGGCATCTGAAATAAGCTTTAAATGCCTTATTTATGAACCTGGAGAGACTCACTTCAAATTTTAGATTGGAGCTAGAAGTCTCAAGGTTACAGGGCTTTGTCCAAGGTGAGTCAAGACATGAGTTCATCGATCAGCCTAGAAGTCCCAGTCCTTAAGACAGGGCTGAGGACTGAAAGAGATATTCTTTCCATTAAGAGCATCCTTGTAAGTCATGAAATGGCAGAAGAAGGCATCCCAGAGGGCAGCCATTGGTAACTTGCACCCAGCTGGCAGAGCTCACTCAAAAATATGAGGACAAAGAGACAGAAGGYGAGGCAGAACACTTTTCTAAAATAACAGCATTATCTGAAACAGCAATGATTCARATTTTACCCTGATTCATGATGGTTAGATCTTGTTAAGTTCACTGAAAGGGTTTCATTTTATTGAGGCTACAGTGATACCTCAGTTCTCTCCTCTTTATGCTAGTTCACAAAAGTGCTATGAATTTACAGAGACTGTCAAAACACAGGCAGACAATCCTGTACATATCCCAAGATTATATTACAGCCTYTCTAGCCTCCTCCTACACACAGAGMCACTTCTCTGGTCACATCCYTAATATTTCCAAGAAGTTATTCAAATATCATTAACAAAATGATCTTTTAAAGCAAAAATGCATATTAATTTTCTTCATGTAAGAATATATAGTCCTAGTAAATAGATTTCAATCATGCTGTTAGACACCATTGCAGCACAAGTGATAGAAATGAACCAGAAAAAAATATCATTTATTTTCTCTGGCTTCAGGGGAAATTACTTGTATGCTTTGGAAATAAATCCCTCACTGTGCTGAAACTTGAACATTACTTAGTCAGAGGAGACCATAGGAGAACATGCTAGAGTTTTWTTGTGGGTTCCCTCTGTTGAAGCCCTTCCAGAATTTAGGTAAAATAAAAGGATCTTGCTGTGTTCTGGCAAATAAAAAAAAATTAAAAAAAAGAAATAATAAAAAGTGCAAATAACATGACTGTGACCGAAACCAGGAGAGAGTTGACAGAGTTGCTCTTTGGAGGGTAAGTATATTTATGATGAAAGAAAAAAATTATCTTATAAGATTTTCAGCTAAAAATAACCYGAATTATCAGGGTTGATGATAAAAACAAAATCTAGTATCCATAACTACCTGAACAGACAATTAGAACTCTTCTGGGGGGAAAAAAAGCACAGAAAAATCCTTCACATCCTTTTACAAACACATATCTATTAAAGTCTGATATTATCAGAGTGAGGCAAATATTAGCTGAGGTAGAATCAAAAGCATCTATCAGTGTCACTGCTCAAGTATTAAAAGCTAGTGTGCAGCAATTCATAAAATAATCACACAGATGCAAAAATATTAAAAGATTGAGGGGGATGTAAATGGGGCATATTGCTTTACTAGTTATTTAAAAARTAGATTTTTAAGTAAAATATTCTAAACTTAAAGACATAGATAACAAAGCAAGCAATATAGATGTAGATTTTTAGAAACAACAATAATTGCTTTAYGTTGATTCAGAAAGGATTATTTGATCCAAGCACTTTGACCAGTGTTTTCTTTCCYTAGCAAAATCTTCCCCTCCCAGAAAAAAAMCMAAACAAATCTTCCCCMAAAAAGAAAAATAGTCTTAAATTCAAATCCAATAAAAATGATGTACGAAATCAAAGAAAAAGTTCTGAAATGAAAAATTAAAATGTGATTAAAAATTCTGAATAGAAATAAGTAATTATCTTGAAGGCCTTTCTCCATCCCCTATTTCCACAGTTCATTTCTTCATTTTTGTGGCAGAAACCTCTCACCATTTCCTAATTGCTTCAGTGACCTCCAGAAACTGCATTTTTCTGTCAATTTGCTATTCAGTGAAATGATACCACCAAACTAATTATAAAAACCTTTCCTAATGTCAACYTCATTGTTTCATTACATCATTTTGAATTGTAAGGTCTTTGTGGCAGAGACCACTTCTCAGCACAGGCAGCTGAGTTCCCAAGATCAGGATTGCATCCAAGGCTCTCAGTTTGGAGATTTTGGGTATGGCTGCACACATGGGAGAAATCTCTCTTTCCCTGTGGGATTCCTGCATCAGCCTTGAAAGGGGCTCTGGTTGTGATTAGACCTTCTTTCTATTGACCTGGTGCAGAATTGGGGTAAAAGATTTGAATTCAGTCTTGCTCTTTTCCTAGCACACACTCATCATTGCTCAGTTACCTTTGGTTTTACCCACTGAATTTTCCTGAGGTGTGGCTGTGCACCCACCCTTCCCCCAAAGCAGACAGTAGCTTCTTGCTGCTTAAGCACCTTTATGTTATGCTTAAACACAGCAGTTGAATAKTTTTGGTGGCATTTAGAAAACTGGCTAAGTAAGAGCTGCTAAAAGAGGGAAGARACTCCTYTGMTTCCCTAGTCCCTATCTCTGCTGGWGGGTGGGGCTCTGTTTTATATATTTTAAACAATCTAGCTACAGCTGTGAAACTGGTGATAGAAATGCTTATCAAAGTGACTTGAAAATGCTTGCAATTTGTGCAAGTCTCCCCCAGAGGAGGAGGGGGAGGAAGGAATTCCATGGTAATCCATGTTATAGAAAATGCTCAAATGTATGTAATGCTGATTATTACCACCTGCTCAGCCTCTTCTATGTTACAACCCTCTTGGGAGAATCATACTTTAGGGTCTTGTCAAAAAATGTCAACTTTATTTTTTTCGCCAGATGCAATAACTTTCCTTGAAGACCGCCTGCTTTGGATCCCACGTGAAAATGCCATTAAGCCTTTGGAGAATGTGTTTGGGGATGGCAATCGATTTGGGACTGGTTTACGGCTGTTGCAGAGCTCTGAGAGGCCTGCTGCACCCCCCTGCCCCTTACTGAAAAGGCAAGGCTGAGGGAAATTCCATCTGTGTCATTCTTTCTTTATTAAATAAAATACAAATAGGAAGCACTTGATTTGACTACGATTTCTTTTAATTAGAGCCCTGAAGCCATCCTTTTCCCASAGGCCAGTGTTGTTAGATAATCCTGAACAATGTGTGCATGCATTACAAACCCAGCAATTCTTGACTACAGTTATGTGTCACAAATGAGTTGACAGCAGGCATTAGGAGGTGCCTCCCGTGAGCCAGGAACAAGGATGTTAGATGTTTGTACATAAAGAACTCCGGCAAGCTTTTTCTGACCTCAGTAGCTTGCAAACAAAGAGACCGTGTTACTAGGATTTCCGCACCTATAAAAAAAAGTCCTTTCCCTTTGTGCCCTAAAATGATGCTGTCAGTGATATTCACAGTGGAAACTGTTCCTCTGTAACCCGTTGTTTTCTTTTTTTTTTTTTTTTTTTTTTTTTTTTTTTTTTTTTTTTTTTTTTTTTTTTAAACGTTTTTTTTTTTAATTTTTGATTATGTTTTTTTTGGTTTGCGTTTTGTTGTTTTTTTTTTTTTTTTTGCTTGGTAGTTCCTTTTGCTTTCTGTATCAGCCCAAGGAAAAACATTTGAAGTGGGATATATCTATTTTAAAATGTTTCAAGCTGTAGCCAAATGCCAAAGAATAGACCAGACAAGAGCACCTCTGGTGATTGCTTGTCTGTCTACAGCACATCACATGCTATTGTTGATCCRTGCCTCAGACCAGCCCCTTGCAAGGTTTTAGTTCTTTGACTGGTTAATAATTAATGTTACAAGCATTTGAAATGGGGGTCAGGGTGCGGTCATTGCTGGTAACTAATTGGGTTTTCCTCAGACTTGTGGTGAGTTCACAGCGTTGAGCTTTGAACAGTCCTTTCCTTGAACAAAGCCTGGACGAGTCAACGGCAAGTGGAAGGCTTAGATCAACATACCTGGGGCTGGTGCTCAAATCCTGACACTCTCTGTGTGGCCTAAGGCAAATATCCTACAGTCTCAGGTTCATGCACAAAAACATTCAGCAGCTTTTATTTCTTTTTTTTTGTATTTTGTGTGACCAGTTATATCATCACCTCCTCAGGGCTCACAGGCAGACCTTGAGGTTGGTTTTAGCATCTTATGCACCATTGTAATCAAATAGCAAATGTAAAGACAAGGACGCCTAAACTCTGAGGCATTGAAACAAATTCTTCCATGTGTAACCAGCCAGGGCAATTTTTGGCTTTCTCTTCAGTCTTGAGGTCCAATGTGATTTCTGTAAACTAAAAGAACATTTGTCAAGACAGTTACATCTTTTTGGCAGATGGAGAGGAGGAAAGGTAATTTCTGCATGAATGAGACACATAAAAGTTCTTGATAGAGCCATAATTGTCAACTACCTGATACTGAGTTATGCTCATCTTTATGGTAGAAGATGGGAATAGAGTCCATGATGTGCTACTGGTCACTGATCCAATCCCAATAAAAGGGTATTCTGTATTAGCTTCTGCTAAGTATGAAGTTTCACCAGTGAAATCAGGTGAATTTTGATGTTTAATATTGAAAAGGTTCAAAACTTTCRATGAACTGGGTCATTTCAAGTCAGAACTTGTCAAAGTCCCTCCATGCATCTACAGAAGAGTTTAGTGTGAGTCTTCCAGAGCTACCCACAAATGCTTGTGAGGAACTTGAATGCATAGCCCATTTGTTTCTCCATCACCACCCTGTACTCTTAGTTCAAGGGTAGTTGCCATTTAACAATAGGTCTTTYCTTTTTTATCAGGAATCCTGTAAACTCTGACACTTCTGTGCAAGTTTTGTTAACAACTTTTTCAATTTCCGCTTTGYAGCGTTGCCAGTTCTTTTTAGAAAGGAAAAAAGTTGAWAAGCARAATYGCTCCTTCTTCATATAACATGACTTTTTGTACTACTAGATAACTACCAGAAACTGATTTTCTTGAATGCAAAATACAGTCAGAGTCTGATAGAAGTGTATGCTTGGTTGACTATCAGGGGTTGGCTGTGATCTTTGGGAAAGGAAGGATACAGTTTGTTTYTCAGCTGTTGAAAGAAGTGGGGGAAATTTAATTCAATCCCTCCCACAGGGCATCTCTGTGATCATCCCAAATGGCTTGTGGCTAAGTTGCTATGGGAATTACTGGAATTCTCTGTGAGTCTGGTGCCAAGCTGAATGTATCTGCTCCCCTTGACAAAACAGGGAAAGAACTTTTCAACTGAGAATCCATCAGAAAAGGTTTTTGTAGTTTTGAGACAAATAAGAGAAAAATAGACATCACTGGGAAGAAAGAAGAGAGACATGTTCATGCTAACAGTGCATAGCACAATCCCACATGATCAGCTCCAAGGCTATTTCACTCAGTGCTGGAACTGGAGACCATTACATATAGGAAAGTTAACTTGGCAAGAAAACAATCCTGTRGATATGGCATGATAGGAAATAAACACTCATAGTGTATGAGCTCTTTGTTGGTGATCCAGGATACTTTCAGTCTTAGTCCATAGATACCCAAATGAAGACTTTGAATATCTGTATAATTTCATTTCATTCACTGTAGAGGGATTGAAGAACAATCTTGTGGTTATAGCAGAGACCTGGAAGAGAGGAGATCTGGGCTGCAGCCAAACCACAATTGAAAACTTCAGAAAATAATTCTGAGTACTTACATCAGGCATCCAGAAACAGAAGTATCCCAAGTTAACTATCTCTTTTCTAACTGCTTACTTAAMTTCTTTTTGACTCCATTTTTCCTTATCCCCTGTAAATGAGGTTAGTAGTAAGGAGGATAATCTTCTTCCTTTTTAAAAATGTTTTTCTCAGTGGTCAGCACACTACCCCATAATAATRCTAAATCATTTGTTCCTTATTTGTTATCCATTGCAAGTGTAAGGTGTGCTGGGATGCAGAAGRAACAGCCTAACCAAATAAATCTTTTCACAATAGAAAATTTTACAAAATATTTTGAAGAATTTGAAATAAATATTTTCTTCATCTTTCATATTTTTGAACAATTCTGTTCACAGAAAAATTTTCTCTATTTGATGTTAGTTTTAATTTTGTTAAGATAACTTGGTYTTGCTGTTGCAATGCCTTGGCTTCTGCCACATTACAAATGTTGAACKCTAAGTAGAATTGATGGGGGCTATTCTTACTAATTGCCACTTGTGAAAAGATAATTATATTCTCTGTCTTGGGTAATATACTGTGGCATTTGGGACTACCTAGGCATGACCTACCTGACCTTTCCTGTTGTCAGTTTTGGAATGAATGGTGTGGAAAACAAAGGCTAGTTGAGACTAGAAAAAGTGACTGCAGGTCTTCAACCTACCATAACTCATTTGAAGGAAATACGTTTAAAGTTAACTTAACCAATAAAAAATGATGGTCTGTGCTGCCAAGAGTGACTGGGAGATGCTGGTATTGAAAGCAGGTCTATTTTATTTTGTGGTATAATTCCAGTATCTTTTTGAAGTCCAAATAGATGACATTTATATGCCCACGTGCACAAAATTTTTATCAGTAAAATAATACTAAGGGAAAAAATGTATACCAACTTGCACTGCATCCTGACAAACAAGGGCTCAGAGCAGGAGGAAAACCTTTTATTTTTTACAGAACAGTTACCTGGTGAAAACTCAGATTCATGAAAACTAAAATATCCCATCAATCCTGTGGACAGTTTTTTGCAGCTCAAGGATGACTCTGCAAACATAGATGAACTCTGATGCAGAGTTTCAGGCCTTCACTGGTAGCACAATTCTAGTTCAAGTCCCCCCTTGTTTTCTGGAACATCTGTGAGCCTGGTCTCCTACAACACATGAAAGTACCTATCTATTAACAAGTCTTCCTGSAGCTTCCTGTTCATTTGTTTCCTCCTAGAAATTCTGGAAAGCTTTGCTTTCCTTCTTTATGGAAGGAAAATCTCATTTGAAGCTTGGATGAATTTTGTGGAACAGAAATGCTGTTTTCTGCTCCTCAGCATTTTGAATGATCTTGTTCTACTTGCAAGGCACCCCATCACTTCTGCATCCCTGAWTGTGACTTTTGAAGTCAAAAGGACCTCAGTGCTCCATCTGTAAACTAGGGAAAATTCAGTGCTCTATTTCTAACTAGAAGGGGTGGAATAGAATGGAGAGACTATCCTTTCCTTCTCATTTTTATTTTACCTGTTGTTGTTTTCTTTCTTTGTTTGGTGGTTTTATTTACATTTTGGACACTTACTGGTATTGTGCAATGCACTTAAGTGAGAGTGCATTGCACAATACCAGTAAGTGCCCAAAATGTAAAATGCATTTGACATTCCTTATTCTGTTATTGTAATGCAAATAATTAGCAAGATGCAGAAAATTATATTACAAAACTGCAGGTGATCACAAACAAGAACGAAATAAAAATAAATTGCTAGATATTTATTGCTGTAACCTCATACCATTTTTTAAGTACTGTAGGTGAAAAGATAAGAATTTTTCAGTGATCCACTGGGCTTTTGTTATAAAAATTGGCACTTTTCTCAGAGYCTTACAAGTTTATGTTCTATTTACTTTTGATTAATTTCTACACTATTCTACTTGTTGGTCTAATGTCTTGTTGTTGGACTTCAAGCAAAATTTCAGTTCAAACACTTCAGCAAATTAGCCCTGTTTAATTCTCTTTTTTTCCAGTAAAGATTCGCAGATCTACCACCACTACTTTACCTCTACCAGAAGTCCTCACTGACAATTAGCATATGCTTATTTTACATTTTTGCTAAATTACAGTTAAAGTCCATAAAGCCCTACAATGAAGAAAACTCAAAATTTTGCTTTTTGTAGTCAGAATGAGCTAGTATCTTCTGACAGGCAATTTTTGACAGGATCCTGATATCTCCCTATATACAATTCAACAGCTCTAGATTTCACCCCTTCAAAACCCATCAAATTCCTGGGAGCCAAGCTAGCCAAAGACATGAGTCAGCATTTTCTTCATTTGTTGGGCTTCTATTGCTTTCTAGAGCAATGACTRTTTCCAGCTGTGCCTTGCTTGCCTCTCAGTTAAATGTGGGTGGCAACATGTACCACTGCTGACTGGTTTATGGACCCAAGCCAATGCTGAAAGAAACCACTTCAAAAGATGATACCACAACAACTAAGTGATATCAGATGGACATTGACTCAAATTTGGTTTATTTCGAAACAGTTCCCAAAAATGCTACCCTTTTCCAGGTCTAAGTGTGGTGTTCTTTTTTACAGCTGAATTGGATAATTATAGGGGACATGCATCTCACAGCTATATTCAGCCAAAGGTTTTCCTTGCCTTCATTTTAACAGAACAAGAATGTTTGAGCAGCCCAAGGCCCTGATTGCCTGGATGCTGAATACTCCCTGTTCACTCTCATATTCACGTAAGGGAGGGAATGATGTCTGCCAGGATCCAGCTCTGAAGGTGTGTGCACTATGGACAAGATCACTGTGTTGGGCTCTGCAGACTCCCAGTGAATATGGAAACAAATGATGACTCATATAAAGTTCCCATTGATGTCAAAAGCTGAGTAAAATATTGAACTGTTACATGACCAGTTGGTSTCCTCTTTATTTTGGCTTAAGAAAACTCAWATTGTGGGATGCACATCCAAAGTGRCATACAGCTTCAGTAAGCAAAAAGACATGCTTTGAAGCTTCCTTAGTGTCTTCCAAGTCCTCAGGCTGTTACAAAGGGTGTTCTGGGAAAGCATTATTTGCAAGAGTTGGACCACCTGCTTTGGCACCAGAACATCAAGCTACTTGTCCCTGGCCAAAAATATGAAGAAGACAGGAAGCAGTTTGGCAGACTGAATTCCAGTTTTGCAAAGGTATCTCTCTGCCTGCCTCAACTGTTGTTCAAAGGAGAGACAGTATTTTTCACATAAACCTTCAAATGTTTGCTGTTGAAAGTCTGGTGCCAGGCACTCATGAGAGGGTGCAAACATAACTTAGATTTCTTTTTCAGTCATTTGAATTTCAGTTCCCCACCCTGTAGCTCCAAATATTATGAAATCTATACTTTCATATCATGAAGTCCAACTCCCTCCCCCTTTTGTATCCCACCTCCCATCTTTGGCCATCCTGCACCTTCCTTGTGTTAGGGAAAGGCACAAGGACTTTGGGAGAAGAACCAAGAAAGTGACATTTAATAACCTTCACATGCATTATTAATAGAAGAATGAATTGGAAATAAAATCACTACTAACTGAGTCAATAGGCATGAGATACAGAGGGAAAGAAAAGGCATTAAGGTTAAGARCAAAGAGGAGAGCATAAATGGGAAAGATTTGAGAGAAACAGCAAAGAAAAGAAAGACAGGCAAATAGAATGAAAAAAAAATAGCTAATAAGGTGAATCATAAAACTATGTGCATAAAATAAGGCAAAGTCAGCCTAAGGAATAAATGTCACAAATGAGCCTAAGCTGGGCTCCTTTGAAAGTCTGCCCCCTGCTCCAGATGCTTGTAAATTTAGCCTGAGCTCTCTCAATAGTTTGACCTCACTTGTCTGAAGTGAAAYCCTTTCCTAATACTATAGACTACTTCATAGATATATGCAAGACCATTTATTGGAATATTTGTGACTTTTCCCTTTGCCYACTCACCTTATTTGTGAACTTTAGAACCTTTTAGCTGCATCTGCACAAAATCCCAATGTTGGCTGAAGCAAACTGATCTGAAAATCTCCTGTCATTTTTAGCTCTTTCAGCAGGTAACTAATGCWTTTCAAAKCMTGATTTTTAATATGCTCGAGTCATGCTCAGAACATGATGAGTGTTTATATCTTTCTTTTCCAAGTACATGAGAATATAAGCAAAGAGGCAGCTGACCTGCTGCTTTACTGTGCTCCTCTGTGCCCACTAAATGTGCTGCTGTAATTTATAGCCCTCCTTGTTTGTATCTCCTTACGGTAACCTCAGCACTGCTGTCTTGGAAAGTGATGTATGTGAATCAATTACTAACTGAGGATACYAGGATAGCAACACCTGAGAAAATGCTTTGTCTGAAGGTGGGAGGTGTGTCTTGAGACCTGACCAGGGAGCAAATAAAATAAAATGAATGAGATAGAGAGGAAGAAACAAAAAAAGTAGGTGGAAATAAATAATGCTGTTTAATAGCCTAGATTAGGACAAGTCTTTAGCCTTTCATTGTGAACTTGTAGCGTTAATCAATAATTATGTAAAATTGTTCTTATAAAACTGATGCTGACAATTGCTTGGACCTGAGTGATCAGTTTTGTTATGTGGCATTGGTGGGCCTTAATTCCAGTCCATTTTCTTTCAGCAGCCCATTTCAGTGATGGCCTAAACTCAGTAATTATGAAGTCTTAGAGGTCAGCCCCAAAGATTTCACAGCTTTTACCCTTTGCAAAAAACAAAAGGATTMCATGCAGTTTACTTATCCCCTTAGTCTTAATTTGTAAATGGAAGAATAGGGAACATCTGGATAAATATCTTGTCATCTTTTTGTTGTGATGACTCAAATTAAAGTTTGAGTTTCAACAATGCCTTGTAGCATCCAGTCACAAGGCTCAGAGTGACTTTAGGTCCTTAGAACTGTAAGATTTTGGAAAATTCCATGCAAATGAGGCCCAGACATATAAATCTTAAAAGCTTATTTGTGGCGTTTCTTTCCACTTAGCTTTGAATTAACATTTGTTTGAAATAAAAAGGAGTTTAATTTTCCCCCCTAACCCTGGTGCTTTTTTTCTTCTGAGTTTTGAAGAYATTATTTTTTTATTTATTCAGGATATCAGATTCTGACTGTTTGTGATTTTGTGAGAGGGCATTATTGCTTCTTTTGACTTGTTACCTCAACTCTAAAGTAAATTTTGTCACAGTCAAGACAAATAGATATAAATGTGAAATTTGGGGATAAAAAAAATGTTAACAGAAACAGCCTCAGTCTAAATCAGTAACAAAAAAGTCTATGCAATATAGGTGTGTTGCTTTCTTATTATTTTTTTTTTTTGTTGTACATGAATTAATTAATTGATCTCTGTATTCATACGTTGGCAAAATGGAATTTACCCTGATTTTTATTCTTTTTTCCCATAAAGAGCTGACTAAACAGATTACAAAACCCTTTTTGGACTACYGTGGAATAGGTAGTAGCAAATAATGTCTTGTTGAAAGCAAGTTTCTGTTCTCAGCTTATAAGGGTGGAGATAGTTTTGTTTAGTTCCCAGAGGTGAAATTCTGCCCCATTGAAGTTTTGCCATTAACTTCAGTTGGGCCAGAATTTCGCCCCAGGTCTTCAAAACCACCTTCCAGATGTACAATAAAATACCTGAGTTTCRGCCAGCTTTCCTCCTCTCTTTGTCAGCCACATGCACAGAACAAATACCTATGGAAAAGAAATCTTATAGAATGCCTAACAGACCTGAACACAATCTAAGCACAAGGGATTTAAAGAAATGTGAAGGGATTCTGTATATAAGGAAAAAGAAAAGATTTTAAGATTGCTTGAAGCATAGATCASCAAGCAGACATTCAGGACATCTAAGTCTTCTCCCAGTTCTGCCACTTGTGTACCTGGTGACTTTAAATTAATCACTGCAGTTACTGAGATATTCTTCTTGCATGTAAAAAAGCAATTAGTAGTTTATTTCCTCTAGAAGGTACACAAAGAACTACAGAGWAATCCCACTGTATAGTTTAGCTTATTTTTTCCCTCCTATCTGTGAATGGGAGASTTTTAGTAAAAAATTGACACTCATGGTTCATGTTTAGCATTTTGCAACATGCAAATTAAAGACTTTCCCTTATCATGCACATGGCTAAAAAGTTATTTATTAGGTAGGTACACAAYGCAGTGTAGAGATCCAGTTCCATTCAATATTCCATTCAAAGTGTCCTTGGATATTTATTCCACAAAAAGCTGTTTTTTCCTATAAGAAAATAGATGCTTTTTGTGAAGAAAAAGCTGTAGGACTTTTTCTACTGTCCACATCCCAGTAGACCGTGAAGAACCCAAAAAGTGAAGAGGGTTCAGACCCACCCACAGCTTTTATCTGATTTTGTGTTCACTAGAATTTTTTCAACAGCTTTAAGTGCATAAAATATTTTATGAGAAAAATAAAATAAACTTTAAAAACAATTGTTTCACTTTTTTTTTTCTTCCCTAATCTGCAGCAGAAGCAGCTATTTAAAGTTGTAGTCTGCAGTCCAGAATGTGAATGAAAGGTTGGCAATCATCAACCGAATGAAGTTCAATAAGGGGAAAGTTCTGGATTCTGGACCAGGGATAGAGCAACCCTGGATGTGTGGATAGACTGGGGAATGAGATATTGGAAAGCAGCAACACAGAAAGGGACCTGGGGATCCTGGCCTGTGGAAAAGTAGAACATGAGCCCGCAGTGCCCTGGGAGGGCCAATCCTTTCCTGGGGGCATCAGGGACAGCATCACCAGCTGGGCAAGGGAGGGGATTGTCCTGCTCTGCTCTGCTCTGCTCTGGGGCAGTCTCATCTGCAGTCCTGTGTGCAGTTTTGGGTGACACAATGTAAGAAAGACATTAAGCTGTTAGAGAGTGTCCAAAGGAGGGCAACAAAGATGGTGAAGGACCTCGAGGGCAAACCCTATAAGGACATGGGGTTAAAGAGGTCATTTGGTCTGTTCAGTCTGGAGAGGAGGAGTCTGAAGGGAGACCTCATTGCAGTTACAACTTTCCCTCATGAAGGAAAGTAGACATTGATCTCTCCAGTGACCAGTGACAGGAGCCAAGGGAATGTCCTGGAGGGAATCTAGGGTAGATATTAGGAACAGGTTCTTCACACCAAGGGTGTTTGGGCACTGGAAGTGGCTCCCCAGGGAAGTGGTCACAGCACCAAGGCTGGCAGAATTCAAGAAGTGTTTGGACTATGCTCTCAGGCACATGGTGTGACTCTTAAAGATGCTGCTGTGCAGGGCTTAGAATCAAATTCGATGATCCTTGTGTGTTGTTCCAACTCGGTATATTTTGTGTGATTCTGTGTGTGTGAGTCTGCCTTCTGTAATTACTTTTTCTTGACATTTKACTTTGTTTACTTGATTTTTTTTTTGAATGGTGCGTGTTTTTAACAGCAACCTATTTTATGTGAAGGAAATAAATATATGTGTCACAAATGGAAATGATTTAACAGAGTTTAAGGCCAAGAGTTACCATTTAACTATTTACCTAGGACTCTGATATATTAGAGTTCTTTAAATATCACCTACTTATTCTTTATGAAAGCTGTACCTGCTTCTACTTCATCTTAAAGAGGCATTTTAGAAAGACAATACATCTGTGCTGCCAGTGGTTAATTGTACTGGTTAACAACACTCACTGCTAAATATTTGGCCACTGTTTCTTGTAGTACATGATGTCTTTCTCTCCTAGATCAAAGCACTTCTTAGTATCMACTCTCTTCTTCCTGGGGAAAGAATTCATACTTGTAAACTCTCCCTCTCTTCTTCTGATCAGATAAACAGATTAAAACCTTTTAAGTGTCTCCATAGACAAAAATGTCATCATCTTCAAAAYGTTTTACATTTTAAACTTTTTTCCCAAACACTTTCTGGCATTTCTGCRGCAATTAAAAGGTGTAGAGTGCCAGTGAAGTGTGCAGAGRGTRCAGAGGGTACAGAGGGTAGTAGAARACTGTGCTGCACCCAGGGCATGGTCTCCTCTCTCTGCTGGCTCAAAACCTTTCACTTGCATTCTACAAATGACATCAATGTCTTTTGTCACAGAATATATGTTGTGGTTGCACGCAATGTACCTCAGGTCCTCTTCAGATTCCTAAGGATTTGGAGTTTAGCTGGAATGTTGAACAAGGGTARCCATCACACCAAAAGCTACAGTTTCATAAATAGGTACAGCTTATAATTTCTACTCCAGGAAATAATTGGAAGGAAAAAACAGTATTCATTATCACAGCCCAAATAATCTACAAATTTTCTATAGGTTATACATTCCAGAGTACCTGGATCTCTTAGAAAGAGAGGTATTCTGGTACTTTTACAGAAGTTCAAGGAATTATTTGTACCATCTTCTTGACTTAATTTCTGTCAAATTCTGCTGGAATGCTATGATCTTCCTGATTAACATTGGTGTTGCTTTAACCAGAGATGCATGGGGAGTTCTTGGAACTTGAGAGGCTCAGAGATGAGCTGGCACTCAGACCAACCCTTCAGTGGCCACTTGCCTTGTTTGCCTTCCTGCACTGTCTCCCCAGAAGAGGGCTCACCCKGGGGCCACCACACAAGCTTTGCACCTGTACTCCACAAAAGGCATTTCCTTCAAAGGGAACATCAAAGCTCAGAGAAATAACCATGAGAAACATTTCTCTGAGCATCATTCGAGCTATTATCTYGACACAACTGCTGTGTTCTGGGTACTTAACCCAGGAGATTAAATCTTTATGCGCCAGTGCRAAAAGATCATATCCCTGTAATTTTTCATATATATAATTTCTCAGCTGCCATAGTTTAAACTTGTCCATATTTATGGCACAACTGTAATTTAGGTGAACACTTTAAAATGCCATTCTCAAAGGACAGTTCTCTAGAACTACTACAACAAATACCTTTCCTTGRCAGTATATTGGGTGGTGGAACTTATCACTGCAATCAGTTATATTTCTGAGCCAGTGACTGCTTAATATTCTCTAAGAGAAAAATCATTAGGAAATCTGTACTAATAAATTACAGTACAGTGTAATTGAAGTAGGATCAAAAGGTAAGATTCTGCATGTAACTGCATTTGCTGCAGAAGTGAGTTACACAGGAGTAAAACACCTTGGATGACTAGAAAAAAACTGGGCTGGGAAGAGTTATAGATAAAAAATGATTTAGCAACACTCTATCTGCTTTTGGTGATTCTGTACCTACTCTACAAATATCTCTGCTTGTCTGGTGATAAGTTAATAATTTCCATATCTCCTCTCACTTCTTGTAGCATTTCTTGTATTGCCTATTGGTAAGAACCATTCTGTACCTTTAGAATCATTAAACAGGACACAGTTTTTTGGATCATCAAATTGTAGTCAAACCTGTACCATGCTAACTGAAAGTGTCTGGGATGACTAATGTGGCTAAAGGCAGATGACAAGAGCCTGTGCTTAAATCTCACTAAATTTTGTGTGATTTAGGCTTTTAATTACTTGCAGTGCCAGACTGGGGTGATTGTATTCCTGTCAGCACTGAATCCTGGATTTGCCTGATTCCCTTCATCAGTCCCTGAGGACCATAGTGGTCAGGAAACCACAAGACTTTGGGCATACTGAGAACCACAACCTCAAAAGTCAACTGCTGTTAAGCACTGATGGTGATGTGGGTAGCTACTAGGCAGTAAAATGCCCTTCTGCAAGAATACTGTTGATTTATAGAATGTTTCTGGTTACCCTCTTTAAAAAAAAAAAGAAAATAAGAAAAAAAAAAGAAAAAAGAAAAAGAAAAAAAAGCAATTTGGAATTTCCAAGAATCCAAGAGAATAAGGAAAGCATAGACAGTTTTGGAGCCACAGAGAGGGTACACCACATCACAAAAACCTCCACCACCACTRACATTCTTGCTGTTGGCCTTGGATGGCAGCCCAAGGACTGAAGAGGCAAACGAATCTTCACTCATTCCATTAACCCCTCACAAGGCTTGGAGCCCATGTGGAAAGGAAGCTCTTATTGATATTGCTACTCAGGCTGCTTTTGAATAGCTCAGTGTCCATGGTTGTTGGATTGGATTCTGGATCCTCAAACTGAAGATTGTCATCTTTCTGCACAGGCTGTTCTGCAGGGCAGTTCTGTGAGCCTAACTTCAGTTCCTGTTCTTCTTGTGGAGCTTTCCCCTCCATGGAAGGCTCTGCTGACTTGCAGCTTAGATACCTCACTCATCAAAAGTAAGAACTTTARGCAGAAGTAGATCTTCATGGACTTGGATGGAAAGACAACTTATTTCCCATTTAGGTCACTAAAATCATTAAACTCCTCTTTACTGGAAGCTGGAAATTTTAATTCGGGATATGCTGATATATTTTCTGTTGAAAAAATCATGGAGTCTGTGCAGAAAGAGTATGTATGAGCTTTATAAGGCAATATTCAATTCAGTATTTTCTGAGAGCAAAAATAAAGAGGAAACAAAACAAGCAAATAAAAGAACAATGAACCACTGTGTTAGCTGTGGTATGTCATGAGCAGTGGGCTGGGAATGGAGAGCTTGACCAATACACTGCTAAGGTCAGCACTGAAGTATTGTTCACAGCAAAGACTCTGAAGTAGCCATTTTCTATATGCTGCTTCCACATCTTCAGTGAGAGCTAATCAAAACAGCTGCACTGGACTTGTCACTGGCCTGAAATACATTCTTTGCTACAAGACAGTCACCAAGGAAAAGGGAAGAGCTTCTCCACTCAGAAGGGCCAAGAAAAGAGTTGTCCTCAGAGTTTCCCTTTTAGCATTGTCCTCTATGAATTTTATATCTGTTGTTATTTCAATGTGACTTGCACTGCACGCAGATTGTATTTAATGTGTGGATCTGAAGCTGGGACTGATTTGAGKTTATACTGGTGGAATTAGTGCTGGACCTAAGTTTCTTTGTTGAAGAGGCAGCTGAGGCAGCAGGGCTTCCATCATTACAACTTGGTGCAGCTCTGCACTCACCAGAGCATTTCTCTCTAAGAAAAGACATCACATTTTCAGCTCTCAAATATATGAAGCACTCTCACTGCTGATCAGCTTTTCTAGGTTTGCATCATAGGCTTCATTACCATGTAAAGCTTGCTTTCCCAGCTTGCTARATCAGCAGGAATGCCTTCCTTTGAAGTGGTCAAGGAACTCACAGCTTTGTAGAAAGTAATATTTGGAATCCTCCTGGGATGCTTCTAAAAGAGATACCTGTACATACAACCTGTCAGCACAACCTCCTAGAATATTTCTATGCTCAAAAGCAAATACTCATATAAAAAAATCCTGTTGAGTCAGAAAAACGTATATATCTCTAGTATGAAAATGACCACACCACTGAGTTCAGCTTTGATTTTTGGTGATAATTTTAGCAGTCTGCAGACTGCTTTGTCTGCCTTCTGAATATATTACATGCTAACTTTCAGTAGCTTTCTCTATTCTCTACAGAACTGTTGAGAAAGATTCTCTTGAGGTTCAARAGCCTGGACTTCTGTGTTACTCTTCTGCAAAATCAATTAATGACAATTAGAGCAAGTTAATTAGGACGAGAGGTTTTGCAGGTAGCTCAGTCAGACATTCAAGCTAAGTCAGTCACCCAGTCTCTCTCCAGACTCACTGGGGTGAGAGATGTAATTCCATAGATTCCTGTCATGTATTAAAATGGGATGAATAATCATTTTGGAGATGTCCATCAGTTYTCCTTCGGGTGTCCCTCAGTTCTATACTTAGAATTTGTACAGCCATGGGAGCATGGAGGTTTATGGGAGTTATTCCTAAACTTGCTGGGGCTTTCTGCCTCTGTGATTGGATCATTTCCTATTTAGTTTCTTCAGGTTACCTGAAGTACGACAGATTTTCTATCTTCATCTGTAAATACCTCCCAAGAGACCATGAACGCATAAATATTGCTCAGGAACCCAGCACTGTAACCTCAYGTGGTTGTGATAGTTATACAGCCATCACCATGTGTCCATGGCAAAATAAAAGCCAAATCAAACCAAAACAGAAACCCCACCCAAACTAGAAAAAAAAAAAAAGAGACTAATCTAGGCTGGCTAATTAAAACTAGTTTTGTCATGCTAAAGTGCCATGGAAAGATGGAGCAAGTGTAAGGTGAAGAGTTGAAGGTTCTTTCAACTGATGTTGAAACATCAGTGTTCTGGTTTAAGCCAAATTTTAGTACTTTGAAGTAAATCCCTAACTTTATGGATTTTCCACTGGCCCTTGGTCAGACAGACAGAATATCTTTATGCAGTTTTATCAACACTTTAGGTGGAAAGCATGAAAATTATGTAAATGTTTCAGACAATGAAAAATGCAAATACATATATATGTAAAAGAAAAGATGAATGAGCTGCCCTTACAAAGAAGAAAAAGGAAAAATCCTGGCTTTTGTGGTGATGAGACCAATGTAAAAGGAAAAAATCTTGGTCCCGTAAATTTTAGACAACATTGATTTTAGTGTACTTCCTTTAATATTGATGAGAAGACTAATTATAGTTATTTAGCTCTTCCAAGCATTGAAAATTCACCCAAGATTCAAGTATTTTCTTTGTTCTGGATGAGCTACAAGTTTTGCTCTCTTTTTACTGATAYAGGGTGCCATGGATTTTGCTTAGGCAGCACAGGTGTAGCTGGAAGATGAATTTGGCCCAGAATGTTTTCCCACATTAACAATCCATTTGACATTTAAAATGAGCTACACAAAGGCAACAGATTAATCAAGCCAGATATTGTAGATATGCCTGGAGCACAAAGGAAAACAACCCCACTGARCTCAGAGYTGCATTGCCTGAACTATAAAGCAGGTTTTCATTAAGTGTGTATGATTCAGACAAATTAGGAACTAAATACAAGGGAAAAAGTAAACCAAACTGTAATCATTCCTGCACACTAAATTAAGATTTAAAACAATAGAGCTATTTGACACATTGCTGACCACGCAAAAGTCTGTGTCTGGGTGTTTAGATTATTTCCTGTCCACCAGAATCTGCAAAAGATTTTTTGTTGATGGATTTTTTCCCCTGCTCTTCAATTGAGAATTGTCAAAGATTCTTCCCYGGCTCACAGAGTTCAGGCACAAACTAGGATCCCTCATAAATCAAACATACTATGCAGTCACTAAATCACCATGATTTCCCACATTGCCTGCATTTTAAAATGTACACATTATTTTCAGATGTGGCTGAAAATTACATCTCCTGAAGATGCTGTTATTTTGTATAACACTGAGGGGGAAAAAAAATAGTAATGTGTGTTCCTAATTTAAGAACTTTGTAGTAGCATAGTTACATACTAATATTCTTTTGAATTTCTTTTTCAAAATACCATTGGCTTTTACCACCATAGCAATTTAGATGAAAGATATTCTACTGAGTATA
>CADDXX010000007.1:5465478-5484224 GCA_902810485.1 Alauda arvensis | reverse complement strand
TATTGCCTTTCTGCAGGAGATTTATTTCTGTGTAGTTCACAAATCGTTTTTGCCACTCAAGATGTTTGAATCTAAAAAACCCTCCCTGCAGAGAGAGGCATACCTCTTTGGAAGAGGTCACTTTTTCTTTCCTTTTTAGAGTTACAAGACTGTAGGTGCAAGTCTGCACATTTAACCAGAAATATTTTCGAAGCCTTGTAACAAAAATAAGTTATTTAGATTCTAACTGCAACACCACTGATCTGCCATATGTCTTACCCTTTCTGATTTCACAGAATCCATTAGCTGTAGTTCTCATAGATGTGGGATCAGTGGGTGTATTCCACTTCCACTGAGGGCACACTTCCATAAAAGCACACGCAGCTGCATGTTAGATCCAAAGAGATTACTCTTGGAAAAGAATGGGAGGTGAAGAACTACGTTGTAAGGTGTAGAGTTGAAGGTTTTCTGAAGACTTTTAGCATACTTCAGATGAACTTAGCAAAAGCAATAACAGATTACTCTTGACAGAGGAACAAATTACTCTTTCAGCCAGAATGCAGGGCTGAAATAAGCTGTTGGATCTCTGTATCCAGAATCCAACCATCACAGACAAGTTAAAAAGCCAGCAAGTTACTTGGAAGGATCTGCAGAACGCTGGTTCCATGAACCCATTCAAAAACCAGTCACAAAATGCTTTTAATGGAAAATATACTACAAAACATTTCCCAACTCTTTAAGGCAAATCAAATGCCGCTTAACTAAAATAAATCTAAGGCTGTCTTGGGTCTTTGAAGTATGACCTTTTTTTAACTTATGGCAACCATTTTTACAAAAAATTGCGGGGTATACGAGACCAAAAGTCACCTCAGTCATTTGGAAAAGGTGTAAATTATGGTGGAATACTTGTTTATTTAATCACTACAGTAGGCAATAACTGGCAGCAGATCTTGATGATGCATCACAGAAGTAAAGCTGTTAATTTTAAAATGACAATTTTTGGGCAAATGATAATAGATATCACTGAAACTTGAAGTTATTATTATTTTGGTTTTATTCAAGAGATAAGACATAATGACATAAATAACAGTCATTAATTAAAACTCCCTCAAGCTCTAACAAAGCACACTGCAGAATACCACAGTAGGAATGGCTTCCTGTCCTGGGGTGACTTTATGGTGTTGAATTGTTTCCCCATTTGTCTGCTTAGCCCAGAAATAAGTTTTGCACCTTTAAAACTAGATCTGAGAGTGAAAAGGGGGGAGAAGAAAAAGCAGTGGAATGTCTAAGGAACTGTATTCAAAAACATGGAAATAAGAGCTTCATCTTTCTCATGGGCTGTGTTGTCTGCAGCATGGACAGAGGGAGAGAGCTCTCCTTTGTTTTTAGTTAGTTTTTTAGCTAGCTGAGGCAGAGAAGTTCCCCAGACAATATCTTTTCTTTTTCTTGGATCTGTTCAGCCCTTCTCTGGACTGAAAACCCAGAAAAACACCAGGAGCTCACTCCTGTGGCTCACCGGGGCCCGGGACATGGCATTTTCCAGGGCAAGAGGGACTGAGTGAGCTGAGCTACAACCCATGAAGAGGACTCTCTCTCTCTGAATTTGCCATCTCTTCAGAACATTGAGAGGTTCCATTGTTTAATATAATTCATTTTTGCTCCTTGTTAAATAAACAGGTTTTCTTCACTTTTCTCGAAGATTTTTGTCACCTGAATGGGTATAGAAAGAGCCACTTAAATTTGCTTTCTAGAATGACCCATGCAGAAATTTCCTCCCTAAATTTGCCCTAAACCAACACACTTTTACTATTTTTGTCATCTCACAGCCCTCTGGTGCAATCTTGTTCTGGAGCAGTTGGCCACAGCGARCACAGGAGCCACAGTCATCTGAGAAGAGGGCACACTGAGGGCACATGAAGGTCAGCTGTGATATTTCAGGAAGAAGYCTGAGCCACAGTGTTCAGATACTGATTCAGTCTTGCCCAAATTACAGAGGTTTCCAGACCTGAAGGTTGGCTTCAGGCTCAAATTTTCTGATTTTGCATTTTTACAAACACAGTTTGGGATGCACAGCTTCTGTTGGTCTTGTGGGACTGCTCAGAGGAGAGCGTGCAGAGAGAGTTTGCAGTGCAACTGTTTGCTTTCTTCTCTTCCCACATCCAYTTAGGAAACTTCCCTTAATATTAACAGACTTAACATCCATTTCTAAATGTGGCATTGGAGTAAGTTGAGGGTGTAAGGATAGGTGATTATAAACAAACATCTCTGCTTTTTCTTTCACTTTTAAGATAAAATAATGGTATTTTTTATCTATGTTTCTTTATGAGGCTGCATTTCAGGACTTTATGGTTTTGGTAAAGAATTGCAACTCCTGTGTAAACTGAGATGGTCTAGTCTCAGTCAGAACCCATAAGGACCCCAAACACATCTTCAAAATATGTGTGTTGAAGGGCATCATGTATACAAATRCTTTTTTTCCTTTAATGCACTTAGAAAACATTCATAAGCCACTTTAAGAAAAGTTATCCATTATTAGAAAGTGTATCTCTCCTCCACCAATTTTTTTGATGTGTAGACCTCTAGACTGTCTGGTTGAGTTAATTATCTCTGACTGCCCCTTTCACCTTTCCATGTGGCTTATCTCAGTCCTCTCTTTGATGAGTTTACTGAAATAAACTATCTTGACTAACTGTGATGTGAACCATGTGCATTTGAAAAGGGAGAGTAAAACAGGGCTTGAAAAGGACCATTCAGTGATCTGACAGTGATGCTTGATCTGAAGTTTTCAAATTTGGCTGCTGTTGTGAAAATCTGGAGCCCAGATTAATAACTGCTAATGTTATTGCTTAATCAGAGCCTTTACCACAAAGGGCTGTCTCAGGGTGTCAAATCCTTATCTGGGCTGTGTGCAGAAGGAGCCCAGGTTCTTTCTTTTTCACCTGGGCAAAGTAAACTTAGATGTCTATAGCAAAACACAAGTCACGAGCCCTATACTAACTATTGTTTGCAGAATTTCCTCTTTACATTGGCCTGATTTGTAAGAATATTCACAAATGATTACACAATGGTCTGAACTTCACATGCTTCTGTAGGTGAMGAATCAACTCTGCCAACCCAAGTGCCTCAGCTGTGAAGCAGTTGGACACATCTCTCTCCAACAGGACAGGAACTTCTCATGAAAAATGAGAAAGCAAGGCTGGGCTTCTAATGAGAGCATTTTCAGAGTAACTGTCTTTCTGATTCAGGGCAGGGATTTCAACTACACTTTAGGATTATGTACAATCTCATTTGTCCATTTTAACCCCTCTTCTGAGGTCTTGTCATACATACAAACCCTTGAATTTTCTACTCCAAAAGTCTATTTTCATCTTCTCTGTGTCACAGAAACAGCAAAACATACAAGTCAATATTGAGGCTGTAGCTCTTGGAAGAAGCAGACCACTGAGAAGTAGTAATTTTTACAAAGATGCTAATGTGACCACATTTTCTTCAGTTTTCCAGGTGAGTTTTCTTCCCCAGATATAACATATTATAAAAAAAAATTGCTATTGCTTCCTTTTTTTAGGAGATAYGCCATTACAGTTCTAAGACAGAGATGAAGGAAAAAAGTGCAGACCTTCTCCAATCATTAGGATATATATAAAAGGATATATATTAGAAGTTCAGTCCTTAAATTTCAGATGTTTCCCCTGAAAATACTTTATGCAAAGTATCTAAAAGGTAATTGAGACAGTTTGCATGCAAAAACACTTGACTTTYCATCCCAATGTGTGATGGAAAATGGCTTTTTTTTTTTTTTTGAWGATTCCTTGTTTTTTTGATCAGTAGTAATGTACACATTGCTCTCCTGGAATACTMATTCTGACTTCTCATATTATTTCCAGAGGATACAAACTAAGGTGAACAAACTCAGTTGGTATTACTGCAGAAACATTGTTTGAAACACTAGTATTTAGATTTATTGGCAAGAAAATGTCAAACATTACATTGTGGGGTTTTTAGGTCCTTACTTATAAACCACAGTATACAGTGAAATATCAAAAAATATCTCTAAATATTTTAAAGAACAGTCCTACTTGGAAAAGTGAGTATAAAAGAACTTGGTAGGTATTTTGCTTATATTGTCTCATAAATTGTCTTTGTCTCAAAGTGCAATATATTCATAGATCCACTTTAGAAGATGCAAACTTCTCCAGCTTATCCAGAGTCCACTTGCACACAAAAATAGAGCCATGAGACAAGATTATTTTCCATAGCTGAGAGCTCTGCAGGAGAAAAGAGAAGGTGATGTAAACTCCTGGTTCTCAGCTCTGTGAGCCTGAGGGTGTRAGGGCAGCACAGACTCAAGTGCAGCAGAGACGCACTCAAGGGACTCAGCATAACCAGCAGGGCATGCTGCCCAAGCTGATCAACCTGAAGGCTGTCCTGCTTTCTGCTCTTGAAATCCTGTCYCAGAAGAGCACTGGATCATAGCCTGGGGAGGCACAAATCTGTGAGGAGCTTGGGTGGGTATTTTTGCACCTCACACCTGGTGAACATGGACCCACTGCTACAGCTGCAGGGCACGTTAGTGGCAATAACCAGTGCTGTCCTGGAGCAGTCACAGTCCCTGCACATCAGTGGATCACGTGTGCAGAAAGGACTGGACATGCAGCATTTTTACATCCAGTCAATTATTTTTGCAATATATGATCCATTCATTGTCATTTAAGCTTTTAGCAGCTCTTAGACAAGAATGTTCCTGAATTAGGCATGCAGTTTTGTGAGCTGAATTTGCAATTTTATGTAAATTACATTTACATAATTAAGAGTCCAATTTTTAAATTAATTTGTATTTGTACCTGCATATGCAGRAACATGTGTGCTGTTGCACATGTACTTATTCCTTTAATTATCTTTGTCTTGCCCATTTACATACTAATTTTTTCCAGCTGAGGTCATTATTTTTAGCCTCCTATTAAAAAATTTATACACTAGGTAGAGAGACAATGAGCTGAACATCCTTCAGTCTTTTTCAACATGAAAACAAGTCTGACAAAGCAGAAGGTCTGATCCCTCTTGAACTTAGAATGTGCAGAAGTTCAGGATAAGGCATGAGTCTCCAGAAAGCTATGCACCCATTCATTCATGAAGGACCAGACCCAAAATAGATTTGAAATCCTATTTGTACATACCATATATGAATGCTTTGTTTGTACTTCCTTCCATTTTTAAATGCAATTAAAAATAAAAGACACTCTTTAGAGAAATGCATACCAGTCTGMAAAATTCCCCCTTTCCCAGGGCAGAGGCCAAGAAATAGACAATGTTTCTTTTCCCCAAAATAGGTTCTGGTTGCACTAAACCAAATCCAGCAAGAGAAATAACTGTCTGTGGTCACAGACAGMTCAGGACTGTCTTTTGGTAATTTGGCTCAAGATGCAGGCAGACAAATTTACWAAATGGAATTTTAGTGCACACATTTAAAAAGTAAAATCTCTGCGAAGGACAGAGTTGAAAGTGACATTAATTACACGGGATGAAAGAGTCAAAAAACATACACACACAAAAAATGTACCTGCTGCAATTTATTTTGTGGGAAGTTGTAACTTTGCACTCACATACAGGTATTTAAAATATTAACAACCATTAGCACAAGGGGAAACAATCACACTTTAAAGCTTGACCATAAAGTGATCGATAAATGACAATGGAAAAACAAGTGATGTGTGGGGATACAGGTCATGTTTTTTGAAATAGTMCACAAAGAGAATTCAGAGTTGGGAGTTAGCTGCTGAAAGTAGAGGGAGAGTGGGAGAGGAACTTTTTTGGGGGTAGTTTACGCTCATTATAGAGACAAGGATGGCTGTGGGCTTAACTTAATGGCTTGACAACCAAAGGAAAGGAATAATGTTGAACAATGGAGTCCTTCTTCTATGTGAGAGAAGAAAACCTGCTGACCAGCTGATAGCTGGAGTCATGCATTACAAGGAGCTAAATGGTCATAGCTTACAGATTCCTTCCCACAGGGAGCTGGGACATCCCCCACTCTCTCCATCTGTGCACTGTGGCAAGCATGAAAACTGTTCTCTGAAGCTCCTGCCACTATGCTGAGCCTTCTCAGACTCTTTCCGTCACCACTTGAAATAAGAGTATGCTTTTCCCTTGTTAAAGAAGATTAATCTGCCATGATGTCAGTGACTGAGTGGACTTCATGTATTTGGTCTCAGTCATGGTATTTTTACCCTAATTGGAGACAATGTTGCTGATTTAGACCATCTGCTGAAAAATGACATCCTTTTGAGGCACTCACAGACCATAAACAATAACCTCTCAACATGCACAAAGATGTTTTACACTTCTATCCAGCATTTCCATTTCAGAGCTCTCTGCATACCAGYGTGTTCAGCTTCCCAGAGACTTCAACCAGTGGACAATACTCCTGCYTTACACATGGCAAGATGAAACCTTGAAGTCAAGGAACCTGAATTTGGGATCACCCAGCAAAATCTTTATCTGGATGGGGAATAGTAACCAGGTCATCTACACCTTACATGTGCACTTYATTCATCCCCTGGTGCTCTGACCTCACTGTGCTCCATGAACCTCGTCATAACTGTGTGGGAAATGCAGCTGTTAGTTCAAACACTACCTGTTTGAACTRAAACCACACCAGCAGATGGAAATACAGTAGGTTAATGGCTGTTCCAAGAAGCAATCATTTAAGGTACCAAGAAATTGCTTCTGTTAACCTTTTCCCTTTGTGACATTTGACCAGTATATATGCAGGTTACAAAGGTCACCCATTATCACCATTTTATGAGACTTGGATTGCCTCTGATCTTTCTCCACATTTTGCATGCAATAGCCTTTACCTGATCCAGCAAATGGTAATATTAACCAGCTACAATACGTGTTTTTCCTTTATGACCCCGGGCCCACAGTCATAGAGAAAGTATAATGTAGCTTTCTTTGCAGTTAGACACTTGTTCTTAGAGTCTTACACCAATTTTGTGGCAAAATCTTCTTCCCCTACAGTTTTGATCTGGCCTCAATTTCATATGCAATTCTAGAGTTTGATATTACTAAATATATTTTGGATGTTCTGTTGTTTTTTTTCCAGTTATGCATGTTTTGCTGATATAGTTTCACTGTCCAACTCACCTGCCTTTCTCTTTGTGTTAGTCCCCAGACTTTTACATCTTCTCCTTCATAAGAATCTTAGCATAGATCTGTGTGCTATCTAAGAGTTGTAAAATATTGGGGTGTGTCTGGATTATCAAATCCTTTGGAGGTTCAGGCAATCAGCACTGCTAATGTCCCAWGCCTTCAAGGACAAGAGTAATTCCTGAAATAATTTTCCAATGTGATATAACAAAGAACCCTTAGGGGAGAAAGGGTGTGTTTTGATCTAAATTCACATCAYACAGGAAGTTTTGCAGAGAAAAAGGAATGTGGTGATGATTTAATTATCCTCTTCAAAGCAAAAAGCATRTTATTAGCAAGAGGCTGTGACTCAGAGGTTTATACTTGGTTTAAATTCTTATTAGCGGTTTTGGAACAAGGGAGATTGATTGATTCTTGTTCACTCATTAAACYTGTTAATTTACTAAGATTCATTGCACTGGTGTTGAGAGCTGCAGGAAGTTGCAGAAAGAAATTCACTATGGTGCATATAATGTTTTCTTCTTAAAGGATGATCATCTATTCCCAATTCATTCATTGAATAGCATTTTGGAGGCTTGTTTTCTGTTCTTTTAACATGTCTCACTAACGAAGGAGGACAGACACAGGTACTCACCTCTTGACCCAAAGCATTTTGTAAAATTATCTCCAGAAGCAGTTACTTCAAGAAATAACATTTTGACATCTAGAAGYTTTATTGCTGTTATTTCTGCCATGGGAAAACAAACACTAGGCTTTGAATCATGAACTGTTCTAGCATTAACAGTGCAACCTACAGATATTGTGGGATTATCTTTCTCAGAGTAAGGCCATACCAAAYACAATTTCCTTGTGAGATTTCTTATCAGCAATAAAAGATGTGAATACAGGTCTGACATGGAGGAAGATATTGAGCTCCTTCACAAGGCTAAAGCAAACTGAAGTGTGGACAAAAGGAGATGAAAATAAAAACATTATTTCAGCTTCTACCAGAAATCAAAACCAAAGAGAATCAGCAAGTGTGCATGGCAAAATACATCAGCTCAAACCACCTCCCCACTGACAACCACCTGTAATTTATTACAGCCTTGCTTTGCACTGTTTAGTACAAACTATCAGCATTTAAGCAACGGGCAGTGATTATGAATATCCCAGTTAAGATCTGTTTGCCAGAAAACAAACATTCAGTGCTTTAAATAAAAATGTAACACCTTTAAAATATCTCGGTCTGGTTACAAAACAGCAAAYATCCCCCCTTCCCTGCTTCTGTTTCAGGAAATATTGGCTGTGGTGTGACCCTTAAGATGTCCMTGATGAAAAGAGTCTGTTCTCTGTTACACTCTGAATGGATTAGTATCTTGTTGGTTCAGGCAACACTTCTCCTTTCCAGCCCTTGATGCCGAAAGGTTAGATAGGAGCACAGGAGGTCAACTCTGTTACTTTTTATGGAGGCAGAAAATGGCATAAAATGAAAATAATTTCCTGTGAAAGCTGAGGACATTCCTTCATTAGATTTGTTTCCTGTGCTAGGTCATATGGCTTTTTTTTCCTTTCCTTCTTTTTTTTCTCTTTTTTTTTTTTCAAACATGCATTTGCTGGTTTCCTGTGCCCCAAGGGCCTTAGTGATCTGCTTTTATGAGACCAGGCCCACCAATGCTGTTTTGTATGGTAAAAATGAATGAACTAAGTGAATCRAAACCATCAGAGGTGTGCTTGATAAGGGATAACAGGTGATATGTGTTTGATAGAGGCTAAGTTACTTAGGTTATAAAAAACTGAGTTATTACAAACCCACATTCTAAATAGCCACCTCACCTCAGTACCTCACAACTACAGGTGACACATCCTCTTCCAAACAGCACCAGCTGGACTTCAAACAGTCCTGGTTAGTCAACTCCCTCTTTTTTCACTGTTGGACATAAAATGCCAAGCAATAATAAGATCCAGAGACCTTTTATATTTTTTTCACCCTCATAAAGCTGTTGTTGCCCAGAAGGAAGGAACAGCTGGTCASCTCTTTCCCCAGCTCTGGTGGAATGCAGAGCGAAATGGAGTCCTTCATTCCCACTGCCARCAGACCTGAATCCCAGGCAAACTGTCAGGAGAGCCCCACTGAGCACACTGTGTGCTAGACCAGCACAAAGGAAGGAGATGAGGCAACAGGACAGATCATGCTGACTGGCTCTAAAGATCACTCTCTTTACTCTCTTTTTTTTTTTTTTTTTTGTAACTTTAAGAAAAAAAACAGAGCAAAGATGAGCAAGTAAAAATGTATAAAAGGGCATTACCTCCAACAGAGAAAATCTTGTGTTTATAATAAAGGGTTGGTTTCTCACTTAGTAACTCTCAGAAAGGCAAATTGAATATTAAGCRATATTAGGAAAGGAATAGGCAGCAAACCATTCCTGCTGTAAAATACATGCACACCTGCATTCTGGTGATGGGGCTCAACTTAGGATGCTTTCCCTCTCTCTCCCCCACCACCYTCAGGAAGAATGTAGTAGAACTAGGAAAGTTTTTAAGGACAAGGGTAATCACAGATATGACATATTTTCCAAATGAGGAACAAATAAATAGACCGGGACTTTTCAGCCTGGAAAAAGAAGATGAGTGAAAGGAGATCTACAAAAGCATGAATGACATGGAGAAGGTGAATAAGAAATTATTGTTCACTGTCTCTTCCAGTACAAGAACTACTACATCAACCGACCAAGCAGCGGGTTCAGGGACCACAAGGTGATATTTCTTCATCCAGACATGAAGAACTCTTTGTCCCCTGAAATTGTAGATGTTGGGAGCTTTTATGGTTTCCAAAACTGATTGGAAAAAATCRTGAAGAGAGAAAGGAACAGAGAATTTTTTATTAAACACATGGACATGACTATCCATCTCAGCCAGAGTTGGTCTAACCTGATTCAGCTGTTTGTGTGCTCTCGTGCTGTGTTCTCTGAGACGGGATTAGGAGATTTCTTGTAGCTCACCYCTAAGTACGGACTATTTTGATTCTGACTGGTTTTTAAGCTCAAAAACCTTTGCTCAGTTCAAGTAGGAATTTTGTCTGAATATGTGTTTATTAAAGACTGGAAAAGACATCCCTGGGAATTCATGTGGAATGAAATGCTTTGTCAATGCAAGTGGCTGTAGGTAATCTTGAAAACCTGAATAATTACACCAAGAGTCTGTGTATAAGACTTCATTGATTTTAGTGCATGAATACATCCAGAACTGCTTCTTAAGAATTTTAAATTGATTGTGTCAGGCAGATCATACAAAACCCAAGGACTTTGGGGAATGTTTGCCTTATTTATTTTTTTTTCTTGCTCAGTAGGCTAAAAATACACTGTCTGAAGYAGTGCCTCTGAGGCATTTCATTCCTTTTAACTTCAGACACCTTACCCACCATCTGAACTCTTGAACAAAAGCTGCTGTAGAACTCAGATCATTATTTTGTATCCTACTGTACATTAAGTTCACTTCTTACTCAAGGAATGCAATACCTGCAATTTTGTCACTATTTTTGTTTAGTAGCTCTTTTTCTTCCATGAGTGTCTTAGTTTTATACAGAAAATATTTTACAGCAGTGCCTAATGAAATATTTTTGTTTAACAATTTTGATGTACAGGCCATAAGTACACAGAGTGGTCAGCAACAGAGGAGTCTGTATCTTGTCTGTAGCTGGCAAATACTAAGAGCCCCCCCAAGAAATTTTAATATGACATATTAGTTTGTTATCCAAGGAAGAGGCCTCAAAGGACAATACATTTTGCTGCTAACACACCACCTCTTATTCCTACCACTCCAATTTAAGGTATTTCTTTGCTGTGGTCAGCTGTATGTGGCATTTTTAACAGCAGTTTGTAATACTTTAATTTTCTAGAATTGTTGTCCTGAACAGAGGTGATGCTGAAATACAAATTATATTTCAAGCTGAACAGAGGAACACAAAATGTTGAGAGTTAAAGCAAAGTGAAGCTATATTAAACAACAACTCAGGTACTGCTAGAAGGTACTACTACCTTCCAGAGAGTATTCAGAGTGAGCCAAAAGARGTGAGTAAAAAAACTCATGGCTAAACTGAATATGATTTAAATGACTGGATATTAGTAAACAGGAAATGTATAACAAGAAAAGATTAATTTTTATGTGAAGCTGATATGAGGCTAGGATGCAGAAGATCAGTTTTTTTAAAGGGTCTATTTATGTCTAAAAAGAATGGAATTCCAGTAGAAAGAGCGGCCAGGGAGATGATGGAACTGAGCAGGGATATGAAACCAAGTACTTCATGGCACACTGCTTTCCAGTAATGAAAGAAAACCTGTGAAAGACAGAGACACAAATCTCCATTTAGAGATTTAATCATCAGTAGGGAAGAGTTTCCAGGATGAAATAAAGACAAATATGGTGAAGCAGTTATTATCCTTCCCAGTTTCAGCAGTGGACCCACAGGTACCTTCTTAACTGGAATTTTCATCTAAACATAAACAACTTCAAGGTGAYCTATKCTACAGCAKTTTRCTGGAGRAAACRTTAGGGTTTTGCTTCTAAATGTGGTAAATGAAATTTGTAGCTATATTACATATTATTGACAAAAATAGTCAACATCTCAAGCAATCTGCACTTCTCTAAAGATAGAATTTCATGAATGTAACCACACACATGTATCTGTGGATAATTTACATCATCAGGTAGTTCACCAAAAAAATTTGTTAAAGAAATAATAGTAATATGATGTAGTATTAGCATATTTAAAATAATTGCTTGGTGAATAAATAGTTCCATATTTTAACATAATTTTAGAAAATGACAGAGCAATCCAAAATATCAACCATACTTATCAAAATAGAGTCAATTCTCTTGCTTCAAAAGCAAATGCTGGATTTTGTCATTGAGAAGTGCACTGCCTTTGGCAGCTGCACCATACTCACAGTTGGCATTTGGAGATAGAGAAAAGTTTCATCAGTTTAATTTCCTGAAGTGTTGGCATGATCTTTAATTTTGAATTTAGCCTGCATGAATTCAGGAGCAYTGGGGAAGTTTCTTTTTGTTTTTGGATTTTTGTTGGGTTTTTTTAATAGACAGATATTTAATCTCTGACAAAAAAAATTTTTCACAAATTCTCTTAATTTTTTTTGCTGTAACTTTTTTTTTGTTGGTTCTTCTCATTTTTCATCAGAAATTATTCAAAGCTMTAATTGCTGGTCATGACATGGCTGTAGTAATTTTATCTGACCTCTAGAATAGGTAAATCTAATTCCAATTCAGAGAGATTTTCTGCCATTGTTTCACTAGCCAAGGTGAGGCAATTTTGTGACTAAAATTCCCCATTACCAGTTTTCAATACGATTTTTCACCATTCCATTTTTTTGGGGTAACTGTGAAAAAAATCCTTTTGGTAAAGTTTCAAGAGCTATCACTTCTTGCTTTTAAAGAGGTTTTTTGGGGGGTTTTTTGTTTTGGTTTTGGTTTTGGTTTTTTTGGTTTTGTTTTTTCTATTAGAACAACTTGAAACAAACAGTCTTCTGATGAATCGTGGTAGAATCAGCCCCCTTGCATCTGCTTCATCAGCTGCTTTTGTTACAGAGYTGTCAAACACAGGGGAATTAATCAATGAGGTACAAACTGCTTTCTGCAAGATCTGAGTTCATTGTTAGGTCAGTGATATATGAAGAAAAGCTCATCATTTTYCTAAGGAGACATCAGGCATCTCCTTGCCTGAGGTTTTACAGGTATTCTTGGATGACTTCAGTTTCATCAGCATATGCACTAATTTGGGCCACCTTTAAAGTTGCTGATTTGTATTTTTTTAGGCACTCATCTGAACAGCTGCTGTTACAATTCAAGTATTGTTCAGCTGAATTGYAGCTACACACCTTTTCATCTGAAAGGTGAAAACATCTCCAAAGTACTTTGGCAGAAACATTTCCCCAGTGTGATGTATGCAAAGGTGGTTTTTTTTCTACTCTGCAGTGAGAACACCACTTGCCTATGCTAAATTCATGTTTACTTATTTCAAGGCACAGGCTACAACTTCTACCTTGAATTCAGCTGTAAAAATTTAGCACATTGTTTCTAATGTCACCAAAACCACTGCATCCTGCTTTCAAAAATCTGGATGCTGTTCATTAACTTGTGTGTCTCTCTATAGTTGCCACTTTCCCTGGGTAAGATAATGTTGTGTAGTGTGTTTCAGAAATAAGAGGTAGGAATGCAGTGCAAGGAAGGCTTAGGCCAGAGAAAAGAGGTCCTGCTCTTGTGTAAATCCCTCCTTCCCAGGGCAGCTGCCATGTCAGAGTCATTCATTTTGTCTTGGAGGTTCTGTGCTRCAGGGAAAGAGAAAAATATAATGKTGCATCTCAGGGGTGGAGAAGTTACATGGAGGAAGAAGTGAGAGGCAACTCATGGCTGTGTTTGCTTTTGTTCCATCCTCCTGTCTCATGGAAACATCGTGACTGGCTTTTATTTCTATAATCCTTTTATTTTTATATTACACGTTGTAATCTTGAAAGTATGTTATGGGGGGAAAAAGGTTCTCCCTTTGTTTATCTTAGAAGCAATGCTGTTATCAGTGCATTGCACTGTGAACCCTTGGTTCTTTCGCTACAAGAGAGACTAATTGCTCTCCACTCACCTTCTTCATCAGCCAGTTCTTTGTAGATCACCTTGTAAAAGGTTTCTGTGTTATCATGCCCAGACAAACTTTTTCTCACTGGTCTTGAGGTGGGTGGACTTTCCTCCATCAATGGTTGGTGTGGTGAAACTGCCACACACTCACCCMTATCCATGCACAAGGAACAGATTAAGCATGTCAAATCAATTTTTCCTCACCTATTATTCCTCAACACTTTGGTACTTCTCAAAAGGCTGAGGGATTCTAGAAGCCATGGTGGGAYTTAGATTTCTCCTCTTAAGCAATTTGCCCACTTCTCATGTGAGGCCCAGAAGAAGGAGGAAACATTTTGTTGGAGGGTAAACAATAATTCCAGTGTCTACAATAAATGACTCCAGTCAGCAGTGCCAAGGTTCATTCCTGATCCTGTAATGAGAAGTGCTCAAAACTCTGGCRGTGGAAATTGCAAAATGTTATTTTTACCTCAGGCTTGTAAGGAAATGAGGCTTGTTTGATCTTACTCTGTGTGCATGGATGTGTCTATCTATCCATCTGACCTCTCYTAATAATGTTTGAGGTCTTTGTCTTATTTTAAGAAAATGTGATGAAGAATTAGAAATCCCAAGCAGTGTTAAGTCAAAAAGCATCAGAAAAGTAAGTGGTTCCCTTAAAAAGGGATATTTGGTGTCTCCATCCAGGGAAAGGCAAATATATTTTACAAGCTATCAGAAAGGGCTGTTGAAAGACAGGCTGTATTWGCTCTTTCCCACCTTGAATGTCTGTGTTTAGTTTCAGTTTTCTTTTTCCACTTAACTTTTACCCATAGGCTTTTCTTGTAACCATTACATGTAAGAGTGGTAACACACTACAGACACTCAGCCAGAGCATCCCATGGGAAAAGCAATCMGTCTGAGCAGCTCAGGACTAAAGATCTTCAGTTTGTGGCAAAAGGGAACTTCTGGCCCATGTTGTTTACAATACTTATGATGCCTTAAGTTTTAGCTTTCATATTTTCCAGATTCCGTACTGCATTATTATAAAACYCTGAACTTCATATAAAGTGTTAGCAAGTTCTCTTCACAGTTTAGTCAGACAAAACAACCCTTGTCCAGCCCAAGAACCAAGGACGCTGTTGCAGCTTTAGGCCCAAAAAGTATAAACAACAGTGAATTCAGGAGAGCAATCTGGGAGGATGAAACTTCATAACCTGAGGCTGCAATTAGACAAGTAACCCCAATATATAAATGGACCAAAACTTATAAAAGTGTGAAAACATGTGAATCACTGTCCATCCTGGCTGGGCTCTTGTACTGCCCAAGCTGTATCCTTGAAGGCCTTTTAATGAATACCTCCTTTATTCCTTTAACACTGTCTAGCCTCTCTTCTAGTTATCCTCTCAAGGCATCACTGACAGCTCTTTTCTGATTCAGCAGTATAATACCTTGTTGAAGAAGTTWGAGCCTGGTAAATGCTCATGGAAAGCCATGGCAAGGYTGTCAAATGAAAATATTTAAACACCAGAAGYTGGGCCATGAGAAGATATGAGATTTGTTTAGACATCTCAAGGCTGCATTTTGCCTTCTTATACTTGAGATTTGGCATGACACGCCGAAAATAAAATACACAGCACACAAACTTGATAGCCAGAATATATCTATCCACATCTAATCTATTGGTATCTATCTATCTATCTATCTATCTATCTATCTATCTATCTATCTATCTATCTATCTAATCTATTGGTATCTATCTATCTATCTATCTATCTATCTATCTATCTATCTATCTATCTATCTATCTATCTATCTCTAATCTGTATCATAATATATATCTATCATTTATATCTAGATCTATATCTGTATCTATCTAATCTATCTACACCTATATCATCTATCTATATCTAATCTGTATCTATATCTACACAGGAATGCCAGCTGAATGGTTAGGCAAGTGGGATTTCCCCATTTTCATTTTTGTTAAGATTTCTGAAATTTCATCTGAAAACTCTGAAGGTTCCTTATGTAGCAGTTTTACTTCAGAAGATCTGGAAGGAAATCCATGGCTGGCATCAGGACTCCACTCCACTGAGTAGTTTGTTCCTTAAAACCGTTTAGCATACTTCTGATAACTTTTCAATCGGTGCTACTTTGTTGTTGATATCAAGCCCAAATAAACCACATTAACGTATTTGGATCCACTTAGAAGYATTACAGTTAAACAGAAACTAAATTAGCAAAAAATCTGAAATACAAATATGAACAAGAGTATCTTATTAACTAGAGCTAAGTAAATCATTACAATACATTGATAAGAAAAGGTTAGGGTGCTAATTGTAAAAATATGGAATGGTTTGAAACAGTAATATRGGAACTGTTGTAAAAGGTCTGAACTATTTAGAGCGGTTAAAAGACCACTCTACAGAGTAAACACCTACACTTAAAATGGGAAGAGTAGAGAAGAAAATWGTAGGGAAATTCACTTTTGAAAACTTTTTCTGTCTATAATGAATGAATAGTTTGGAAATCTTATTGATTTTTTWATTACATTTCTTTTTAAATCCATAAAAGACATACTTAAAAAGTAGTTATTCTTGTTTTAAAAGGAAAAATAAAAGGTCTGCTTGAAATAATATTTTCAATTTATCAGAATAAAGGTTTTCCATTGACCTGAAAGGGAACACGGTTTTTTTGCGTGCTATTCTGTAAAATAATTTTGCAAGCTTCTGTTTTGTTTCCATTTTCCCCTTGGTTGGAAAATCTSTTTGCTGACCAGCTATACAAAATAGTCACAAAGACAACATTTTTCTTTCAAGCAAATTCTTACCTGTATTTTGAGCAAGAATTTACTAATCTTTGGTGTCTTATGGTGATGCATAAAATATTTACCATGCACTTAGTGTACATAATTTCTTTCAACACAGAAYGAGTGGGTTCCTCAAACTTTGATTGCTTCAGTTTAGAACCCACTGTGGATTAGTGAGAAATTTGCAATGCRGGACTCAGCAGGCACAGGAGTAACCTAAGAAGTAGAAGAGTCTTGTCCCAATTCAATCTGCTAGGAAGGTTGGATAAGTCCTTTTGCTGATCTCTGCAGAGTCCCTGCTGAAAATCTGGAAAACAAAAATTATGGGACCTTGYTAGCAATGTGGTTTGAGATTGATGGATAAAAATGTTACCTAGGAGCTAGATAATAATAGCAACATTTTATTGTTCATTTTATTTAGAAAATGAGGGAAATACACAAGARTGCCTGTGGTCACAAAGCAGGAKAAGGGTTTGGATTGACATGTAAGATTTGTACTTCTAATACCCTATTTTTCATTTTCTCTTATTTTGAAAGAACACTTCATATCATATTTAAATATTCCAGCATAAATAAATGCTTTCTCAGATCATAAAAATAATTACTTCTTTTCCTATCAGGTTTCATAGCCTTCCTGGATGATCTTCTAATTCACATTGCCATTTCTTCCCATCTTCATCTATGCCACGAGATTTAATAATACTGTATCCATCGAGAAAAACAACAATGCAATCTGGAGCATCCATATTCTGTGGTGGTCTGGAGGTTAAATCTGGCAAATGAATCTAAATRCCTCAGCATGGTGAACATCAGGGGCCCCACAGTTCAGCTGTAAGTGGGATCTCTATGCTGTAATAGGTGAAACAGAGGTGTACAAGAAGAACAGAAGGAGTTGTGAGTCATCTTCTCATCCTGTCATGGACTTTCCCTCGGATAACACCACTGGTCAGGAGGCATTGGCATCACCAGATGTAACTGCCTTTTCTCCCTCTGTAACTAATGGATCAAAGCAGASACTCTTCCAGAAGGTGATTTTAAGCAGATGTTAGATTTAGGTACCCTGARTTGTCTTCCAGGGATGCTGTTCTGTTTTTGCTGACCAGAGACAAAGCCAGAGAAGACTACATGGAGGAATAAGCCATCTCTGATGCCAACATTCAAGAATTTTTTTCTCCCACTTTTCTCTGTAACTCACAGTTAATTCACAGTGCTGATGCTATCCTTCCCATGCAAGACCATCCTAAGAATAGACTACACAACTTCTCTGGAAGGTAACACAGAAGAAACTGCAATTTTGGTATTCCCTACATGAACACTTACTGGGAATGGCCATGCCAATGAATACCTGAAGCACCATGACCACTTTGCAAAAAAGCAACATGCATTTTCATTTATACTGCAATCAGAATCATTAAAAACATTTATAATTATTTTTTTTCCATCATTATAAGCTGAAATAGTTGGTTCACGTAGTTGGTTTCCCATTTAGAGGACACATTATTTTGACAAACCAGTTTAAAAGGACTTGTGTTTGATTTCAGTTCAGATTCAACCTTGTGGAAGGGTCCAAGACAACCACATGGAATAGCTGGCACTGATCTTCACTCAGCACTCTTGAAGCGCTACACTTCTAAAGCATGATCAAATCATCCAGTAAGGGGAAACAGAAGACAGATGGGTTTTCTTTCCACTGAAATGAGGGATGACTCTAAACTGTGGGARCATCTCATCAGTGACGCTTGCTTCAACCCTAGCCTGCAGCTTTGATATGAATATCTCAATTTTCCTTCCTGCAGGGAGTAAGAGATAAAATTTGCAAGCTGGGAAGAGGGTGGTGTGTGGTCTGACCTTGAAAAAAATMACTGAAAACAACTTTTCCTTTTGTTGCAATGAAGATACGCTTCAAGGCAGGATGTGCCTGTAAGCCTCGAGCACATACCTTAAATCTCTTCTCCCTCCTAKAGTTTTCCCAAACTGAGCATTGGCTTCAAGAATTATCTTCTCAGCTTTCCAGAATTTGTGGTGTGTTTCATGTTGTTTAAAAAACTAGGGCAAACCCAGGGAAATGACTTCAGCTGTGTGGTGAGAATTGCTAGCTGCTAACTGAACCACAGAGTACTGCTGGGAAACTTCATGCTTGCATCTGATAACCATTTTATGGGAATGTGTGCTGACCCACAGCTGTGGTTCTCCACAAAATACTGGGAGCATGAGT
>CADDXX010000007.1:5378091-5465407 GCA_902810485.1 Alauda arvensis | reverse complement strand
TTTCTTTTCTAAACACTAAGATTAATTGGAAGAATAAAAATTCTTGACAATATTTCTTGTGTTTAATTGTGTCTTTAAATGGTTTGTAAATGGAGGTAGTTCCATTAATTGCAGGTCTGGTGTGAGTTGGTTAAGGACTGAACTAATTGTATTTAYTGATTTATATTTCCACGTCTGTAACTTCTGGAGAATGGCTATTCATTTCAGTTATGGCATTTATAAACTCAGATTTACAGAAATTTAAGGAAAGTAAAAGCTATCCTCCTTCTACTAGAAATATCTCAGTGATATTAGGACAGATGTTCCTCAGTCTTCCTTCTGTTCCAGGACAGACTTCTGTGGATTTGTATATATGTATATGTATACATATATATATGAAATAATGAACATTTATGGGTATTTAGTGAGACAATAGGCAACTAAAATGTGGAGAAGCTAAGATTTTATGCTTGACTTCTCTGGGGCAAAAGTTGTATATTGAGTTTTCCTATTGCTTTTCCCCGTGTGATTATTGGGAAGGTTTCAGTGTTCCAGGTGAAAATTATCTGATACTCCAATACTTCAAAACAGATGAGTCACAGGTTTTCTAAATCAGGCCTAAAYGCATTAGTGTGTCAGGTGAGACCCTATAAAGCCCCATTAAGGTAAAGTTTCAGGGAGAAATCTTCAGCATTAACAGACCTTCCCATCACTTAGCAGCTCTGAAAGACCAAAGCAAAGTTCTACATTTTGAACTTTTCTGCTACCTGTTTCACAGAATGATGAAGATCCCAAAAAATCCTCTGAACGTAGGTGATCTACCTGAGGATAGAGGGTTCTTGATTTCCAGCTGTGAAAACAGTTGTATCTTTTGTTTTCAGATTAGTTTGGATGAGATTCACTGATTTAGTCATGGCATATTCCTGTGAGCAAAAATTATCAGCACTAAAAGCCAGAGCAAACTGGGTRTCCAAATGCAATCTCACCACACATGCAGCATCCCATGCACAAGCACACATGCATATTTATACAAGTTACTATATATTAGTCTGGCAAAGTAAAACAATGTGCAGAAGAAGGTAATTAAATTCTACTTAAAGGATCTGTTCTTTTTTCCTCTTTTTATTGCCTCTAGCAGTTACTTGGCTGCCTTTATAAACAAATAATCTCTGGTCTGATAGCAYTGAGCACAGCAAACTGGAGCAAACTATTGAAATAGAGTGAAGACAGCTATAAAGTTTCYCTCCTGAGCCCCCCATCTGACCTAGGAAAGCTCCATCCTGTTTTCTGCCTGAAAATGCACTGAGGTCTCATCAGACATTTTCAGTCTCCACATTTTATGAGATTGGAAACTGGCCTGCAATGTTGCTCCTTTTCTCTACTGCCCTATTTGCCACATCTTAAATACCTGGAGGGTACTGTCACATATTCATTTAAACAAAGCTGGTATTGTGGAAATGGTATRGGCATGAGTACTGGCAAGATGTACATGCTGCTTTCAAGGAATGTTGGTYTGGACAAAAGAAGAAATCCCCCAGTGTGTGTCATAAGGCAACCTCCTGAGATATGAACCTTTCTTCCTTGCCTCACTCCTCTGGAAAGGTCCCACTAAGCACCTCATGTGGGAAACTGAGGCACAGTGGCTCTGCCARAAACCAGACTTCCTTTAGGGAACTGTTTTATACTGGAAAAACAATTGCAGTGAAGACTAAAGGTGCTCGCATACCATGGTGACAGGAACATTCAAGAGAGGGAAAACCAACAGACAACAGTGCAACTTTCCTGCCAATACTTTTGGATTCTACACAAACTGTGAACATGGACCTGTTCTTCCCTCTGTGTGCTGGGTTAACATTCACACTGCTTACATGCAAGCTGGAGATCTGAGGAGCTTTTGTGACTATCTGCACCATTTAACACCTGCCATCAGGGTCACTGGAGAGAGCTTGGGCTGCCCTACTCTGGAGAATGGTGTAGATACAGCAGGGATGAGTCTGGATCCAGCCTGCCTGCACAGAGCAGTAGCAAAGGAAACTGCTTCCCATGGTTTCTTACCCTAACTCCTCTCAGGGCACTTAAGGCAAGAAAAGTTTGCCAATTTGTCTGCTTTGGAGTCAGCAATTTTACTTGCATGACAGTCTAGTTCAGTGAACAAACGAAATGGTTTATTTATGAGCTTGTTTCTCACCAGGGAGCCAATTTATGCTTAAAATTAGCTAATTGTCCCTTTGATGGATTTCTACTTGAAGTAAATAGAGGTCATTACGTTTTTTCTGTTAGGGTACATTCAGAAAATAGCTATCTGACAAGACGTTGACCTTACTGAGAAATCCCASGTAAAGTCAACTATTTGGAACTGCTATTTAGCTTTACACATTAGCAAAGTGCCTAGGGAGGAAGAGGATGTCATTACTCTGACAGTCTACTCATACCTCATGTCTTTTATGACTGGAGGTGCAAGTCAGAATAACTTGAGATACACTTATAAAAAGTCACTATTTTGGGGTACAGAATGATTTTAATTTCCCTCCTTGGAAACACYAGTACCCCATTAATGACTTTCTTATCAGCCCTCCCAAAAGACCATTGACTTCTCTTGAGAAGAAGCAGAAGTGCTAATAAAACATTAGGCATTCTCCCAAAGTCAAACAGTTGGCTCAAYCCGTACTTCCCAAGCCCTGCCAAASCCATTAATACGTCTCCTCTGTCTACTGAGATATGGTACACCTGCATCTCAAGGTCCAAATGTACAAGGAAACTTTTGAAATACAACTTATTTAAACCCAAGATGTCACAATATTCTAGCCTATTGTAATCTAGGATTTTTTGCTACAGCACATCTTCAGCACTTGGGATGTACAATGCAAAGGAGCACTCATTGAGGTATAACTTAAACAGAAATGCATCTTGTTGTAGGGAAGTGCTGTGGCCTTAGCTTTGCTAATGTGTAAAGCTAAATAGCAGTTCCAAATGGGAATTTGGCCCAGCATGATTCAACATTTCTATTAAAGACCTTGAAGATGGAGCACACACCACATTTGTTAAGTCTGAAGATACTACTAAATTAGGAGGCACTGCGGACTGCAGGGAGGATGGGAAAGTAACAGAGAAGGAACCAGAGTTGTCAGATACATGGGCTGGGAATGCTTAGCTGAAATCCATCCTGGACACAAGGCAAGTCAAAAATTAAAGAAAAACACTTCAGTCTGTGAACACTAARCAGAAGGGAAATGCTGAAGAGCTGGAGAATGAGAGGAGATGATAGCTGGTAAGATAAAAACGTCTGCATCTGATAACGGTCAGTGAAATATGAAATCCCAGCACTGAGAGTGGCTCTCCACGACCACTGTCTTTCTGTCAGAGACTAAGAAATGCTTCCTACATGACACTGGTGAAATATTTTTGAGAGTGATCTTATGAAAAAAATGTAGTGGTCCATGTAGTGTAAAATCCTATCTTCAGAAGGGACTATCCTACATGAATGAGTATGAGGTGTAAGGAATTCTGGAGCAAAGAGTTGTTGAAGGACTGAAGACATGGTGTGCCCAGAAATGCAGAAAAAGTCTTATATAAACTCTTTCAGGGATTGGGAAGACCTCAGTCCCAGTGGGAGMACTGCTGTAGGAAGCTGTCATCCTSCTAAAAGCAGAGTCAGTCTSTCAATGTGACTCCACACTTGGGCACAGGGCCTGGAGCTCTACCACATCATAAATGTCCTGCCCATGGGGAGAATTCCCTACCCAGCTCTGCTCACTGGATGTTCCTTCATGTCCTGAAGACTGATGGTTTACGTACATTTCGAAATTCCTTAGGTAAAATATTAGTCACTTGGAAATTATTAGTAAAGTAGCAAGTTCAGTGGAAACAGGATTTCTTCCAATGGATATATGTKATATGGCAAAGTCTGTGCAGGAATTGAAATGTCTGCRTAGCAGCCTGCTTAGATTCTTCCTCTTATAAATCTGCTATCTCCCTCTTGCTACTCCTGTAACGACTTATTCTCCCCAAAGATAATGTCTGAAAGAAATCAGACATCCATAAAAAATTGTGAACTAATTAATCAGGAAACTGGCCATGGGAATCTTTCATAGAACTCTCTGAATATTCTAAAATCTCAGTGCAAAATCAGTTTTGTGGAGAATGAAACAAAGGCATAGGAAATGAAATTTTATTTTTGGTCACTTTTGTTTTAAAATACACAAAGAGAACTGTCAAAGTTATCTTAAACAAAACAAAACATTGAATAGACATTTGCAGTTCTTCTCTCCCATCCTTTAACAACTTCTGAGAAATCCAGTTGCCAAATGTACTTTTTTCTAYGCTGAAGGAGAAAGGCACAGGGAGGTGCATTAGATAAGCAATTTCCTCTGAACATTTTAGGGTTTTTTTTCTCTTTTCATTATTTTTCAAAAAAACTTTTACATGCTAGGAATTTGTTAAAGTATCAAGGCTGTAAAACTCACCAGACCCTTCAGTGAAAATAATTTTCTTCACAGTCTTGCTATCTCAGTTTTTCTAATGCTACTGCATCATATGCGTGGAAACTCATGAAAATAAAAACTGCTTATGAAGTGTATCCTCTATAGAGRTTTTATTTAGCAAATTTAAGTAATAACTATTATTTGATTTGCATCAGACAATGATTACTTGTGGCAACATTCCAGYTTCTAAATTGGCCAATTGTGATTTCTTCCCTTACAGGAGGATGAGCTAACATTAAATCTAATTGTGTGGGGCTTAGATAGAACTGTTCTGATCACTTCTAGAACCAATGTAAGGTGAAAGACATAATCTTAGTTTCATCTTATTTTGTTTTTACACTTAGTATTATAATTTATTTTAAAATTGAGAAGGAATCTTTATTTTTAAGCTTTGTTTTAAATGCAGACAATTTTTATTCAGTACTATTATGTTGGAAACCAATAAGTGCACAGAAAATGCTTCTTCATATGAAATTATTAACACAGGTCACTATCACAAAGCAGCAGAGATTTAGGAAGTATTTCTAGGATTTACTGCTACTTATAACATTTAAAAGTTTCGCTAAGTGAGACATATAAACTAAAATATATCTTGGTCTCCTCACTCATAAAACTCAGATAATCATAGTTTCTTTCCTTATAGATGGGGTAGGAATTTACTTTTCTGAATATTTTAATGTGCAGCAGGTTACTAATTATTTCTACATACAGATTGAATGCTTGGACTCCTATTTTCTGTCTGAATTTGTTAATGTAAAGCTTCTTCTTTTTTTTTTTTTTTTTTTTTTTTTTTTATAATAACAGGACTCTGCAGAGAGTGGGATTGGGCTCCAATGTTTTCTGGTGAAGAGTGAGATCTTGGTTAGCTGACTCTGAATGAGGGAAAATGGACTCACAGCTTGGTTCTCTCTGGAGGAAGCCCAAATTGATGGACTATAAAGTCCTCTGGAATGGGCACTCTCAGTCTCACCAGCTGAAATTGTTTCACCTTTTAACTGAATATTTAAAACCCCACTGGATATTTAAAAAAAAGCTCCCCCAGGCGTGTCTCCTCTTGACACCCTACCTTTTCTGAATCTTTGTCACCAGCTTTGCTGGGTGCTGAATGGGTGGGCACATGCAGCTGCTGCAATTCTCTGGACTCCATCCCAAGGCAGAACAACCCTTATCTAATCCTGGAGACCCCTGGGGGTACATCTCTTTTACAATGCACAGAACAAATGGCTACTTTTAACTGTTATTAYGGAAAATAACATTATACACAGTGGTTGTTGAAACAGTTTTTACTCCAAGGGGTCAAATTACAATGCATTTACTTCAAGGGGGKTTTTGTTTGTTTGTTTTGGAAAATAATTGTTGTTCCATTGATTTTTATCACATTATGCTAATTTCCATCTTCTCAGGTTGRTTGGCAGATTGAGGTTTTGTGGAAACAGTGAGAGATGAAAACTGCAGCCAAAGAGAAGCAGCAGATAAACTGCATAAGGATGCTGGCAGGTAGAAAGCAATCAAAACTATATACCTATGAAGTCTGAGACTGCTTAGCAGCTAAGAATAGTTTATTTTTCTAAATATTTTATTTTTATTATGTCTTTCATTCTCTAAACAAACAAACAAAGAAGCCAGCTGCTGTGTTGAATCAGTGGCAACAACAGAACATCAAGAAGGAATTAGATATTTCTAATTTTCYCCTTATGGGAGTGTAAGAGTCCAGCAGCTGCTGCAACTGGCAGTAAAGTCACCATTTCAAAGGACTTATTGAACAGTAACTGTTAAAAAATCCAGGTTGCCACTAAATCACAGTTCTTCTCTTGGTTCCCACACTATTGCAATGCCCTAAGCTATACACAGCTGCSACACATCTCCCCAGAGGTGGCTGCATTTCAGTGGCATGCAAAAGAACACCCAAATTACATCAACAGGGCAGATTAATCCACTCTCTAATTCTACATGGCAAGCAATAAACAAATGCAAACCATCATTTTATTCAATAGGTGACAGAATTCCTTCTTGGACAATAGAAGCCAGTGTCCCAGCATATTGCTAGAAAATACTGAATGGCTACAAATATTTGGCTACAAATATTTGGCCACCTCTCCATCTTCACTGCATTATGTGTGGTCACTTGGAACTATTTKGATGCAAAACTAACGTTTGTAACACTGCAAAATCAGCGTGGTAACTCCCTATCTTAACTTCATTTTGATTTCTGCAGAGGCAAATTGTCATGAGATGTAAAATGCAATGTTSAAGGAAGTTCAATCTCATTGAAAATCCCAAAATATCAAAAGTGAATGCAGGGTGAAATTCTAAGAGGTCTGTTTGTACTGGAAAGGAGCATTTTGTAAACTAGAAATAAGGTTAGGGTTAAAGGTGCATAAGAAACTGTGAAAAGTAAATTTTATGAATATCAGTGAAAGATTCTTCTGATGTACACCTACATCCTCTGAGCAAAAAAATCAATAAGTAAGCATATAGATCAAGAAATATACAAAAAAAATGCAAATAACTAATTTTGTTGYAATAAAATTATTTTGATATCATTATTTATCAAATTCATTTTCTGTGCCCACAAAAGCAAACAGTAACCAGAACTTGACTTTCCAGCAGACACAATTTTCCCATGAAGTAATTGATATGCAARTGTTTGTGATAAAACAGAGGCTCARTGACACAAAGGGAAAAGAGTTYCTAAAGGCACAGGTAAGATGCCAAAGGCAGCTGAAGAGAAAATGAAAACCAAGTTTTTGTGCATCTCACCAGAATTAAAAAGTACCCTTAAATAACGCTATTATTACAAAGTGCCAGTGCACTTAACAMATCCCATAACTGCTCTGAAAATGAATAAGAACTTATACAAGGTATTTCACAAAGCCCCAGACTGTCTTCAAAAATAATATCACTGCAGCCCTGGTATCCTCCCTCCAGTTTTTCTATACAGGTATTATTAACTCCATATTAGATTATTAGAACTCCAGTCTTCAGGGCAATTTTTCAAAAGGAGGTGGTCTTTAACCTCACAATTTACTTCTTCCAGAAACCTAAATTTCCCTATATCAGCAACAAGTTCACTATAATTTGAAAAGGCCCCACACCTCTAGCTTTTCTTAAATCAGTGCAGAGATTCAGTCTCTAAACTACTGCTGCAAGCTCAGWAGGAGTGATTTATTTGAGCTGCTGCCATCAAGAACATATTCTTTTAGTAGTGCTGTGTGTTGAAATTGTTTTTATAATCTCAGTTTGTCATTTTTAGAGGTGGTTGGTTTTTTTTTGCATCTATGCATTTGAAGTGAATACCTGGAAGGACCTGCCTCCCCTTSAACTGCACTTGTGACTTGTGCTGTAATAAAGCAACTTTCCTTGCTCTGTTTTGACAATTTTGGTAGCCAACAAACAAGAGTAGTTTAATGTTGATAGCACAGAGTCAAGGCCATGTATTCACCAAAAAACTCTTTTTTTTTTCCCAGACTCTCTTCCTTTGTTTGCAATATGGGGTGAAGAAGGGTTGTCTCCACAAAGTTAATCTGAGCTGACAAGCTTCCTTCATATTTTATATGTGCCTGAAACTCATATGGGCACAAAGCAGCTGCTTTCTGCTTACAGYGCCAATGCACGAAAATCTTCCCCCAGTCACTGACCAGGAGTAACCTGGCTGTCCCTGGAAAACTGTGGAACAGCAGCAAAACCCCACAACTCCTACAAAAGCTTTCTTCAAGGCTGGAYGTGTAAGGAAAAGGTGCAGAGGTTTGAAGTGCTGGTCAGGGAAGACTGTGCAACCATAATCCACCCTCTTTAGTCACACATTTGGTGGTCATATTTTACACAGTGTTCATTCCAGACCAGTTATCCAACCATGAGAAAGATGYGTTCATTTTTTCTTAGATGGTTGGGCTAGATCCTAAATGTGTCYTTAAAGGCTGTAACTAGGACTGGCTACCCTTGTGAATATAATAAAAGTGTTAATAAGATTGGCATAATGAAGGGGAGATGTGAATAATGAGGAGGGCAATTGGTGAATTTAGAATGGTAGAAATGTTATTAGCCAAAAAGGCTCAGAAATTTAAAACCAAAGATTAATCACTTGAAAAGTTCTGGTTAACCCTGCATTTAAGTGGAGTTTCATGTTGCCTGTGTCATCAGTAATTCAATATGCTCACAAACCCATGATACTTTTGTGTTTTTTTCTGTATTTGACTGTCTCACTCTGCTTCAACCACACACTGGAAAATGTACAAGAAAATGTGGCATTGCACCATTATTTCTTATTCATATCACCAGGCCACATTAAGACAGCTCAAATCAATTCAAAATTCCAGATGTAGCAGTCAAAAAWAATTCACAGGGAGAGCAGGTGAAAGGAGTAAAAGCTCGTGCAAGATAAATATAAGAGAATTTTATTTAGAAATTCTTAAATAACAATTTCCTAAGAGAAAAAGAATTTGAATTTGAATGGTTTGACAATGTGTAGTTGTGAGCAGTTTCATTTCTTATTATTAATTTTTCATAATCCCTTCTCTGTYCAGGCCCATRGCTTGTGTACACATTCCTAATGCAYGTGCACACTCCCAAAAATTCACAGGAAATTTAAATCTATGAGGAAAGAATATATTAGGAGCTTCTTTAACTGTAACAGTCTTTGGGTGTCGGGTGTATGTCCTTTTGTGATTGAACTTTGTGACCTGACACTCTTCAGTCTGATATTTTTCACTGCCCTTTTGACAGCTCCAGTTTGCTGCTTATAAAAAATATGCTTATTTAAATTATCTGRATCAGAATGAACCATGCCAGCAAAATCTGTTTTAAACAGCTTCAGCCAGCTGAACTCTTTTGCAGTTGAGTTAGGTTAGGGGGCATTCAGAGGAGCAAATTGGCTGGCAGACCTGCAAGGGCTGTAGTCTCCTGCAGACATGTCARTGAGCAGCAGGGAGCACAAGGCAAGGTCTTCTGCTTGCCTGGAGTCTGGAGAGTGTYTGCACAATTCTCAGCCTAAGCCAAAACTTGCCTGTTCTTAAGCCATCTTCACTAGCACCTTGTCAGTAGGCAGAGATCCTGAATCTGAACCAAAAAATACTTAGGTCAAAAAAATCTTTTTCCCATATCCAGCCCCTTTATAGCTCTCTGCACAGTCTAACCTAWGTTTCCTGTCCTTAGATACTGCCAGACACACACATTTTGTGTTRTTTTTAACCTGTGGATTTCTTACCACACTCAGTTTCCCCAGAACCCTCCTCAGACATACAAATACTTCAGGGCAGTTCTTTGTAGGTGAAAGCCATTGCTCTTGCAGTGGTGAGCAGAGAGGCAGGATTTTCCTTCTCCCCTTCTCTTAGCAGAGGCATTGTTCATGCCTTGTTGTTCCATGCTGTGAGGGGAAGTGATTGACCAAGTCCATGGTGTGGCAAAAACTGAGCCCAGGGACTGGCACAACCTCCCCAGTGGCGCTTGAAGGAAATCCTGGGGATACATAAAGTGACGAACATCTTAAAATTTTAGGTTGTTCTGACTTCCATGCATATTGCTACAGCATTTATTACTACAGTTGCCAGGATTGACACAGAGATTGTCTTCATGTCCCAGTCTGTTCCCACTGCTATGGTGATGGTGGAGATGCTGAGGCTGAGGAGATCTGCACACTCACCTGATGCCAGAGCAGAAGCAGTGCTCCAGACCACTGAAAGACAGTTATAGCCTGCTACAAGTTCCATGGGTGGCTCAGAGCAAAGCTTGGTGACTCTCTGAATGTCTCACTGGCAGGAGGGATTTCTCCATCTTCAGCACATGATGAGGTTGTTGTGAGGAGGTGAGCTGCAGGGAAGGTGTGCAGCAGAGGGCAGCAGCTCACAAGCACACGCACACCTGCACCCACAGCTGCCACGCCCCACACACACCCCAACAACGCTTCTGCCCATCAAACAYGGACTGACAAGTTTTGGATCTCTGCAGGTGAGTGAATCACTTTGAGTCGGAACATGTGAGCTCACAAAAATTAGTTCCTCGTACTGGGCAGAGGATCAGGGCTGTTTGCTGTGTTTTGCTTCTGTGATGTAACCTGCAACCACAGACCTGCTCAAGAGTTCTGTGCTGCTTTCAGGGAAATAAAGGATACGCTTTTACAAAAGAAGCAGAGGTATTTATTCTGAGAGCTTGCACACATGCCTTGACTAACTTTTAAACAACCAGCTATAACAAGACCAAGAGATCAGAACACGTTCTGAAGACCAGAAAACTGACCATGATGCTRGGCTCACTACTCAGTTCATTTGTCTTCTTGTTAGTTGGATTTTCTCATACTGCATTTCTGAGGCTACCCTAATAACCACAACACAATGCACTGAGGAGTGAGACATTGCTTTAGGTATGAGTCAAGTTCTCTTTGTACAGGAAATTATAAATACCATTTCTTTCTATGAAACAGAGATGCAGGGGAAAAAAATGTATGCATTATGAGCCATTTCACCAGTTCTGAGGTTTTCAAAAAGTTTGTGGGAGCCTTCCTCCCAAGARTGCTCTTGAGGCACTCTTCAATAAAGGGTGCTTTCTCAATGAGAATGATTCTGATGTTTGAAATGTATCTAAGCAAAATGGTTCTGAGCCTAAGAGTGAAAGTCAGGCTTAGATATCAAGTTTCCTCAAACTTGATGCTGGTTGCATTTAGTCTTTGTACTGCTTGATAATAGAGGTTGTAACCAGCTGGAATCAAGTAAATGCATATAATTTTTTCCTTAATCTGCAAATGTCCAACATTTCAGCCTGATAAAAAAAATTATTTAGTGAATTTAGAATTGCTACAGTGTGTTGTGGAATGAAAAAAAAAAATCTCTTGCCCAAACTGACGAAAGAAATCTCTGAATGGKTAAAGGAGAATAGTCTGTTCATAGAGAAATTATTTCTAAATGTCTAGTGACTAATTTATGTATTTCCTTCAATTTGTTTCAGCAGGAACATTACTATCCAGCTCCCTGTCTTATCCTTACTCATATGGAATTGTTAGTCTCCATGTCACTTCTCAGAAATAARATTTTTCAGGATACTTGCATGTAACAAAATGAATTAATTTTTAAATTATGTAATTTTAGGAACTGATTCCAAATATAGAGGAGCTAAGAGATCTCTTTAATTTCTATGGCACCAGAAACCTTTAAAATATCCYTGCATTGTTACAAGAAAAAGCTTTAAAATGCTAATCAATTTAGTCTAACAAAACAGAATACAAAATTGTATTTTTTTAGTATTATRAGGCATAATTTAGTAATATAATATCTTGATTTTAAGCCTGCATCAGGATCCTTGATTAAAAACTGAGTGCTTGTTTCTGAAGTGGAGCCATTCACAGTTTAAGACTCTAGCAAGCAAAAGCTACATAGGAAAGAAATGAGTTACTGCTGGCTCTGACTCAAATAATATTCATGGACACCCAGGCAGGATAACAATAAATGGTAGTTTCAATGCAACAGGAAGTGACAAGCAACAACAAAACCTGAATCCAATTTTTCTGTGGGAATTTCCCACCGACTTCTCAGACACAATTCCATCAACTTTTSCTCTGCAAAGTTCTGGCACTGCACTGATAGTGTGTTGAGATTCATTCCATTTTATTCAACTCCTTTGCCTCATTCCTCTGTGTGGGGAGACTTCTGTAGAATTCTGAATCATTTGAACAATGTCAGATACATGCAAACCTGGCAGAGAGAGCAGTCCAARAAAGAACAAAGGATTGATCCATAACCTTCTGCTCTTTCTGGCTGTTTCACTCACTTTCATCAAAGCCTTTTCCCAGTGAGACTTTGAAACATCTTTTAGAAAAAGTTAYCCTGTCACTCATTCACCAGTACTTTGTAAGGTTCATCTGTATCAATACTTCCTGTTTTCTAACTGTCACAAACTTCAAGAATTCATTCARATCACATTTACACTTTTTTAGCACACTGATAATGCATCAATTGACCAGGGTACAATGTGTTTACAGAACTTGGAGGGCTCTCTATTGAACCTGGCAYAGCAAAGATCAGAGTTTAGCCTGATACATAACACCAGTAAGTTGAGGCYATAACATTTTCTTTTTTCAGAATAAAATTGTATCCTTTGTACTAACTCATTACAATGAGTAAAATTTCTTTTGTTTCATAGAATCATAGAATGGTTTTTGTTGGACAGGACCTAAATATCTTCTACWAYCATCSCTCCTGCCATGGGCAGGGACACCTTCCACTAGACCAGGTTGCTCAAAGCCCCAACCAACCCATTCTTGAATAATTCCAGAGATGGAGCACYCACAGCTTCTCTGGGCAACCTGTTCCATTCCTTCACCACCCTYACAGGGAAGAATTTCATTTAARCTTACCTTCCTTCAGTTTAAGACCATTCTCCATTGTCCTATCACTCCATGCCCTTGTGAAAAATACCTCTCYAGCTTCCTTTAGGTACTGGAAGAAACAGTCCTAACTCTTGTTTCAAAGGCATTATTTATTTCATAAAACCAATGGCCTGATTGCAAGTAAATAATTTGTTCCTTATAGCTCAAACATCAAATCTGATCTTGATTGAAGWGGGTTCATGACTGTTGAACTGCAGGAATTTATACTGGCTTTATGTTTTTATGCCCATTGCATAGGACAGATGCCTCTTCCATCAAAACATTAAATCTGGTGCAGACAGAATAGTTTGAATAGCTCTGAACCAGCAGAGTGAGTTTATGGCACATTTGAACTTTCTACAGCATATTGACTTGGCTGTAGTGGAACCTGGTTATTCCACAGAMAGCCAAGAAAGCAAATCTTCAACCAGCAACAACCCTTCACACCTGCTTTGATCATCTTTTTGCTAACACTCTGAGATACTTGGCAATTCAGAGTTATTTTAAATAATAAGWTTCTTTTCAAATCATGATTTCATGAAATCATAAATGTTATTGCTATAGCTCAGAGAACTGTTGTAGACTCAGTGCCAGCAAACTGTCTTTACTTCAAAAGGACATTCAATGTGGAAGACAAAAGAAAAAAAAAAGAATAAGATTAAAAGGTGTTAGTATATTACTCAGAAAAGAAAGAGGTTTCCAATGTCTTATTTTGGAATGGTAGTAGAGTAAGAGATATATATCTAAATAAGTTCCCCTGGCAGTTCTTTCTAACCCTGAAGCACCTAACAACTTCAAGTAYATTTGAGAATAAGAAGTCATGAAAATAGATAATTCAGTTCAGATTCTTCTTCTTCACCAAAGTTCATAAAAAATATGTTAGCAATTATTCCCCAGAATGAATTTCTTTTTTCTATTTTATGTTATGTCTTCCTGTTTCCTTATTTACTTTTAAAGTTMAATCTTATTCTTAATACTAATTAAAACAAATAATATTCTGCACCTCTTCTTTGTCCCATTTGGGAAATGGATAGACTTGGATTCATGTCTCACCACTCTGCCCCTTCAGAAAAGTTGAACAGGTTGGCTTGGTCCATCATGTGAACAACCCTTTTCCTGCCCCACCCTGTACTGTCCCATCCCATCTCACAYACTGGGCCCAGGCATTGTCTGGCAGATTTTTGGTTGGCCCAGGACAACAATTCCAGGAAAAAGGATCAGCTTCTCTGGTTTCCCTGATCASTAATCCATGAGCACGATGGTGCCCTGGGCCAGTTTAGTGCAGAAGCAGAAGATTTTTAGCTCTCAGGCTTCCTCGGAAATCTCAATTTTTTATTTACTGAGATCTGATTCTCATGCAAGTTAAAGAAGAACCACAGCCAAATATATCAGAAATGTTTATAACTCTCATGAAGACAATTAATAGCAGACATCTGAGTAAGAACAGACAGAGCATGGGTTATAATAAAAGCTAATAAAATATACCCCATATATCAYATGAAAACAAAGAGTGAATAAAGCCCCAGATCATGCCCTGTGAAAAACATCACATCAAGAGTAGAACAAAAGTATTGATGGCAAGAAAATGAGAAAAATAAGTAGCAAGTTAAGCCATAGCCCAAAGGTTTTAATTTCATGCTTTGAAAGCCTCTTGCCTCTCCYTTTCCAATTGTTATTTCAGGTTCCAATATCCAATCATAAATTAACGYTGCCCTTGTCACTCAATAGCTACTCTGGATGAATTAAATGTGGGGAGAAATGCTGATCCTCGGCAAAAGCTGAAGTTCAATTTAGAGTTCGACAACAAAAAATGTTGTGAATTAGGCTAATGAAGAAAAYGCAGCTGAGAATGTCTTTGGATAATCATACAAAAAACAATAAAAAATAAACAATCCASGAGAGCATTCATAGGATGTGTATAATTTTACCCACTATAGAAACACCACCAGAACTGTTGTTTCAAAACCAGAGCTGTGATCTGCTTTATTCACTTTCCTGACCATAAAAGTAGCCATGAACCATCACTTCCAAATGACATCAAAAGACATTGCCTTGAGCAAGCACTGAATAAATGAAGCCAGCCAACGAGCTGTATTTACCTCCACCTTCTCGCATCACTGTTCCTGGCACCTGGTRTATTTCAGAAACCATGCAGGATGCCATCACTGGAACGTGATCTGTGTGAATGTTGTTCCYTCATTTCCATGAATTATGTGAAGCTTGTGTGTTCATCCCACTGCCGAACCTGTCATGGAAACAGCGAGTGAACAAGGAAGGGTATGAATCTATGTATTGGTTAGCTTAGAGAGTGCACAGTGTTCACATCTGGACTTTTTGGATCACCTAGCCTGAGGAAAAATGTCTGTAGAGATGAAATTTTTTTGTTCCCTCTAGGACACAGTTGCAGTCAGACTATTAGTAGTGTAGGAGAGTTTTGGATAAGCTCCTCTTATGTGAAGACATTATACACTCATATACTGCAAGGTTCAGAAACCATTGAGAGGTGTGATTTATTCAAGGAAGTCATAAAATGTTAGTCTGARGATCCAACCATGTCACCCTTTAAGCACTCTCTTCATAATCTAGGAGCATTCACTTTTTTGCTAMATGAAAGAACCTAAACCAGTCAGAAATGGCCTTATGTCTTTTGGCAAAATTCAATGTCAGTAAAATGGGATCTTCTTTCTTATTTTGATGACTGAACTGTCCAGTAACCAGCAGTGGAAAAGAGGTATTGAAACATAATGAAATGACCTATTAAWAATCTACTGCAATCACTAGAGGCAATCACAGCTCCAAATGATGAACCATTTGAAAAWCCAGGTTCAGAGAACCTCAGCATCTTGATAGATACAAACTCTGATCTCAAATACAGCTTATATCCAAGAAGCATTTTTTTAATTGTAGTTTTTACCAAAACTATCAGGCAAATCTGAAGAAAATCTAAAACTTGAATTAAGAAAAGAAATATTTTTCAGTTGTTTTGGGATTTTTTTCATCAGCTACAATAATAACTGCAGTCACAGTCATCATTCTGTCAGTAAGGCTGCTATTGGGACAAATGGATCATTCCTTGTCTTTATTGCTCTGCTTCAGCACAGTAGGAGTATTTTATCTGCTTCCAGAATTATTTCAGACAGGGAACAATGATTATCCAAAAAAATGCCTGACTTGAAAGTAGAGCACAAAACATTYAATGAAGATTTCTGTGTTTTATCTGACAAATAATCATGAGTCCACTCAGGCAGAGTGTGTTGGAGGTTCTCCAGTCTATGATGAAGAGTTAAAAATGCACARATAGTTTCACTAAAATGTTATTTTTACCTAAAGTTTTTCTTCTGCAAAGGTCTGACATACTCCAACCAGCCAGTTTTACATCAAGCCTRTGAACAGCTAATTATAAGATCAGTTTTACAGATGGGAAACAGATACCCACAGTCTAAGGGATCTGCCAGAAGTCACAGAATGCTTGACCCACATCCTCATGAAGCTGGTAGCAGTCCCCACATTCATTCTGTAGTTATGCTTAACCCCATGGGGAGCCCTGACTACAGCTCTGTTAATTGCAGGGTCCTGTACGAGCATGTAACTATTGCCATTACAGGAAACCCAGGTCATTTGTTACGCCACTGGAGCGTCCAACTGATCCTGTCATTAATCACTGTGACATCACAGGACAGCTACCATATGGTGCAAAATAATCCCTTCTCTTGCTACAGAAATTAGATATCTTTAAAGACAGAATCATCTTTGTACCGATTGGAAAGTACATKAGACTTTAGCTTCCTTTTAGAACTTTGTCCTAAAATGCTGGTTAAGATGATTTGTGAAGGAAGAGCGAGACCTTCAAACACTTTCTGCAAGAGAAAAGAGGGTCAGCCAATGCAACTCTTGCTGTATGCAAGTCTAACCTATCCACAACCATTACAATATCAATCTGATCATTAAAAATCCATCCTTTCTAATGCACTGGGAAAACATTGGTCAGAAACAATCATTCACACACTTTCACACACACTTAGCCTCCTATTCACTTATTTCCTTCAGATGGAAAGGCTTGTGAAAAGTTCTCCAGTGGTGGCTACAATGATTCTTCAAGCATGGGCCTTTTGCAATGAACAGCATGATATCCCACCATATATTACTTAGATGGAGCTTTACTCCAAATTCAATCCCATTAGTTACACAGYTTTAGTTTTGATGTTATATTTTAGTTACCTTAATCACTGGCCTGGATGATAGCTCACTCTGGTTTCACTGCATTTCAAGCAGCAAAGTCATTAGCAGCTTTCAATGCTTGACAAGTCTGCCCTCACTAAAAATCTTTTCCCTTTGCACAGGGAAAGTTGTGCCAAGTCTACATATTGCAATACTCTACTTTGGTGTTAAGTTTTTGCAGCAGAATCTGGGACAGCAAGCACCTTTGTATACCATATTCAAAATATCCAACTTATTCAAGAAGGAGGTGCCAACATCAACCAGAGTAAAAAACATTAAGCATGCCCTGATACTTTATAGGCTTAGATTTATTAGAGAAGCGGTTAAATACCAGAGGCTAGTTTCCATTTCTCATTAGCCCCCTTGTCTTTTTTCTTCAATAGGCTGATAATAACCTACCTAAGTGCAGGCTTCAGGTACCCCTTCAAGCATTGCACTGTGCTGCAGTTTGGAATTTTGATGCCCATATTTCTGAATTCAGCCTTTAGTCTCCRTGTAAAGGAGTGAGAGTGTGGGAACAGAGGGAAGTACACCTGTTGTCGGTGATCTCTGGGCTCCTATAGAAATATCACCAATTTTCAGAAAGCATGTAAGTCGGATTATCTTCCTCTGTGTGCGCACATTCTGGATGGATTCTGGCTTGGAAAGASTTCTAACTTAAACAGAAAATGGGAAAGGAAAATGTCTTGGTTTGAAAGACAGGTGTCTGCTAGGGAAAGCAGGAACCTCCCTTRGAACGAAAAATGTAAACCCCTYCCTCCGAATTGTTACAATTTTGAAAYTAAGGGGGCTCTCAGGAAAAGRTACAGGAATAACRGTTCTTTACTAGTATGTRTACCAAGACAAACAAACAACAATAACTACAGCATTAATAATAAAACAGAACCAGGAMTGAGGTGACCRTTCCGGGCACTTTCCCCTGTGGTGCAGTTCCGGGCACAGCCACAGGGGCGCTGCTGGCTCCTGGCRGGCAGGGAGGSTGCGCTGATTCCCCCGGGGCTGCAGGGGGCGCTGTGGYGCGGGATYAGGGAGCAGGGGGCAATGGCGGCTCTGTGGGACYGTGGGGTCTCCCCCTCGGCAGGGCAGGGGCTGCGGCGCCACAGAGCAGAGGAACCCAGAGCGGCGCCGAGGAAGCGGCGTGCGCAGGACAGTGGCGGCTCGGCTCCCAGCGGGGCAGGGAGAGGTGAGCTCAGGATTCCCGGGCACCCMAGCAGATGGGGATAGGCCCCTCTTTTAGAGAGGTGGGTGTTAATGAGGCCCCGGGTCAATGGTTGTTCTCACAAGCAGAGGCTCAGCCCACAGCAGAAGCAGCAGCTCTGGGCTGGGCTCTGGCAGAAGCAGTGAATTCCCTTCCCCAAGCAGCAGCTCCCACCCTCCTGCTCTGAAAATGAGAGAGAGAGCCAGCAGCAGCCCCAGTCTTTTACCAGCCCAATTCTTGTATCTCTGTCCCTTGGAGAGAAACTGCCCAGATGAGAGAAATGCAACCTCCTTTCCCCTGAGYTGGGCCAGTTCTTCGTTTTCTTAGGTACCCATAAATACCCAGCAGTCAGTGTTTCTTAGCAACTTATAAGAAAAAATCTGTAGGTAAGAAGGAAGAAAAGAAACCTAACCCTCATCAGAAAGGTTTAATCACTGCTTCACTAATCGGAAACTGAGGCATGAAAAAATTCAATTCAGATAAAACTTCAGATCACTCAAACCAAGGAAGAAATTGGATCAAGACCTGAATCAAATGTCTTAACCACAGGATCATTCTTTTTTCCTCAATCTTYTGTTAAAGTCTTGATGACTATAGTGGGTTGATTTCTTTCTTCTTCATCTTCCACAAGAGATTTGAAGCATAACTGGAATTCCTAAAGTTCTATTTGATCAGACTCAATTTGGTCTAATTATGAGCACAAATGTTTCAATAATTTATTCTTATTTCTCCACCATAATAAGTCAAACACATAAAATCTTACAGTACTTCATTTTGAAAGAGAAAGTTTATAGGAGAAATAATGCAAACCATGTGATGTCTCTTCTCTGTTTACAATCTTGCTGAAAACTTTATTTCCCAARGAAAAGAGGGTTCCTCATKYATAACCAAGTCCAGATTCTTATTTCTTTTGGTTCAAGCATATTGTTAACATMCTGCAGTATTTCATATACATTTTGCATATATACATATGGCTCTAAGTTAAAAAAAAATTCTCCATATCTATGGCTGTAATTGTATTTGACTTAGAGTGAATGTATATTAATATCTCTTTTAAATCTGTATCAGCAAGAATGAAGCTCAGCTGAATAATGGTAACCTGTTTAGATACTTAGTACTACTGGTCATTGAATTAGTATTTTAAGGTGATAGAAAYGCAGCCAAATGTAAGCCAGACTAATAACTTTACATCAAAGTACTAGAAGACTCGCGCTAAAGGACTACGTATTAAAGCAGATCATGGGACTTTTGTGCACTTGTATTTAGTTTAAGAAACAGACAGGAGCTCCTGTTGCAGGCATGTGCTGCTTCTTCTAGTTGAGAATCTCAAAGACCAGGTAACTTCTGCTATCTTCCCACTGATTCACAAAATAGATTTTAAAATGACATCTTTTAGGAGTAATTATGATGCTGATTTAACACCTATGAAAATATGTTACACAGAGGTGAACCTGTCAGTTGGAGCAATGGTGCATATTCATGACTATTTACCTCCCTGGCACCTCTTCAGTGTGTCCAAGGCGTAACAGAGGGTATAACCAAAGAAAACTAGAGGTGTTATGACAGGGATCAGATGTGTCCCCACAGAGCAGAATTGTGACCTGAAAAGCTTTCTGACATGCACTAAGTCCTCAGGAAGCTGAAAGTTGTCAGAGCATTTGCCAAAACCACGTTTTCATAGAATCACAGAATGGATCATGCTGGAAGGGACCACAGKGGGTCATCTGGTCCAACTCAAGCAGGGTCATCCCAGAGCACATGGCACAGGATTGCTCCAGACATTTCTTGAATATCTCCAGTGAGGAGGCTCCACACCCTCTCTGGGCAATCTGTGCCAGTGCTTGGTCGCTGCACAGTAGAGAAGCTCTTCCTCATTTTCAGGTGGAGTTTCCTGGGCATCAGTTTCTGCCCATTTCCTCCTGTCCTATTGCTGGGCACCACTGAGCAGAGCCTGGTCCATCCTCTGACACCTCCCTACAGACACTGATAGACATTGATGAGGTCCCCTCTCAGTTTTCTCTTTTCGAGGCTGAACAGGCCCAGCTCCCTCAGCCTTTTACAAGGATAAGAGAGATTCTCTAGTTCCTTAATCATCTTTTTTTTCTCCACTGGATGCACTCCATGAGCTCCACATCTGCCTTGCCCTGAGGAGTCCAGAACTGGACAMATCACCCCAGGTGAGGCTTTGCCAGGGCTGAGMAGAGGGGCAGGATCACATCCYTCCCTCTGATGGCAATGCTYCTCCTARTGCACTCCGGRGTACCACTGGCATTCTACTGGCTCTGAGAAATGTTTTGTCCAAATAYATTGAGGAAATCTATTTAATCAGTTGTGTTCAGTGAACTTGTATTTTACTGTGGTAAGATAAAGATCTCCCAGCTGCYAGGAGTTTTGGTTCAGGGATAGGTGACTGAAATGCTTTGGGGGAAGGGCGATCTTGTTGTCATGTATTTGTAATAAGCTTAAATGGTCTAAAGCACTCACTGTAAGACGGTTTCTCAAATTTAAAAACACTTCATTTACATAGATACTTCATTTGCAGCTATATAAACATAGAGTAGACAAAYAAAGGTATGTAAATATAACAGCCAWTAGATAAAATAAAATTTTAATAATAAATATTTTATTTTGATAAATCAAATATTAACTTTGGATCAAACAATTGGTGTGCTTGATTCTGTCATTTTCCTATCAGCATTTTTAAAATAACATTCTCACATCAGTCAGTTAGACTTACCAGAAATATAAATTTTCTCATGTTAATCAACTGCTTTTCCTGCTTGAAGAGTGTGTAACCCAGGTAACTAATTGCCTTTTTTTTTTTTTTTTTTTTTGGTAAGTCTTCTACAGTACTCATAAGCTTTAGTTATTTCAGGAAGTAAAATTCTGTATTACTCCAGCTGAGATAACATTCTTTGAGTTCAGTGCTGATGTAACATCTGGAAAATGRATTCATTCTACATTAATAGTAACTTGTTGTCTAGCTCTTCAGGACCTAAAGATAGTACTTATGGAGAAGACATTCTCACTACATATGAGTTTTTCAGATGATTCCATCTTAAAACAATTAATGACATCATCTTCCTCTTTTTAAGGCAATTAAATCTCCATATCCTCTGTAACTGATTAATTGAGTAATCCAGATATAGTATTAGAATACGGTGCTAAGAACAGGAATATACAAGTGGCCAGGCTGGGTCAGAAGCCTTGCTGTCCTGYCTCTAATGGCAAACACCAGCAGAGCAGAAGAAGCAATACAAAAAAAGAAATTTGGCCTACAGAGATTGACCAGCAGTCATTCTCTAGACTGTTTGAACTTGCAGTTTTTTCCAGAAAGTACATCAGATCTGAAACTTACTCTGTGGAATATACGATTATGTTAACAATAAATGTATTTGTGTAGGAAGGGGAATAAGGRGTATTTTAGGAGCACTGATGGCAGTTAGTTGCCTTGGAGTAAATTATCTTTAGCATCTGAAAATCCTTCCTCAGCCCATATGCCAGAAGACTCTAAACAAGTCTTGATTTTCAGCAGTGATTAAATATTGCTTGTGATGACCAGCACCTCTGGAAACCAGGCCAGCTTTTTCTGTCAAAGACACATGACATTTATCTCAACCAGCCATTTAATACATATTAAAGAATGCTTGCCAACATGTCTAAAAGTACAAACTAACCAAGGAAGGTCTTCATGCTACATATAGGACATTAGCACAAGTTAAATAAATCTAGGTCTAAAACTGAGAGCCTAGAAAGCCCTGTTTAGCTGATGAGTTTGATCTCTCAAAAGGGCTGCTTCTGTTTCAGCTGTACATATTTWCAGGTAGCTGATATCCTGCAGCTGCATGTACCCACCATAATGTTGACAAAGATGAGTTTAAACCAACTACTTTGTGGCCAGTCAAATGCCTTGATGGTCACTTCCCATTTGGATTTCAGCTGTGCTTAAGTAGTAGGAAGCTACCTGGGCTGCTTCCCTGCACATGCTAACAACYAAATTAATGCAGCACAGGAAACAATGAGTTGAAGAAGAAAGTGCCCAATTTCCTAAGCTGTTGGTTACTGAAATGATATATAAAGCACAAGGGAGTCTGGATGTCAACACAGGATATGGATAATACAAAGGTTCCTTCCTGAGAACTTTTATTACGTCTAATTTCTTAGAGAAAAAGAAAAATAGAAATAGTGAGTCATTTGCAGATTTTTTTTTCAGATAAACATGAGATGCATCCAACAAATAGTAGCATAGCCAGGTGCTACATCCTGTGTTATGTCCGTCAAGTCCACAGCCAGCTACTTGTGGGTGGGGGAATGYGTCCAAAAACTCCATGTGAAAGGTTGGAGTGATATATAAAAGCTTGAGATGCACAATTTCTCTATATTAAAAATAAGTCTGTGATGCAGCATGATTCACCTCTTAGGTGTATGGCCAGGTCAGTTCCACTAGGTCAGCATCATTATCACAGCCAGCACCTGCCACGCTCATTTCCCTGTGATCGGAAATCCAAATGTAGAAGTTGCTGTGAGTTCAGTTAAAATAAAGCTTCTCATTTTATTTTTATTGTTCTACAAGGCTCCAAGGTATAAATTTGCATTTGGCTTCCAGAAATATCCTRCTTCCTAGAAAAGTGGATAAGCATGCTTAATCTATGAGGTCGCTCTCCGCAGCATTCCCTGGCTTTGTCTAAWAACTGAGGAACAACAGAGGGATTCCTGACAGGATTTCAAATGTGTAAGCAAAAGTAATGCTGGAACAAGCCAGCTCTGCTGCAAAAAAAAGCCCCTTTTCTGGGCTTGCAGCTCTCCTATTTGAACTTTGTGAACCCCAGATAGCCCAGCTGATTCCTCCAAATGCCAAGTATAGTTGTCATTGTTCAAGTCTATTTCCAGAGAACACCACACGAGGCATTAAAGCACAGAATGCATATTTATCCTGTTACACAGTGTTGGATAAAAGCCYACATCTGTTCCTTGAGCTGACTAGACAAAAATGGGTCAGAGGGAAGGGAATAAAATCACTCATACAGATCTCTCATATGTAAAACAAAAATCCAGAAAACTTCTGACCTTTAACTGGARCATTTCTAGTTCCTCCTGCCTATGCCTCCATCAGAACACAAGTGCTGAAGCAGTCCCACAGAATGCTGGCTGTTTCCAAGAACTGAGAAAGTTCTTCTCAGAAGAGAAGAAGGTTGATGCAATTTGGAGGCCGCAGATAAAAATACATATTCAAGTAAAGTGTTTTGTAATCATCACCACTCCCTCTGCTAAGCTTAAATTCCACCACACACAGAGAAAACTGAGAGGATGAGCACYTCTCAGCCAGACCTTTTGCCTGGGAGAACACCTTTGTCTGCTGATGACAACAGATGGGAGCTCTGGCAGGCATCCTCATCTCTTTTTCCTGACAACAGGAGGTTGTTAAGGCCTCATTTACATCCATTTCAAAATGCTTCAGCAAGGGAAAAAATATGTATCATTTCCCACCTGCAGTGGGGGAAACCAAAACATATGAGTTTTGTGAGTTTATGTGCTTTTTCATCATTACAAAAGTCCAGCCTCAGATCTTCTGTTACAAACCCATTTGCTTGCTCTGAAGGTGATAGAGCTGCTTTTAGTCTAAACAGAGCTATGTGCTCTCTTGTTGTCACAGAATATACTTGGGTGAGATTCTTCATAGAAACTTCACTCTGTTCTTGATTTGTGAYCATTTTATGCACATCTCTGATTCTCTTTTGCTTTGCTTTTTAAGGCTGCTGGAAAGATGATCAGTCTTCCTTGGTGCGTGCTCCTACACAGGCCATGGTTTGAAATCATAGCTGAATACTTGCACATATCACAAGGCAGGCTGCTGATAAGCTTACCTGCATGTGAACATTTGGGGACAAGACCATTTGGGATGGTGTTTAATGAGTAATATTGAAGACAATAGCAGAAAAAACCCCAAAATAATAGGTCAACTAAAACATAATTTTAAACCCAAAACACTGTTCTTTGCCTGAAAATAAATTTTTTTCTTCACAAAAGCCCATCACCAAAAATTTTAGTGAAAAGATAGTTTTAAAAACAATAAAGATCATTGGAAGCTGTAAATATAGCCTTTAAAATTACAAAAAAAACCTAACCAAAACAAAACAAAAAGATTCTGCAATTTACACTTTCTGTTTGACAAAACTAGGTATGATTCATTAAAAATAAATTAACTGCTTCTTGGAATAATACTTGCTTTTATGTTAAAAACACAAAGATTTAGGAGAAAGAGCAAAAATACCATCTTCAGAAGATTACAAGATAACCTCATAATTTAAATACATAAAAGAAACTCAGTGAAAAATATATTCATGGTGCTGTCACTGCACTCCTACATAAGTTTTCAGTGTCTCAGTTYCCCCATGCAATGCTCACATTTTCCTTTGCTCTGCCAGAACCATCATTCAYTCACCTTCACAGGACACTGAAAAACTCCTCTCTGTGAGTGAAGGTCAGAGGTCTGGTCATCCTGGGCATGTGCAGTTAAAATGGATAGTGCTTCAGCTGCCAGGTGATCACAGAATAATGGAATTTTTCTGACAGTTTACAAAGATGATCCTTAATATTTGGATTTTTCTAAGGAGTTAGGAAAAATTACATTAATTTTCTTTGCAGGAAAACCAAAGTAAAGCTGTTTAGCACTCAGTTTCCCCTTCTTTCTGCRGGAGATAGAAAATTAAATACCACAGAGGACTGGGACTAAGAATTTTGTGCAAAATCTYACAGGAAAACTGTGGTAAACCATCCCTGAACTCAGGGATTGCAAGTCCCTATCTTAATTTGGACTCAGGGTTGTCAAGGCTCTCTGGATATGGATGCCAAGATGGTAACCTCTCATAATGAGTTCTAGGCAGTTGTAGCCCACACATTCCTTTGGTTCAGGTTCATGAGAGACACCAGATGCATTCAGTCTTCCCTTCATAGATGAAGAAGAAAAAAGCGAGAACAATGCCAACTTTTAAAATAATAATTATATAGATGACATATTAACACTTGTTAAAATACAATGCTAATTCAAGGAATAATGTAGAAGTGAAAAACATGGAACAATCTGTATGAACCATGTTATTGAAAAGACAACCAATATTCTTTTCAATTAAAAAAAAAAAAACAAAAAAAGAACTATAGTGGATTAATGATGTCTGATTTTCCAAAGGTAWCTCTGAGATCAGTGCATATTTATCTGGATCTYTTTGTGCTAGGGACCAGTCTTGTGTTAGGACTGAGGCTAGCCCATGTCTGGAKCCAGAGCTGTCACAGCAGAGCCCTAGGAAACAGCAAAGTGTCTGGGTGAGCAGAGGGAGTGCTCTGGGCAGAGATAGCACATCATGAGTTGCTTGCATTTGCATTCTGATGTGAAAAAGGGGGATTACCCAGCTTAGTTTAAAAGCTGCTGATTTAGTAGAATGAGGAGACACCTTTGCTTATGATTTACTCAGCTCATTATAAAGAATAGATTTATGAAAGGGGCCCCCAAAAGCCACTGAATGCAACAGAGTGGATCCAGTTATCCAGTGGATCAGATATCACTGATCATGGATAAGCAATAAAACCAAATTTGTGTAAAAGTCACACCTTCCAGGGCTACATATCAGGAACCCTTAGCAGAAAGCAAAAAGAGAAAACACCTGTCACAGCCACAACACTGCTAGGTAGAGATGGTGAGAAAATGAATCATCAGTATTATTCATGTGCTATCACTCTCTGGAAATTTTCAGCAAAAATGTAAACAATGAAACAACAACTGCATAGGGAAATCCAGAGAACAGCCAGTCTSCCACACTTAGAAAGGGATGAGGTAGTGGCACAAGTGTGCAAGACAGCTTCAAGGACCACAAAACACATCAGTATTTTCTCAGGAGAGCTCATATTTTTAGCAAAAAAGTCAAAACTGAGTGTCATTGCTTCTTGTAGATCCTGGAATACTTTCCCTAATATGTTAACCCTCTTGGTCAGTGGCCTGTGCTCTAATGAAGCATGGTCTTTTTGTTAATAAGTGGGAAGGATGCAATGGTGGCAGTCTGTGTGGTGAAGTATGCAAATAATGGGACACATAATATGTCTTAGGACAATATATAAAAGAACAAGGAGATGAAGAAATGTGTAGAATATTGGCCAGGTAACTAAAAAAATTGTTTCAATCTCTTCAATCTGACTGAAATATTTTGGTATCTGTGGTATAATTCTGTTTATAATTAAGGAAGTCCAGCATGTCCAAGAAAAATATACTGTAAGAGGAAAAATTCTTGTTAAAAAAAAAATAAATTCATAATTTGTAAGTTATGCCAGTATTATTTTAGTCTGAGAAAGTCAAGATAGACTAGTGTTGACATACTTTTTTCTCTACATTTGGCAGGATAAGACCAGAACCCTTTTTCCCTCCAAAATCAGGGGTTCCAATTGCTGTCTTTGTGCTTTAAGGTGGTGTAAGCTGCCAGCTAGATTTTGAGGCTCTGTAATTTTTTTCTCCAGGTATAAACATGCAGCATGAAATGTTCCTTGTCTCAGATGAATATGGAGCAGTGACACACACATTCCGTTCCTGAGAAGGGTTGAGAAACCGGATAGCAGGAATAGAGAAGGAGGCACCCTATCAGCGGCTTGCATCTAGYTATATGTGAGTATTTGTGAAATGAGATTAAAATCAATGGAGGAATAATATCTCTGTGTTTGTATCTTGCTGAAAAAGCAGCCTTTTCCCCTCCCTTTACGTCACTGGCAGTGTCACAACTGCGAGTGCAACCACATGAAGAGAGTGAGAACTGCCAGCTTTGATGGTCTGCGCTCCACTTTCCGCAGCATCGCTCAGGAAAGTACGTGGGATGCTCAGCCCAGCCAGCAGGCACATGAGCAGCACTGTCCTCAAGTGTCACCTGGGCAGGGGACCCTGGTGTTGTGCTGCTTCTTGTCACGGCAGAGTCAGAGAGAGCCGTGGTGAAAGGGCTGCACAGTCCCACCGTTCTCTCTCGCCCATCCTAACACACTGTGTCTGAGGTGACTGTAGAAGGGTGCTGGTATTAGTAACCCATCATCTCTACCAGGGAATTATCAGCAAAAATRATAATCAGCAAAAATATAGTCTGGTTGTTTCCTTTAGATATGCAAAATGACCTTAAAGATAATTTAATGTTAGCATTCAAAGCTTTTCATATATCCAGCTTAGAGGGATGTGGTTAGCACACACTYTTAATTAGGCCTCAGAATTGGTGACCTAAAGGAAGAGTGATGTGGGACAGACACWACTGGGAATGGCTCTTGCAGAGTTTGGAGAAGTGCAGATGCTGAAGCAGTGACACACCAGCYGCTCATTCAGTGCAGCAATGGACAGCATCGAGTTTCAGGTCAGACACGTGCTGGGAACAGACACCAGCAGCTCCTACACTGTATGGGCTCCAGTGGAAGCTGAACAACTTAGTTCAAAAAAGATTAGTAGCCTAGGTCCCTAACTAAATATTTCATTGGTCAGGGAATAAACCAAAAGTCTCTGAGTACAGCCAGTCACAAACAACCAAAACTTCCCGTTATCTTCTCACTGTGTTGTTGTAGTTATTTATCAGCTTCTTAGATCTCACAATGAGCCAGACTGTGAAGTTTATGGGAGAGTGAATACTTCATATAGGCTAATACACCTAATAAGCCTATATGAAGGACCATAATTCTGTGGGACCATAATTCTTAATGTATGTCAAGGTATAATATAATTCTCAGGGTAGGATACCATACACATTGTTTCTACATCACATCACAGTTGCAAAATGCATACATGAATAGATTTAGGAAGCATACAGGGGAAGAAAGGAAGGAAAATTCACCAAGTAYCCTTTGCAGCTTATTTCCTTGGGCTTCATAATGGTCAAATATTAAGGAAGTTTTTGATTTAGACGAGACTGATCACTCAAAATATCATGCTGAAGTTTTTCCTCTCTTTTAGTTTCCTAGACCTGCTTTTAATTTTCACTCTTAATACATAAGAAGTCATGGAAATGTTGCGAGGAAATTCAGACTCTCTGAGCATTGTTTCCAGCCAGATAAAGACATGCAGTAGACCTTCAATGTTCAGTTCTATTGGATTTTTACCCATGGCTTCCACAAATCTWAAATTCAAATGAACTTTCTAGACACATCTAAATTGTTAGATGTTTATTTGACCTGTATCTAACCTCCCAACCTTTTGTGGCTGACACCATCAYTTAATATCATCTGTGCATGTGTACACCAGAAATAAATGCATATACTGCTAGGACATTGTTCACTTTTGTTTCTTTTGGTTTTTTTTTTCCCTTGAGCTCCATTTACTCTTCATGGAGAAGTTTATTCCTCTGCATCATCAGTTTCTGGGGCTGCCTGCCCTCCAAGGATGACAGGTTGAGGAACATAATCTGTTTGGTTATATGCCAGGAAGAAAAAAATCTAATTTTAGCAAATAAGTGTTGATACAAAAGGTCACCCAAGTCTGTCATCCCTTACGTGGGAATTGGGAATGAAGCATTGTAAAGTGGGATGTTGCCAAGAACATGACTCTAATGGCTTTACATACTGTCAGTGACATGTGGGAGGGGCAAAGCAAGTGGATGGAATTCCTGAAGGACAGGGGGTATCTTGCCCTTGCTGATCTGGAGGAAAAGATAATACATACATACAATATATAGTGACCATTACGAGAGAGGTAATAAAAGCAAAAATGAAAGATTGGTTCCAGTGATCTGAAAGAATAAATCCTGTTGGCCAGATGGTAATTAGAAGATTTTTCTTTCAAAAACATCTCTTTTTTTTTTTTCTTTCAAAGGTGAAATTTCTTATGAAGATGTAGTTTTCTGAAAAAATTCTCTATCCTAAAAATTTTCTTCATTTTTTCATTTATCCTATCCCCATTTGCTTGGGCCAGMATTGCTGGCAATTAGAGAACTCTTTCATTATCTACAGTGAGAATTGCATTGTTTGTTTAAGAGATTGGCTAAGGGAATGAGGAATGGAACCATTTCAAAACCAGCAGCATGAAATCAGCACCAAACATTTTCCTTTTTCAAATGTTCCTTAAAAAAAAAGAAAAAAAGGAAAACCCAACACATTGCTTTTTATAGCATTTTCCTTCTCAAATACTGACTTTAATGAATTTGACCTCACCCACTCCCACTGGGAGGCAAACAAGACCAAGGTCAGTTACTGGGTTCTTTCTTTCAACTGGAGATCACCCTGCTTGATCCTTAARATTGTACCTACAGAACTCAGCTATTCTGCCTAAGTCTACACCACTAAATTAACGTGTCCAGTACTGGTCTAACAATGCTAGTGCATAGACTGCCYCATTCCTGTGCCCAGGAAGATTTTCTGGCACTGTTTCATTTATTGGTTCATTTAAAAAGGTCCTGGGGCCCCTCCTTGAATGAAAGTACTTAGTCACTGCCCAGCCAACAGACCCTCACCATCTCCAGTATTTCAGCTGTACATCTGCTGAGAACAGGTTTGACTGCTTTCAGTTATTTCTGGGGGACCCCTTAGAAAATATTCAGGAGCTGGTGTTTGAAAAGCAACATGTGACCCACCCCACTCTGCAGCCCTGCACTCAGTGTGCCCCAATTATTTCTTTCCCAAATTCCCAGGAAGATCAAGTTGTTTTATCCCCTGAACTGCTAAGGAATGAATACAAATTTGTATGTAGTCTATCCTGAGACTTCGACCACAGGAGAGTTGAACAAAATGCTTTGAATTTGTCCAAAATAGAGAGTGAGAAAACTCAAAGTAAGCAARGATGAGGGAACAAGAAGGGAGAGGGGAAAACCCTAAACACTTCTCATAAGAAATATCAGGTGAAATTTATGCTAAATGATAGACCTGACAGCAACCAGGATCTATTGCCCTATGTCTACTGAAGTCAGAGATAACACTTGAGATTTTAATACTAGACATAATTTGTTTCCTGATTCCTTTTCTTATCACAATCTCTAAATTGCTTGCCAGATTCYAGGAGAAGCCAGTACAAGCACTGTTTTAATAGAAATCTCTCTGGTGACTTCCCCTCTTCWCTCCTTTTGTGCACACGCACACATTTGCTATATATAAAACCAGCTTGGTTAAACTGATAGAGCCAAGGTCATAATTTCTCAGGGAAATGGCAGACTAATGGAAAAAAGGTTATAAATATAATAAAACATGAGTCCTGTGACATTTACCAAGGACAATAGTTTCATAATAAACTATYGGGCACTTTGAAGCCTTCAATTAGGCCCCCAAAAGACATCCTGAATCATCAGTGAGGAGGGGGGTGGGARCAGGAGATGGAGAGGAAACCAAGAAAACTTTGAAATAGCCGGGGGAAAATATGCCTGTGGTTTCCAAAGTGGCCTGAGCTACTAATGCTCTCTGACGAGTTGAAGGATTAAAAGTTCAAAAGGGCAGGTCACGTCAGGGCACCAAGGTCATGCAGTGCTGTGACCTAGGAAATACTGACTGGTCAGAGAGTGAACCCTTCCACAGCATGTTACCAATTAGTGTTTAATGACCAAATGTGGAATGCATTAGTCCTTCTGAGAACTGAATATGTTTTCAAAGGGTCCAAGATGTTCTTTACAAACATTCCTGTGTGGTTTGATTCACACTGTGTTTGGGGAAATCTTCAGGCTTTGTCCAGACTACAAAGCAGATATGTTGCAAATTCCAGTGGATGTAAGAATGGAACAAACATGGTTTAAATTTCTAAAGAGACAAAAAGTTTCAGCTCAAGGACCCAGGAAGGGCCTCTAGGAGTTAAAAAGGGGATTCTCCTGTCATTATTCAGTGGCTAACATGCTTTGGTACTTAATTCAAGACTTAAGAGTATGCAGATTCACTGGAGCTCTCTCAGTTTATASCAGCTGACAAACGAGTCTGTATTCTAAGACCTTGCTATTATAGAGGCCTAATGTTGCAAACTCTTYCTACCATACACATTGTTTCTACATCACATCACAGTAGCAAAATGCACACATGAATAGATTTTAGGAAGCATACAGGGGAAGAAAGAAAGGAAAATTCRCTAGAAACCAAAGCCCTGGTTGTACCTTTCCTAAAGTCCAAAGAAAAGGGCAAAGAATTGGGCTGGAATCAGCATGCTTCACTGATCCTTAATCTCCACTTCTCCCCCCATTCTAACCTGACCCTCAGTTGATCTTCTCCTTTCCTTTAATCCTTTTCAATTCCATACCATTTACTACTTACAACATTTTTTCCAGGCCTTTCTTTTTCAGACTTYTGCCTCATTTTCAAAATTTTATCTTGCTTCTCTCTTCAACTCCTTCAATCTTCTCAGAAACCTTTATTCCTACTTCCCCAGGTTACCATGCATAWGACTGACTCATCTCCAGATCATAGATCAGGTTAAATTTTGTACCCAYTAAATTTTAAATGCATTTTTTCAACTGGCACTCTGCCTAAATGTGCATTTTTTGTGAGTTATACTACAGAGAGAGATCAGGAAGTCCAGTCTTAACTAGTGAAGGGCAAAAGTCAAAGGATAGGGCTTTTTGCTTCTCRGTTCATTCTGTTCCGCTTTCTTTATGTCATCTGAAAGTGGTATAAAGTATTTCCAAATATCTGTCTCCTAGAGGGATAATTCTCTCAGTGTATACRCTACAGAAAATAAATGCAAGACTGCTTTCATTAGGATATCCTCAAAAATCTTGGTGAGGGTCAGGATGGGGGAGTGATGGACTCATTTTAGTAGTGTAGGATGATGATGCTTGGCTGGACTGTCCTTGGAAAAGCCAGTTAATTTGAAACTGCCTCTGGGAGGTCCCAGGAATAAGAAGCAACAATCACTTAAAGTCAGGATGGCATCTCTCTCTCGGTTCAGAAAAAACACACRGAAGTGTTTCACATCTGTGGCAACAGAACAGCAATGCTGTGCTCCTTCCTCCTCCATTCAAGCACAAGGTACAGCAGTTTGGTTTAAACCATGTATTGCCTGACTTCCAGTTGTCAGAAGAAACAGAGGGAAAAGTTTGGAAGGTCAAAACTTGAGTGAGAAGATGATGGCATTGATAGAATAATAGAATTTGATAATGATGTTACAGTAAAAGGTGTAGGAAGGTACAGTTCTGTGTTTATATTGGAAAGCACAAACCATCCACAGACTAGATTTTGCATCCCTAGTCTAAACCTTTCTGCCACAGGGCTGTCACAGAATCCAGACATTAATGGYGTTTAAATAGTCCTTGAGTAGTGTTACATAAAGCCCATTCCTACAGGGACTCTGAGATTTTGTACATCTCTGTGTTAGGATGCTTAAAAAAAAAAAAAAAATCATGGTTTATTATATAAGGAGCCTTGRGTAATAAAACCCATCCTTTGGATTTATTTGAGGTCTTAGCTGATARAGCATAGTCAGACACAAATTGGGGATTTTTCTGGCTAAAGGAAAAAAGAATTAATTCTTAGGAGTTTTTAGCCCTGTTTGTTTAACTATGTAATAGGTGTTAGCAGTTAAACAGGCACTAGGACAATTTGAAAGTTAGCCAATCTGAATAAAAATTGCTTTTCTTCTGATTTTATCACTCTCTTCATACATAAATATAAATCATTCATAGTTTCTCCACTTATTTATATATTCTCCCAAACACCATCCTTTACAACTGTTCAAGTATTCAGAACTACATGGGTACTTCCTAGAAGCAACTCTGAGGCACAGTGAGAGAGTGTGCTATCATTTTGGATGAGCAGATTAAAAAGCACACCTTTAAATGCCTACTTTTATTCATTTTTTGAAGGTTGAGTTCTGCTAAGACAATTAGAACATGAATAGAGATTGGCATATTAATTAGTAAATGAACAGAGAGTGACAAACTGATCAAAAGCTGTGCCTGCATGAATATTCTCTATTAATAGGTCTGATTTATTTCCTTTGAAAAAGACATCCTGCTAGTAGTGATAGGAATTATCATGTTTTCATGTGATAGAAATAGCCAGCTATGTGTGTCTCATAAATCATCCAGTGCTTCTTGAGCCAAAAGGTAGGCCTAGCTCACTTTCAGAGATGCACATTAYGGACTGTTGAGGATATAAAATAGGTTTTAGAGTAAAATACTGCCTATGGGTAATAGGACACTCTGTTTTTCCATTACAATCTTCAGCTCTCAGTCCCTGTTTGATTGGAAAGGATGAAATGCTATGTCTGGCTATTGAAACATAGACCAGAACTCAGCCCCCAGCATGTTGAAAAGGGTTTTTTCTGTATTCTTTTCTAATTGCATTGGAATATCTCTAGTCTCCAGATCTTGACATGTTATTGGATACACAAGCACACCTCCAGTCCAGTCCACATATTCTAACACTTTTCAGATATCTGGATTCACAGGACCATCTCTGTGCTCCTTCCAAGTTYAYGTGTTTGTGCCACCCCGCACCTGTTCAGGGWGGACTCTCCACTTGGTTGTAGGATGTGCATGAGAGCTCTATTTCAGTGTGAGGGYAGAAGAAGGATCACTGACTCAGCTGACTCCACCACATGCAGCTGACCCTTTCATTCAGGGGTTGCTCAAAGTAGCAGCTGGCGAGTGCCAGAGTGATGTTAATGGTTGTGCACTCAGGCAGCAGCTCATAAGGAGATGCATGAAATGTCTGCTCGGACTTTACTGCAACTGTTCCCTGAGCTCCTGGACACCACAGTGCAGGTGGTCCCTCTCTTCTAGGGCTAGCTCTGCCCGAGGGGACCCTGTCATGATCTGTGGGCCAAGGCCACACACAGACCCCAGTGGGTGCAAGAGTGGTGGAAACCTCCATGCTGTCATTGGAAAAAGAGGCTGATTCCTTTAGGGATCTAAGTTCTCAGGGTTTATTGAACCTGGAAGGTCAATTTACCCCGAGAGGGACTGCCCAAAAGGAGCACCTCTCTGGGGTGTGCAACACCTTTTAACAGGGGGAGCAACAGTAACAATAAACCAATCAGAAGGGTGTGGTTACAACTTGGATTGACATCAACTGGGAGCAACAGGGACAACTTGGGGGAGGGACAAACATTAAACATCAAATCACCAAGAAGACAGAACTCTCTAGAACAAAGGGCGAGGTTTTGGGAAAACAGACAGGTGCCAGGGGAGGGCACAGAGGGGACGGACAGGAGCTCAGGGAGGGGTGAAATAGGGCTGATGCAATCCTCCCAGGGTATTGCATAACTTCCCCGGGGGGTTGCATCAGGGAGGCGGACCAGGCAGGACCAAGGGCAAACAGCAAAAGGGGGTAGATTGGAACAAACCAATACAAATGGAAAATCACAAACTCCAACACCACAGCTTGTGAGACACTGCTGTCAAATTTTCACTGTTCATGGGGGCTCACTAATAGATCATCAGGTGTTTCAARCATCATAGGGTGGCACTGAAGGATCAAGAACAAATTAGGGATAGCATTAACTTCAGAGACAGTTTGATGGAACACTGAGATGGGAGGGGAAAAGGCTCAAGAATTACTGTTGAATTTAGGAAGCAGTGATCTGATTCTTTGCTACATCATATTTTCTGTGAGACCCTGAGCAAACTTCATAAAGTTGATCTAAGAGAATGGTCAGGGTGGATCTCAAGAGGCATCCTTATTCAGTTTGGCTCTGTCTGCCACTGCAATGACTGCTGTGAACTGCAAGCCACCTTGATGCAAGTCTTCCTGTTTATTAACAGGAATAAAGGATCTGTTAGATCTTCCCCAAGATAATACACATTAGGGGCAACGGGATTGGCAGTGAGACACCTCAAAGGGATGCCAAGAGCAATATGTTGATTTTCAGTATTAATTCATGTAGCRTGAAAGCAAATTGCAGAAATGGTAGAATAGGCCATTATGACCATGTACTCCTACTTTCATGAGGCTGGGTCACAGGCTGAGCCCTCTCCAGTTCCCTGGTTAATGCTGAGAAGTCATGCAATGGATGGCAGTGTTACACTGTTACAGTACCTGAAGATTTCAAGAGTGGCAGTGGCTGCAAAGAGTTCTCCATCACCATCTCCATCACATGAGACTGTACTTGGCAGACCATCACTTGATAAGAGAGGGGTACTTTCTCCTTCAGTCTGCTCCTCTCGAGCCTGTGGAAAAGCTGCTCTTTTCGCAGGAATGAAATGCTGGTTATAAGGATTCTCTGATCTATTAGAGAAAGATGTAACAAATCCGTGGATGCAAATCAAAGACAGGACATTTAGAAAGGAAACAAAATAAATTAGTAACCATCAGGCAAGGATCCAAAGGGAAAAACTCCTCATGTCTTGAAGTCAAGAAAAAGGTCCAAGATAACTATATCTTTCTGTAGTGATTATCTGAGAAGGCCAAATTTGGAGCCTGTCATACTGGGTCTCTGTTGAGAATAATTCAGATTTTTCCTTTGGGACGTCACCCTGTGGAGAGAGTTCAGTCTTTTCCATTGAATGGGGAGGAAACATACAGGGACTGTGCTACTAACTTAGACACAAGTCTAAGAACTGGATTTGGTTATTCTTCTGGATGAGTGCTGCCACTTATGAATTGCTGGGATAATTACAAGAATAAATAGATGAAAAATAAGAGGCTGTGACTGAAAGGAGTGGCAATACTGGGTACTCCAATAATTTTTTTGACTTTAAATCTTTTATAGTGTTAATACAGCTCTATAGAGGTCRAATTTTCTGTATGGGAAGAGTAGTACAGGCAGCTCCCTCATCACTCTTCCTCTCTATTTTACTGCTGTGAGAGACACGTGGCTGTAGCTGCCTTGTCTTCAYCTTCCTCCATTCAGACTAGGGCTGCTTCCAACCCTGACACTGCAAGTGGAAGTCCTGATGCGGTGATTGCAGGGGAAAGTTCATGTCAGCCCAGGCAGGGAGCCAAACACTGAGCTCATGTTAACACTTCCACCCAAGCATAAGAGCTRCGCTACAAACACACAGATTGATATCAGCATTTGGAGGGAACAGGTCCAAGAACTGGATGTGGATTTTGTGGTGGAAAAGAAAAAAATAAGATACTAAGAAAAAAAATTAAAAGAGATCATAGAAACATACTCAATGGTCTGGCTCTGGGTTGCTAAACTGGAGAGGGTTCAGAAAAGAACCACTAAAGTGATTAAGGGATTATAAACATWTTTTGCAGAAATACTCAGCAACTCAATTTTTTAGTTTCATCACAGAAAATGTTGAGAAATTACTGGATTATAGGCTATTAATACTGATTTAAGGAATGAAACTTTATAATTATGTACTTTGTCCAGCACAAAAGGATTTAACAASACCTGATGGCTGAAAACAAGGCCAWGAACCCCACCCCACWCAAAAATCCCAASTATTGTAAACAGTTCCCATAACAACTAAATTGCAAAACAAAGTTAGATTGTTTTATTCTCCATAAAATATTATATGATAAAATACTATCTGTGTCGATATGACCTATCTGTTTCTCCACTCCTCTCAAAGTGCCCTAATTTGACTAAAGATTTTAATTTTAGCCAATATGGATATCTACATTAGAGACATCTAATCTAATGTAATCTAATTCTTTTCTWTTGCTTCTATTTATATGGTCAGAAAAGAGAAGTAGGCACTTTTAAGGGTATCATTTGCCTTACATTCAAGCTAATTTTCAACTAACTTCAACAATAAATCACAGGAGGTGAAGGCAAGTTTAGAGGACTTAGGTAAAGGTGGAAGCATTTGAGACTCACATGTAGAGTTACAGAAACAGACACTTTAACTCAGACAGGCATTTGCTCAGAGGAACTTGCAATATGYATTAGCAAGAAGRTTCAATCAGCWAGAGTATTGCAAGKTYTTCTTCATTTTTYAGATTTTCKTCAGAGGCCAGAATACTGAAACCCWACAGATGCATTCTGCAATTCTTYAGAGAATGATGCAGTGCAAGGAGAAATAAGAGACAGCATTTCTTAACCTTTTCCATGGGGGCCAAKCTCRCCTCACATACTCCTCCTGTGTAGCAGTGTGATTCTGACAGTACAGCCTTGTGGTTCAAGAAATCAACTGCTGAACATTATTTCTTGAGGCCCCAACTGAGAACTTGACACTGCACTACCAGAAATAGTTCAAGGAAATACTGAGAAGCACATTCTTCTCTGTTTATWTACAGTGCTATAAATATATTTATATACTGTTATGTATGGTCAAAAAAGATAATTAATGGGAGAGGAAATATATATTTATAGGCTCATAGATTATATCCAACCAGAATGGAGGTCACCAGGTCTGTAGYTCAACCTTCTAATCAGGACAGTGTTAGTTATAACATATGAACAGATTACTCAGGGTACTCAGAGTTTTGTCCAATCTGGTCTGGAAAACCTGTGMGGATCCAGAACATGAACACTTRTTGAATCTCATGAGGTTCACATGGTCCCACTCCTCAAGCTTGTCCAGGTGTTTATGGATGACATTCCATTCYTCAGGTGTRTCARCTGCACCACTCAGCTTGCTGTCATCTTCAAATTTGCTGAGGGTGCACTTAGTCCCAGTGTCTGTGTCATTGATAAAGATATTASACAGTACAGGTACTCCTGAGGGACACCACTTGTCACTGATCTTCATCTGGTCATGCAGCTGTTGACTGCTGCCCTCATGCAACAGCTGGGTGGCTGTCCCAGGTCAGCTTCTTTTTGTTGCTCACACAACACCAACTCTCCTGGGTTAATGATAYATCATTCCCTTTCTCACACAACCTCACCAGAATAATTTTGCTAGATAAAGCATCATAATGGAGGCCTTCCATTATGGGTTCAAATCCTCTCTGGTGATAAACTGAAAAAATAAGTTCAAGATATGCCAGAGGAGTTTGATATGTGCTGATATCTGCTTACTCTCTAAAGTAACCAGAAGTTGCATAATTCTAATGGAGCAGTTATGATTCCATGGTAGTAAGCCATGCTCAATGGCAGGMTATGTTTGCTCCAATGTAGCATTCAGATATCAGGATCACACATCTTCTGGATTAGGGCTGACTGATATCCTGCCATTTTGGAAAGAACTCACATCTGTGCAGATATGTCCACTTCCCAGTAAGCACAAAGCTCTCTTGTCACCCAGGGTTATCTGGCATAGGTACAAATTGCAAACATGAATTTTCCTGAAAACAGTTATTCTGTATTCCTTTTATCAACTTGATGGGTTAAAAACTGGGATGAAACAGCAAWATAAAAACAGCACCAGTCTTTCCACATTCTCCTACCACAGTCTCTGTCAAGCATTYTTCTGGACACTGCACAAATAGGAGACATCAGACCATGTGGAGGAGGTAAAAGGAGAGATTTTCAGATTCAAGTTGTCTGATTCAATATCCTGCCTTGGTTCCCCTACAGAAGCAAGGAAATACCATGCATTCCAGTTCATCATTGTTATTGTATACAGAGATGCGATAGTGTGCTTCTGAAATGTCAGAAATCCCCRCAGGGCAGAAGTATTTTGAAGACAGAATTCCTACCTACTATATGAAAAAAAGCAAAAAGGGAAAGGAGAATTGACACATTTTATCCCCACCTTTGAAGCTGTATACTCAGAGCKTTCATACCAGAATGGGTAGTGAGCAAGAGGAGACAAAAACCATTGGCTTCATTTATTTCTGTTGGAGAAGCTCAGAATATTTCAGGATTGGACAGAAGCCTCTTAACTTTTCAAAGTACTCAAAAGATTTTAGTTGGTTGATCTGTGTTGTTTTAATGTTCATTCTTTGATATCTAAAGAGTTTCTCTTTGGCTAGCTCCCCTAAATGCACATTATTTTATATAAGTAAAAGAGAGAAGGTATGGTAGAAGCCATCTGTACCTTCTTCCCTTTTTCTTGCTCCACCCACATAAAAGAATGAGGAAAATAAGAATGAATGACCCATTCAATTCTTGAGCCCAAAGGAGACTTAACTGAGAATCTAAATGAACAACTTTCTTCAGACATAAACCAGCAACAACATAATTATGTGATTACAGTAAATCACTTCCAAAAAGTCAAACACTGGCTCATAAGTGATTTTGGAATCACTTAATAGCTTTGGTAATTCTAATTTTTTTTCCCATTCAGGAGAAGGTGCTAGGCCTCAAAGACAGCTACCTGTGGACCAGACAACAAATCTCAGACATTTTGGCTGCTTGCCTAGTCAAAAGTGTGGTATAAGTTTGTTCCAAATACACATCACCTCCAGGCAGAAACCAAACATGGAGAATTGCCAGAAAGACTAAAGCATGAGGAAGTTATTAACATGTGAGAACAGGAAGTTATAAATGAAGTCTATATTGCAACCTTTATTTTGTAGGGTGTTACCAGGCTCCTCTCAGCCTGGTAAATATTTGTGYAGCTATCTAGGAACCTGATCCTTCTTCCATAGGAATTGAGACAGTACTTACTATTGCTTTCACTGGTACAAGAGTCAGGTCATCAAGCCTTTAAATAAACATTGCAGTTTTTTMGTTCTTAAATAATTTTGAAAAGCAAGTATAGATCAGTTTACAGAGACTGTCTTTCTGACAAGAAACTGTGATTTTCTAAGGAAACAGGACTTGTTGTTGTTTGGAAAGATGTTTTCAAAACCACACCTTAGAACCTGAAATGAACTGATGCTRAAATTTTTGGTTTTGTGCTTTATGTCCATCTAATTCTGTCCCCACAACAAGGCTTGATGTGGGAAGATGTTTGATCCTACCTATTAATAGACACACAAACCCTCAAGAAGACACGTCACATAGCTTGAAATGCAATTCTCGATTCAATGTATTTTAAAATTRAAGGGGAAAAAAACAAAAGAAGAACAAACAGAGATAAAGTTCATTTCCCACTTATGAACATCTCATGTGGATCTGGCCAAGGGCATCTAGCCCAGATTCCAAGAAAATGCTGCAGTAAAACAAAATTGCTTTTTAAAACACATGTACTTGAAATACCAAATCTAAATGTTCTTAAGATGAAAGAGCCTCTTTAGTTAATTTTAGACTGTCCTATTTTGGTTGTGGACTGGAAGCAGAGAACAGTAAAATGTTTACTCTGAGAACAACGGTGCTGGGCATTGAGCCCAAAYACAGCTATCTCCTATAATTCTCTTACCAAATAAGATATAGCTCTTTCTACAAGTATTACATCAATGYATACTACTGCAAAATGACCACACAGCTCATTATCAAACAGCAGATCAGAACAGTCTGCTGCACTTCTGTACACTGGAGTCTTGCCACCTTATTCAGCCACTATCCCCGAGAGTCACTGCGGAGTGTACAGAAGTGTAATCAAGAAAGCAAAACGGGGCTGGCTGGTCCTGAGACCTGGTGGGGCCTTTGGCTTTCAGCATYGTGAGAGCAAGGGCAAAGGCACTGAACCTGATAAACTAAACTTGTGTCTCATGAGAAGTATGAAATGAGTAAGAGAGTGCAAATGCATGGGAAATGAATGAGAGAGAAAGTGGTCTGGCTCCAGCAATTACACTCAGATGATAATGTAAAAAGATCTGTTTTGGAATTAATAAAAAATTCACAGCTTCRTATTCCAGACCAGGTACAAGTCTGAATGGGAGATGAATAAGAAATACAAAGGAGACAATTCATTCTGCAGATGACCAAATTCTACCAATAACAGGCCTTGGTTGGGTCTTTTGGCCTGTTTTCTTTCTATGAAGTATGTAAAACAATACTTTCTGAAAAACRGGCTTGTTATAATGATTCACTCGATGCTGCTTGTAAAAGACATTGATCATGAACAGCATGGTAAAAATAYAAAGCATATTGAAACAATGAGCTACAGGCCTTCTATGGTGGAATGACTGCATCAGCAGACAAGGGAAAAGCTCCTACTGTCATCTGCCTGGGCTTCATTTAGGCCTTTGATACAGCCCTCTACGACAGTCTTGCCTCTCAGCTGGAGAGATAAAGATTTGATGGAAGAACAGTTTGAAGGATAAGGAGATGCTTGGATGGTCATGTCCAAAGAGCTGGAGTTAAAGGCTCAATGTCAAGTGGAAACCAGTAACAAGTGATGTCCCCCAGGGGCCTGTACTGGGAGAAATAGTATTTAATATCTTCATTAAGTTTATAGATAATGAGATCAGGTGCACCCTTAGCAAGTTTGTGGATAACATGAAGATAAATGGTGGATTTGCTGGAGAGAAGGACTGCCTTCCAGAGGCACTTTGGGGGCTGGAGTGGGACTGTGTGAACAACAATGAAATCCTCCAAGGCAAAATGCAAGGTCCTGCACCTTGATCAGGACAATCTCCAATATCAGTACAGATTGGGAAGAGWGGGAACAATCCTGCGGAGAAAGACTTGGGAGTACTGGTGAACAAAAAATGAGATGTAGATCAGCAGGGTGTGTGCTTGCCTTCCAGAAAAGCCAACTGTATCCAGGCCTGTATCTAAGGAAGTGTTGCCAACAGGTCAAGAGAGGTGKTTCTCCCCTTTTACTCTGCTCTGRTGAGACCCCATCAGAAGTMATRWGTCCAGTGCTGGGGCTCACAGTATAAGAAAGACAATGGTCATGCTAGAGCAGGCCCAGAAAAGGGTCACGGAAATCATCAGAAAGCTGGAACATCTCACCTATGAGGAAAGGCTGAGAGAGTTCAGGTTTTTCAGCCTGGAGAGGAGAAGGCTCCAGGAGAGCCTCATTGCAGTCTTTCAGTACTCTTACGAGAAAGACAGAAAGAGCTTTGTTTAATAGGACCTGTAGTGACAGGACAATGGGGCAATGGTTTAAATCTAAGAGGGTTGATTTAGATTGTACATAAAGAAGAATTTTTTCCACTGATGGTGGTGAAACACTGGCACATATTGCCCAGAGAAGTTGTGGATGCCTGGTCATTGGCAGCATTCAAGGTTAGGTTGGATGTGGAATTGAGCAACCTGATCTGATAAAGATGTACCTAACCATGGCAGTAGAACTGGACATTTAAAATGTCTTTAAAGGCACCTTCTGACCAAAACCATTCTATGATTCTATRAATCTATGAAATATCTATGGGAGCTCCTTCACAATATAAAATCAAAAAAGCAAATATTTCAAAGGAAGAAAGCAAATTCAAAATGCTGGTCATTGTATGGCAGTAGCCAAACTGTATTAATTTTAAATAGCAACAGCTGGGAATGGGAGGGGGAAATGTTTGTTTCTCTTTTTACTGCTTTTTTGTTTTTATTTCACCCAAGGGGTTTTTTGGTGGGTTTGGTGTTTCTTTTGTTTGTTTGTTTGTTTGTTTGTTTTTGTTTGTCTGTTTGTTTTTGCTTTTCAAAACTTTTTTCTTTCTTGATCCATTCCAAAAGTAAAAATGAATAGTCAAAAGGCAATAGTAAAAAAATTGTAAAGGCAAAATAAAAGTCATAATTCACATGAAAATTTGTTATTTTGTTTCCAAATTTCCTGAAAAAATATTCAACCKCAAACATAAATTTTCCATGTAAACACATCTGCTTTTTTTATTTCCATTTTGTCTTGAAGCACCACTTCATTGTTAGGATAGACCTGGGACTTCATAATTTTAAATGTACCAAATGTGTCCATTATGAATGAAGCAAAAGTATTCAATTAAGGCAACAGCACCTGAGTCCAAGAGAGATCAATGGACTTTAATTGCCAATGCACTTTGTTGCCATTTTAAACTGTATCTCTATGAAGCCCATCAGACAAGTCTACAATCACTTATCAAAGTAAGCGAAGTTTTCTGGCAGCTGAAGATCAAAGAATAATGGGCCTTTAGTCTACAGACTGCATCAGTGCAGTTCTTCAAAGGCAACTAAACTCCTCTGYCCATGACTGCAGAGCACTTTGACATCCTTTGGGATTAKAGATGATGGGTTTCAAAGCACACCAAGAAGTGTGAAAATCACAATTACAGAACAGTGCACTGTCATCTGGGAAGAGATTTTTAAATTAACTAGGGACAGATTCTTAATCATCTGTGTGAACTCACAGAAAAGCTTGCTTTGATATTTCTAGAAAAGGCCACTTGTGAATCCTGAGGAAAACAGCATTGGACCTTTGTGAGCACCTTGGTGCACCTTAGTGGAAGAACCATATCTTCCATCTTCCCCTGCTTCCCTGACGCAGATCACAACATCAGGCACCCCTCTCTGCCCAACACCAAGCTGTCTCTTCTTAGGAAGGACTTACAACTGGTATAACAAGAGATAGACACTATTTTGAATGCTGCACAAATAATCTGTCCCCTGTACTGAGGCAAGACAGAGAGGTCAATCCTAAGGCAACAAAGATGTTTTCCTCTTCAGAACTTTTGGAGTCGGGGAAGATACCATCAAACTTCATCCTTGGGGGAGCAACAAAACTCCTCTAGAAAAGGAAGTGAGAGGAGGCTTTAAATTGGACATCTAATAGAGATTTGACTGGATGAACAGGTGAAAGATGAAGATCACTTAACTACTTTTCAGAAACATCACACTCCCAAAGTATATCCTCACTTCAGGGATACAAAATCATTCAGGATATAATGTGTTTAAACAAGATCAATTCTAAATGGCTCACTGTGCTTTCTACACTATTTCCCTTCCTCCTGTCCTCACTGAGAGATCTCTGAAAATAAATAAGTAAACACAAAAATTAGTAAATCTACTGATCCTTTACAGAGTTTTTGTTTGTGTGTGTGTGTAACTCATTAGTTTTCCCAACATTTGAGAAAGAATTAAAATATCCTTATCCTGGCCTGCAGCTGAGGCACAAGAAGGGATGGTAGTTTGCTAGTGTTAGGGTGTATCTACAGTACAGCTTGCACTTARGGACAGGGTGACATTCCTCTGTTATCCCAACTTCCTTAGGCACCACAGGCTGTGCCGAGTGTGGAAGTCACCAGGTATTTCATCAGTGGTAAGCCCTGTTCCTTTGAGCTCTGGGCCTGCACTGCATCCAGTGARTCACCAGCTGCTTTCTGCAAACTGSTCCTGAGATGTGATGCAGAGTCATTTTAGATTAAGGTCTCTTCATAAACCAATGAGGTGCATGAGAAGGCTTTGTTCAAGAACACTTGAACATTAGACCCATCTTATTTCCTACCTGGTTGCCCATCATGAGTTAATGATGCCTTTAGACCCTTCCCTACACAGACCTGGAGCCCTCCATTGTGGCAGTCCTTTCCAAACCACACTTCCTTGCATATGCAACATGATAATAGGCTCTGTCCTTGGAAGACAACATGAAAATGRTGAGTCAAGTGTGATTGAATATGTGGAGTCTAGAGACAGAAATCATTACAGTAAARAAAARRAAARRAAAAAAAAAWRATTTCTTCTTTCACTTAGTTCTCAACAGTTTTAGCCTGTGAACAATTTCAGTCCCTAAACTATCACATCTCACAAAGTGCACAATTCCATTTTTTCTTGGCTCATCAAAACTTGTTTGCTGTTTGAGATAGATTGTTCTAGTGTAGCCTGAGATCAGTTTGTCCTTCATAMAGGATTCTTGCTGCTTCTTTTAGAAACTGTTTCTGGTCCAAGACTGATGGTAGGGCATTTGAGATAAAGTTTCATTAAAGTTGTGAAACAAAGAAACTGTTGTATCATCTCAACTCTCCATGTCCCCAAATGAAATAATGTATGAGTTAATCTGAAAAATGTTCTTTCTCWGTGAGAAACTGGCTGTTCTCACCTCCAGCTGATCAGATTGTGGTTGAGAGTATGTGGGCCCTCATTGCTGTTTGAAATTTCTAGCTTTTCCCAGAGGAGACTTCCTGCACTGAGAGGTGAACAAAAATAAATAATACCAGGCACTTGCAAGAAGCACATTATTTCCTGCTACTGTGCTGAAATATAGATGTGCAGATATCCAAAAAGGGCAAAAGTGTGTAGTAAAACTGCCAAAACTACCTCGCTTTTTTTTTTCTTGCTCTCTGAATCTTGTTTGTCAAGAATCCTAATCAATTAAGTACTGTAAATAAAAAATAGTCACAGAAAATATTCTGTCATCTTTTAATTAATAGCATAGGTAAGATAGAGACCTCATGTGCTTGAACATTTATCTGAAAGGGGAGTATAAAACTCACTCAACTGGAGTGATAATGAGGGAAAATACTTCTGAAAGCTTTAAAAAGCTGAACATCAAAGTAGTACTGTCGGTGTTTGATAATGCGTGAACTGTGTTGCTAGTGGGAATTTCTGCCTGCTCCCAGGGGAGGTTTAGTGTGCTGTGAATGAAGACCARCAACCTTCAGGCCAACTTCTGTGAAGTTAGTCCAGGATTTGTTTGATGCAAGGACATGAAACAAGCCTTCAGAGAAGGGGGCACATTCAAGAGYGCCACAGCAAGCTCTGTTAAACACAGGCAACACCAGCTCCACTGGTATATTCTGTTCAGGGGTTTATTCATAGCAGATGTATTCCACAGTTGCTGATATTACATAACTCATCTATCCAGTAAATATTACCTGCAATAAGTTGTCATATCTTATGTAAGGGGTGGGATTTTAGTACTTATTTTCTTGTCAGATAAGGTAATAATGTGTATACAAACAAAAGTGAACATTTCTGTTCTCTTAACAAAAAATACAATTGACTTATACCAGCTAAAATTAAAAAAAATACTCAAATAAGAATTGAAGAATATACTGGACACAATTTTACTGGGGTCTATCTGAATGCTTGTTTTTAYCACAAAGYACCCCARAAYATACTTTTTAAAGTCACATCTTGTTTCACGAGTGTCTTTTCACTAGTCAGGCTGGGTTACTTTGTGAAGAAAGCTCTTCTGATGTTKCAGCCCTCAGTCTCAAGTGCTTASCAGCACTGACAKTGTTCTCCTYTCCTCTGTCTCTCCATGTGAGACCTCCAGAACAGCTTGAYCACAGAAATTTCTGCCTCAGGTTTCTCTCCCTRCTAYTTTCTTTCCACACTGCTGTGAGTTGGATCACTCTGTACAGGAAACAGCGTGATTTTCATATTGATTTCCAAAATAGGAGGCAGAAGAAAACATCCATCCTTTCAGGTCTTTCTCATTCCTGGGGCCTCAGAGAAAGGTGAGGGATAATGCCASAGATGAGGGTTTTCTCCCTTCCCTACTGTTTCAGCTAGCATCCAGGATTTTAGAATTTCCACAAGAAAGCCAAAGTGGTCAAACCCAATGATATTATAGTCCAATTTAACTCAATTTAATTACACTCGTAGGAAGTTTTTACTTCAGAAGCACAGTATAGACTTCAGTTGTATAGTGATGGAAAACACTACAAAATAAATACTTTTACAGGAATACTTTTGCATGAGGTTTGAGGGASTTTAYACAAATTTGGTKTYAAATGTGAATTTCTCATATTTTCARCTACCACCCCTGKGACACTTTATTAATTATTTTGATTCTTGTGCCAAACACTGTGGTATTGAGATCAATAAGCACATTTTTTTTAATGAAATGTGTGTAATATAAAGGCATGTATGTTCACCTAGAAATAATTGCCAGAYTATTTCTGGAGCTGAGATCCAGCTGGGAAAAGTTCATGTTCACAAGCAGTTATGGCTTGTTTCTTCCCAGCTCATCAGATGCTTGTTTCACACAGACTGATATCTCAGCATAAACTTCTAGACCCCTAGTAAAGAAAGTCCATTGGTAGTGGAAAACGTTGTTTTATGAGATTCCTGTTCCAAGCTCATTTTTCCTATATATTTGTAAGAGCCCAGTTAGGAGAGCTATGGTCCATAGTCATAAAATACAGAGTTACACAGTTTTACAGGATCAYCTGACTCTGAGTGCCCATCACTGTCTTGTCCAAGGTAACAAAAATGATTCTTCAGCATAACAAAATGCAGCAGTATTCTGTCCTGATTAATGGGTCTAAAYCTCTAACACTTTATCCCAAAGTCAAAACTTAGCCACTTACTAGAATTTAATTTAATAAATTATATTTTCTTAAATATAAACTGTATGTAGTATGTATATTGAGTTCCACAAATATTTGTATGTACATTATGCATATCTAATATGTATATACATTATATATATCTATTTCCAGAAATATATATATATATATATATACATGCCTACATACATATATTCATATATTTTTGTAGTCACTAAGAGAAAAATTGAAGGATCTATGAAGAAAAAACTCTAGTTTCTTAATCAACCAATTTCCTATTATCTTGTCTCAAGAATGCCCATAGTTGTTGCTTTGGTAAAAATCAAAGTTATATTAAGAGAGAATAAATTTCCTATCAGCATCAGGCACCGAGTGACTCTGTCTACCTAACTTCTRCTAAAYCAGTAGAAAATTTGACTRAGCACTTCCAGTGCACRTGGACAGAAATGCTTGAACAATAGYCAAAGCAGTGAAACAGCACATTTTAAATTACATTGCCATGTGTAAGGTTTATTCTACAGAACTGTGTGAAAGAGGTCCTGAGTTTCTAAGATGTCAGTGGAAGACCTGTAAGAAACCATGAGTATGAGAGAATGGYATCAGAAGACAGAAAATTGGCACCAAATCAAGAATTTCCAGGAAAGGACCCCTTGGGTGTTTATTTCAAGATATTTGYATTTCTTAGAAAATTAATTTGTCAATATCACAAAGGAATAGAAAACTGCTTCAYTTTATCTAAGAAATTAATTATGGCAGCTAAATAATTTTTAGATCATGGAACTAATGTCATAGCAATAAACATGTGCATGCAATGAGGTGTACCCTGAGGTCAGCACTCCATCCACCCTTTCCCAGCCCTCCATCCTTGTGAGTAGTGGAAACCAAAGACACTCTTTAAAAAGGGGGATGGGGGTAGGAAATGGAAGAAGAGAATTTCAAAATTCACCTCTATAAGGAAGTCACCAGGAATCCTTCTGAAATCAAGTTAGCAGTTTCATAGGGAAGAAAGAAAAAAAATATATATAGACTAAGATAAGAGGTGTGGAAAACAGAGTAGAAAGAAACTGATGCACAGTCTTAAGTCTAACAGTGAATAAATTAGTTCATCACTAAATTAGTATATCACAGGGTGACCTTGCTTTGACTCTGTTATATACTAGTTCTGAACATCCTGGAAGGAAAAATATAGAGGTTCCTTTCTGAAGGAAAAAGTAGGTGTTCTGTACCAGCTGTTTGTTTTTTTTTTTTTTTTTTTTCCCTGGGAACTAGACTTTTCAAATTTTCTACTTCTGACTGATCAAAAAAAACCAAACCTGTACAAAACCAAACCTGTACAGAAGGTCATTGTCAAAGAATGTGAAACTGATAAATAAAAGAAAAAAAAATTCACACAGTCATCACTTCTTGATGAATAAGAAGTGAAATATTTAGGGATAAAAAAAGGCAGCAGAAGAAAACCATGGTGATTCTCTAACATCTGAGGAGAATCACTGGAATGAAACATAAAAAAAAAAGAACAAAAATCCAATACTGAGAGAAATTCATTCTTCTATGAATAAAATTGAATATAAAAGTAACCACAACTCTCTCCCTTTAGTGCTTCAAGGTTGTAAGGAGAGTACAAATCCTACTTAGYAAGCCCTGTGAAGAAAACTCAGCATGTTGTAAAGCTGAATGCTGGGTATCTTGCTGCTTAGGGAAAGCTTTCTTGTTGCACTTAGGGACTAAAATGGAGGTGAGTTCTTACACTGCTCTGTATTTCAGATSATACAGTTGACCCTAATTTATATGCAGTAAAACAGATTAATACWTTCTCCCTARTTTTAGTATCACCATTCTTTGAAARATCTTAATTTATCTTCAGTTTTCCTACCATGTAGTATCTTAATTTGTGTTTGAAACTACTTTCGTATATCACTAAAGGCTGAATCAAAATGTCCATATTTTCTCTTCTAGAACTAACAATTAGCTGGCTGAGGTGTGAAGAGAATGTTTCTATAAGCCTTAATTTGACAGAATATTTTAATAGTCTACAGCACAAGTCACAATTAAGGCTATTTGATTAGCTATAATTATTGCTGTGATGTCCTTCAGCCACAAGTACCTAATAAATTAGCTGTAGAATGTGATAGTAAACCAATTACTGTTTCACTTTGACTTGGGATTCATACCCACATTTATTCCATTTTTTGGTCCTGTRTTATAGCAGTATTTGTAATTCCAATTTGTAATAATCTTAAGTCCCAATTCAGTTTTCTATCATTCAATCATGTTTCAGCAACACTGATTGTCAGTTAACATCTCTGTCATGCAAATGCTGTGTGTGAGGATGTTCTTAAATAAACTTCCCTCTTTTGCATATAAAGTTTTATTGATCAAAAGCCTGTATTCTATCACAGTGAGCTTCTAGCAACATATTTTAGTTTTAAAGTCAATTGTTTAATGTTTTTGGGATATTTGCTTCAAATTATCATTTTTTCCCATCTTGTATTTTCTTTGCACTCTACTTTTCCTTACAGTAAGTAAATTAGAAGCTTCTGAGCAAGAAAATACAAGATTTTGTCCCTTGTTTTGGTTAAATGTAGAAAAGAAATCTTAATTTTTAGCTCATAGCACTGTTTAGGAATGYAAGTAAAAAATGTTAACTGTGCTGATGAAACTGGGAAATCCAGTTCTTGACATCTGTCATTAAAGAAGAGACAAAAACATTTTTACTATATTCACTGGTAAACTAGAAAAATTAAGTACAAATATTCTTATAATGAGAAAAAATATTACAGAAACAGTCAATTTTACGGATCTGTCATGTTACCTAAAAGAAAATGGCTTCAAGATATGTGAAAAACGATAAAATCCATAGTATTGGGTTTTGATACTTGTACCTTTGCAGCTCATTCATGCAGTGAATCAAGATGTGAAAGATAAACATCAATTAAACATTTTAATTATTCCACACGGAGAAAGAAATATTTTGTGTGTTCTGAAGAGCAGTGTCCAAAGTCCTGTGTCCAATGAAAGAGGTGAATTGTAGTACAAAAGCTTGAGGGTGAGCATTGCACCACTTGCCCACCACAACCCTGAGATCCTCCACTTGGATTCTGTGAAGTGGTGGAGTGAGATCCCCTGCCCTGTGCTCCCCACAGCWTTACCATTACACATTACACATTCCAGCTGTGCCACAGCTGTGCCACAGCTCCAGCCACACCCTGGAGAAAGTTCTCTAGACCACACTTCCTCCATTCCCTTGTCAGAGCTATCACGTGTAACTTTGATGGAACACATTCCCAAGACTAAACACAGATTATTTATTCACCTTTTCCTCTCTTCAGTTCCACTTACAACTGAATCCTTTTTCTGTGCTTCCAGAATAGTTCTTGTTTTTGTGAGATGTTTTGCAGCATTCTGGGAAAATATTATGTTTTCATTTCTTCATCACAAGCATTCTGACCAACCATACCTGTCTCCATCCCACAGCATGAGGCTGTTCTCATTGCCTGCCTCATGGTTTACCAGGTATTCACTGCAGRATTTTAGGAATGTGGCCAACATGAAAATTCCTCTGGAGACCTAAAATAGGAAAACCTCTTTTTCTCCCYATTTCCAATGTTTCTTAAGACATGTTGCACAGAATTTCTTTGTTGTCCTCTCCTATGCTACAAGTTGCCACAGCTACTATTCAGACTTTGCATGCTGTATTTTAAGCCCTCTGATAGATTGCATCTCTTGTATATTAAGTGATACAGCTCACCTACCAGTGAGRATGGTTTCAGCTTCCTTGACATGATATTTATTAGGTATATTTGGTATAGCTGSTATTAATTGTGTGAGGAGAAGCAGACTGATGATCTTCAAAGGCTAGAGTTGTCACTGCTGGACTGATTTTAAGCCAAGCTGTTTCTCAAAAGACCTGTCATTTGATGCTTAAACAAGGTTAAAGCCCAATCTGAAAGSCTCTTTTGTCASAGGGAATCACTTGTGTTGGTATTTTGTTGGTTTTGACATGCAGCTTAATTAGGTCTTTAATTCCTGARCCACAAACTTTTTTTAAATTAGCAGAGAGAAAAAAAATGAAACAAAAAACAAAGGCTTTATGCCACCTGGAAGAAATTAAAATAAATGTCCTTTCCCACTAATTTTATTTCAAGTCACAACAATAAATACGCTCTGTGTTCAATAGCTTTGTTAGCCTGCAGCTAAGGGGAGTCCTTTCCAAATGAGCCCTTTCCAGCACCAATACTTGACAGGAACAAATTAGCAAGTCCTGGTAAAATCACCAATGCCTGTGATGTATCCCACAAGTGGTGCTATCAAACTCTGGGCAATTGTGGGAGATTTATTTATTTATTTATTTATTTATTTATTTATTTATTTATTTATTTATTTATTTATTTATTTCCTGGGTGGTTTGTTGCTGGTTAGGAAGGTATCAAGGGAGTTTAAAAATTACTTCAAGCAGGCCATAAGTTTGGACACCAAATTTTTAGTGGTGGACAGGAAGAAGGAAGGAAAAACTGAGTTCTGCTTATACTTTCTTCTGTCTGTACCTGAGAGATGCTGTTCCAGTGCTAGGGAGCAAGGAGAACACAACAGCCCTGCTAGTTCAGACATCTCCCTGCTGCTTACCCCAAATATTCCATACAGGGCAAGGTTCTCTCTCCTAAACTACCAGTACCTGGTACAATTACACATTTTCAGGAGCTCTCTGCCAGTTCTGAGCTTTATTATCAGGACAAGGATTTGTAGCAGGACAGGGGTTCCCAGTAGCTGTGAAGTCAKCTTGTTCTCTATGTCTTCATGTCCCCATGAAGATAAACTATAAGTTTTTTGGCTGACCTGAGGTGCAGTGGGTGCCATCGATACACATTATTTTCTAGTYCTGCATTTGAAGTCTATAGTATCACCCCTATTTACTTGTGCTCCCTTTCTTTCCTCACTGCTGTATCACTGAACTCACTCAAATTTCTGCTTTGTACCCCTAATCTGAGTACAAGGGCCTTTCTAGTTCAGGGTGCTCCTCTGACCTTTCTTTTGCTGAGGAAATCAATAGGGCAAGACATTTGCAAACATGTTAACATTACATAATGTGAATAAGTTGGTTTATGTCTTCAGAGTATTAACAGCTGTATGGTTAAAGCAAATATGAAATACTTGAAAACACTGATATACAAGCATCTGATCATCAAAATATAAATCCACTATGAAAATGCAGACACTCTTTGCTGGTCTGGGAGCTTGACTGCTTTATAATTTAGGTGTCAGATTCCCATTAATACCTTTACCTCCCACCTCATGCTCATTAATTCCTTTTATGTAACAATTCATGACCCTCACCATTTCCTCACAGTTTAATGACTTCAGAGAAAACCTTTCATCCCATTGTCAAGCTCCTTCTTCAGCTATTGCCTTTTGCAGAGAGAGCATGGTCTGCTAGAGCAGTGGTGCTCATGTCCCCCACATGCTCTGAGGGAGGATTCCCTCAGACATAATTGTAGCTGTCTACTTTCCCCCTGTGGACAAATCAGTCCCAAACCAGCCCAAGTACAAAGATGCACAGTTGGGCATCCAATTGTGTTCTGAAGTCATTAGCAAGACAAAACACTCTGTGGAATTTAGGCTTTCAGAGTCTCCTCTGCAAGGAGGATTTCTAAGAAAAAATTGACAGTTCCAACCGGGAGAGGAATTCCTTCTGCTAAATAGAAGATAAGGAAAGATTAGTTTAGTGACAACAAGCTTGGAGTTAATACTCTTCAAGTGGGAATGTGCTCCTTCAGTGACTTCTCCTTTAGAGAACTGAATCAAATTACATAGATTTATAAAAATCCACTTTCAAAYTGTGGCATTTCCTATTAAATAATGTTCTCTTTAACTGGAAGCATCTTTTCAACAAGAGATCCCTGTTGTTCACAATATTTTGAATTAGCAGTGCCATTACCAGCGCTATCAATAACTCTATGTCAACATTCCAAACTCAGAGAAAAATAATATATACCCCACATTTGGTATATATGTATTGAGGACRTTAAATTCTCTGTGTGGCTTGGCAAAAAAAAAAAAATTGGTCTTTTCCTTCAGTTTTCAATTTACAGGGAAACTTAAGGAAAGTCAAAGTTCCTGTCACAAAGCTGAAAACAACATGTACTGTCAAAGAAAACCTCCCAGAGAAAATAAGACAATTCTATGTGCACAACAAATAACTTGCCAGTTAAACTTGCCATCTGGTTTATAAATAAATTATTCAAAACCAAAATTTGGATCTCATTTGCTTTCACTGCATAATTCCATCACTAAGTGACTGTTACCAATGAAAGAAATATCTGTACACATTGAATTTGTTTGTTATCAGTGTTCCTGAATCATTCCATCTCTCAGTTATACTGATGGAAATAACTCCAAAAAGAGCCTGTGCTTTCAAAGTTGTTAAAGGGGAATGTTGACATAAATAAAAAGAAGAGGAAAAATATGTGCAAAGCAGAAAAATTGCTTTTCCCCTGGGCCAGGCAGGAGGAGGGAGGTTAAGCCATTAAAAAAAATCCACATCTCACTCTAAACAATGAACAAAACTACTCAWATGCTTAATGAAATCCTGTCGTGAAAAGGATGAAAGTGTAAATATACTTAAGGTTACATTTGCAACAAAAATTGTACTGCAGTTGRTGGGGAAGTCATTATTTTGCCCACTTTGAGCAAGACATTTTTCTTAGGAAGAATTGCAGTGGGAGTGTTGAGCGTGCTTTAAAATGCAAACCTTATGTGGGTTCTTAATTGAGAGTCACTCATTTTGTAGGGGAAACAAACAAACAAAACCAAATACCACCACCCCCTCACCCTCCCTACTCTAGGTTAAAAGAATTTGTATAAAGAAGTGGAAGCTGAGGCAATTAGAAATCTCAAGCCAAGTCAGAGGATTCTCACAAAGGCAACCCGAGTTTGGCTCAGGGATTAATTAACGCTGTGATCTCCATTTCCTAGGAACAATCTTGTCCTCTCAACTACATTCCTTTTTTCCAAGATGAAATCCTGAAATGTTCAGGGGGATAGTTGATGCAACATGCTTAACACTGCTTTATATAATACATAGATTATACTTTTTATTTGAAGKAAGTTACTCTGGGTTTATTAGAATGAATAGGCCATAGCTTTRCTTAGACTGGCTGCATTACATTGATCCATATTTAAAAGTTGTAAGCAAACTACTGTTCCTTCACTAAATGGCAAAAAATTTTGGGAAAGAGGATTTTTGTAATTATTACTATTATTATTATTATCTTGAGATACCACTTTACTAAGAGAAGAAATTATAGAATAAAACACAAGTCTTTTATAAGTTAAAAATTGGCATTTGTTTGGCCAGACTTTAAATCAGTTTCTTCCTCTCAGTTCATTTGAGAGAGTTGATTTTAACTRCTGTATGAAAAAAAATTGCATCTGTTTCACACAAAAATTGTTTATTTTGGCATAGCTCACAGACAGAGCTACCCAGATGAAGAGATGCTCCTCTGGGGCCACAACCACACTGCAGTGAGTTTCAGCTTTCCTTGAAGCAAATGAACCATCACAGGTTATATTTCAGCTTKCTTTTGGTTTGTTTGTTTATTTGTTTGTTAGCTTGAATTAATGGAAGTTTAATTTTTTTTTCTGTCCATTTTCCAGCATCAGCCTACAAACCACAGTGGATCTGCAACTGCTCCATGAGCAGCAAAAACACCCTTGTATTTGCATGTACGGTTCCAGAAGGCCCTTAAAATAACCMCATGCTGTTGAGTTGGTCCCAGAATTCCAGTGCTTATGGTTCAGAGTTCTCAAAACTCCGAGGTCCTTGCACTACAAATACATTCAGATAAGTTCAGGTAAGTATGAATAAGATAGAATTAAAATMATTTAGATTCTGCCTACCAGTTTAAGTGGCTTTTCCTGGCTGGCAGCTGGGCACTTAAATTGATTTTGTTTACGCATTGCAGAGTGTTTCTTGGTGTGGAGAAGGTCTGGCACGCTGCTAAGTTCTTAAGGTGGAACTGAGTCCTGCTATAATTAACTAATTAATCAATGTTGCTCATTTATTATGTTAATACCAATGCATATAAAAAAAAAAAAAAAGAAAGAAAAAAAAAAGTATGAAAGGACAATTTTAAAAGTCAGCAGAGGGGTGGATCTGTTGGCTTTTCAGTGTGAGGCTGCTATCTGTAGATAGTTATCTCACATGGCAGCCCTGTGTTTTAAGAAGCAGAAAAGTTTTCAGTTTGTGATTACATACATATGGTAGCAGAAGAGGCCCTTGGGGCTGTTACAGAGACCTCACAGGAAGCTCAGAGCTTCAATCCAGGGCACGGGGGAGGAGGAGGGATGCATGGAACTCAAGACTCAGAGATAGGAAACAATTATCATTCAGCTGGCAAAAGGCTAAAAATGTCCCACAGCAACATTCCCGGGATACTCCAGAGCAAGACCTGCCAGTGGAGAGAGGGAAAACGGAAACTCATTGTTTCACCCAGGCTGAATTTCACATCCTATTACTAACTCCAGCAAACTCTATTTCCAGTCAGTGGGTGCTACAAAACACAGTTTGAAAGCAACAACAATTAGCAGCAAATTCTGGTATGTTTTATTTTGGATGACACACTCGTGTGGTTAACTTGTGTAGTCTGGGTAAAGAAATAAGCATCCTATAGGCTAAAGATACAATTTATATACATCCATTTCTAGGCAGCTTTTGGGGCTGACCTGATGCTTTGCAAAGAAATGGAGAGTTAGCTCTTTAGCCTCAATAATATAGAAAATATGGGAAGTATCAAAATATTGTTTGAACAGTGAAATAAATGACCAATTTTKGTCATAAAAACAAATAAAGTTTTGAGAAATTAATATTCTTTATTCTTTGACAGTGAAAAGTGTTTTCCAGCATCAAAAACAATTGTTAATGCAGTTGGAGATTTGAAGAATCTATTATTTGTACAGTTTATCTATGTATATGTGGGCATGTAAACAGAAAAAAAAAGATTGATTATTTGAATTATAATTTCAATMTTTCTTTAAATAATGCACAAGTGAAAACAAGCCTAAAAATGGTGTGTGTCTTGTGGAAGAAACTGAAATTTCTTGGATGTATATGGTTCATGTGGAATATGGAGACAGCCAAACCAGCACATAAATWTCCTGAGACAGCCACAATTTAGCTCCTAGTCTACATTTTTTAAAGCACAATTCCGTTTTTAAGTTATTTGTGTCTCTTAGTGTCCCTAGAGACTGTTTGAACAAAGATTGCATTTACCATCATTATCCATTGTTCAACTATAGCAATCTTGAGGCTTTGAGGGTAAAATAATTAATCTCCATCTGAGGAAATTTAATTCCAGAAGCTCTACAACAGTAACTGTTAGGATGAGATTACTGCCCACTTATACATTCCTTTTTCTGCCTCATCTGATACAAAGATGAGTTCTAATATTCTCCATTTAGTTGTCACAGGCAAATACTGTYGTCAGACAAGGTCATTGATTTAAACTGAACATTAACCTCCTAAGACTGTTGCTTCCTTTCTGACAAAAAATTCTACAAAGTATTGTARCAACAGAAAAATGGAATTGGGATGATAATCCATAACTTCCTGCCATCAACTAAACCACTGCCCATTCACCTTTCAGGAGCATTTTTTTAAAATCATTGGACCAGAATGCTTTTGCTTCTCAATGCCCCACCTCAGATTTGTCTTCCCTTAGCAACAAAAGTGCTGAATACTCTTTGAAGCTTTTGAAAAAGTGGTCTTCTACAGTGGGCTAAGATTTGTCACAGGAAGCTGATAGATTGCTATGCTGTAACATCAATGAACTTAACAAAAAATTATTGAATAGTACCAGAAGGCCAATGCTCATTATGCTTCATGTGCCATGCTGTGGGTAAGTCTTGGATAATAATTGTCACAAAACTATATTGCATTCTCAGTCATGGAAAAACATGTGGTCAATCCATTTATTTTTTACCCCAGTGATGTCAATGCTTCATTAACAGGATGTGAACTCAGTCCCATGAGCCCACTTCCATCCATACAATCACTAACATGTTTCAGCAGACAATCTTCAGCATGTTCTGATGCAACAGGACATTTTATTCAGAAGCTCTGGTAACTCATGCMGAGGACATGCTCTGATTGTGCTTTCTGTACTGACTACTAAAACATTTAATACATTATTTCCTGTCCCATTTTTATCCTGCATTTTATCCTACCACCKTATTGACCAAGAGAAGTTTCCTCCACTGCAATTAACTTTAACATTGGGAGCTACCAGTCTTTCTCTCTTGTCTTTGCATAGAGTAAGCAGGTCTCCAGCTTTATTTAGAACATTTAATGCTATCTTTCCAAAAACATTCAACGCTATTTTTCCAAAATATAAAATRTACTTATTGCCTTCCTGAGGATTTATGTGCTTCTATCCAAGTACTGTAATGATGCAACAGGGAGAAAGTTCTTTATGAGCTAAAGTGTGAAACTTTTTAAAGGACTTTACTTCCCTGGAAAATGGAACATTATTGAAAAATAACCCTGGCTATTTAAACTTAAAACTCCCAGCACTCCACATCACCCGAGCTCAAGGGTCATGCTCTCTCAAGTTTGTCACTGCTCTCAGAAATTCCCACTGTTCATTAACATTTATTTAGAGTGCCTGTTAACTCTTAATGTGGTAAATGTCTCAGGAAGCACAAATAAGGACACACAGCAAACAGAGACAACATGACTGCTGTTATGCAGCCCTTCCACTTCATCTTTCATTTGAGGAACCAAAATTCATGAATGATAAACTAAACTACAAATTTACCCTCCRGGATGCCTGTCCCAGATCCACAAGGGTATTATGACAAACCTCATTAAACAAAATCAAGTCCTGGAGTGTGAATAAATGTTCACCTTTGGGGAGATGGCACAAATTTTTAAATTYCATTAAATGTGCCTCAGAACAAAGCCTGTGCTCCTTAGAAAGGAAACCATATAATTACTGGAAAAGCACCTTTTCTGCCTTGAGTTCCAGTTTAACTCATTTCCATAGGCAGAGAGGTAATTCCCCAGAACTTGGTAGAAACAGCAATTAAAGATGCCCAATTTCTCTGCCTGCTGCACTTGTTGGCCCCTACCTTGGAGTTACATTTACAACTCATGCAGACCCTAAAATGCTTTTCCCTTTGAGCTCTGGAGCAGACAGAAAATGCATCAGACCTCTCTTAGGGGAAACAGCAGTGAGAGATGTTCTCCTACATAAATTCACTCACTAATGTTCTGTTATTTTGGGATGTGCTCTGTGCTGAGTGCTCTGACAGCGTCAGTGCAAGGCCTTTTTTGTGTGAGAATGCTGCATGAAGGAAATGGTACCAGTAAATCACAGAAAATATAAATTTAGCATATTTTCCATGAGCTCCAGAAAGAGCTGAGGGATACTCACAGTAGCTTGGCTTGTTCTTGTGAGTACTGCAAGCACACAACTGCCCTTTGTGCATTTCCTTACCAAACAAGCAAAGAACTTCATGCTAGAAAATATATTACTCTTTAAAATCTTGAAGCTGACTTCTGTTGGAATTGGGGTGTAAGATTTTGTTTGTTTGTGTTCTTTGTCATTGTTGCTGTTTGGTTGGGGTTTTTGGTTTTAACTTAAGAAAACAGGAAAATACAACTTGAAAGAAGCATTTTAGTTGYCATGAAGAGCTGCTAAGCACAAGCTCTAAGTAAATTTTGAAGCACAACCAGTAGAAAGGGAAATTAAGACTTCATCACCAACTCTGGTAATATGATTTTATAACTACAGGAAAAGATAATTCCAGAATGTAAAATGTAGGCATAGCTTTCAACRTATCTTCTTTTGCCCAAGCTTTTGTGTGTGATGATAGGAAAGGCAAAAATGGGTTTACTTTGAGATATTCATCTACATATTTACTTCTYTTGAAATTCTAGGTACTCACAATACCTAGAAAATTAACCTTGTGTTTGGTTTATCTCAGTATTTCTCCACTCGCTGACAAGACTATTTTCCTACTTTTTAAAGATAATAATCACACTAGGTTTAATTTTATTTAACCTGTTTTACTTTCCCACTAAGGCAACTGGATTCTGGCATGTAAAAATGCTTCAATTTCCCCCTTTATTTGCCTCTCAAAAAATTATATATATATAGACATATGAATATTCATTCAGATAGATGTTCAGTTTTTARAGTGGGGGTTGGGAAGGAGAGAGATCAACATCAAGGAAAAGAAAGCCCACAGAAAAGATCATCTCTGTACTAAGAATTTCTGCTTTCAGAACAACAYATATGAAAGTGAAGGAAAATTTCCTAGTAGAAAAATGGATAATTTTGCTGTATAACTCTTTAGAGATATGGTCACATTTCTGTGTTCCTTATGCAGTTACCCTTGATTGTTATGTTACTCCACCACCCCAATATAAGTGACAACTTTTTGCATGAAGAAACCTGTCTTTAAACTAGTCCATGCTGTGGTAGAATACAAAACAATATGCAGGTTAATTATGTTCACAAAGTTCTGGCTTTTTTACTGTGTATCAAGAGCGTTTGATCTAAAGTTAATTACTCCTGAATCTAACTTCCCAGCTGTGATTTGTGTATTGATGTATAAATAAATCTATGAAAGATGCAGAGATTTAAGGCTTTACTATGTTTGGCCTCCAAAGTTGGTCATTTTTGGTACTGATTTATGTGMCATCTAACTTATCAGTCATGTYCTTCTAACTATTCAGCTAATAAAASTGCAGCTATTTATTAGGGACTATCTTATATGCATTAAATGCTGCAAACTGGCAATAAAGGTATGTTAAACACATTAGTTAATCAAAACACCAACACACTGAACACCAGAACTTAGAAACTAGGCTTCAGAATGCACAATGAAGTCTYAAACTTGATTTTCAAACAATAAATCTTTGCAGGATTATGGTTTCAAGCACCTGAATAAATCACCTGYTCTACATGCTAAGCACCTATCAGGTCCCAATGGCATGAAGGAAATTTGTTGAAGGCTAAATATTGTTTCAAAATGAGGAACCTTATTCACATGCTTAAAATAAAGATTAGAGAATTAGCTGAAAAGATCCACTATTTCTTTTAGTAGCAACATGTTTTATAAAAAGAGCTATTAACTTCCAGCTTTGTATGTTTWATTTGGCAATGGGATCTTTAGGCTTGGTTGATCTATTAGCTTCCACTTAGTTCAAATTAAACAAGAATGAAACCTCTTATAAAAAAAAAATATTAAAGATCTCAGTTAAAACAGCTCCTGTCTCTAACCACCCACACTTCACAGCTTTGCACAGAAATACGGCAGAAGCACAACACATGAAGGAATGGAACTGGAGTGCATCATTTTCCTACTCCAACTACACAGCATGGGGAATGTGAGAACATGCATTCTGAAAAAAAAATTAAAATTTAAAATCATAAGCAAAGTCAACAATGCTCACCTTTGTGGAGAAAAAGTGGGAAAGAAAGCCACAGACTAACCAGCACAGCTGTAGTAATTTGTCTTTTCTAAACTTAATTAAGCAACTTCCTTGAAAGCATCCTGGAAAGCCAGTAGAAAGCTGAAGTAGGGAATTAAGCAGTGAGAGAATATCTGTAGTAATTTTATTCCTAAAGCTTACTTGCTTGTTAGTTTTATTAGAAAATAGGAGTGAAGTGTATAGTCAAGGCTTCCTATTTTCCATCTCCTATCCTCTCCCACTCAAGTTCATCCTCTTTCCTAAAAAGCCCAGAAACTGCCTGGGGCACTGCACACAGATTTTAAGAACCTGATGATCTGGCAAAAGTATAATTATCTGTTTCATGTCCTTAGATTTAGTCAAGGGACAGTAGTACTAACTTGGTTATCAAACAGAAAATGGAAATAAATATGAGGCAGCCCTGCAGGGATTTGATCTTAATGGATCTCTTCCCACCTCAGGAACCCTATGTCTCTGTAAGCACAGTAATCCCAATGTCCTCTGGTAACAGGAACCCTTCACGTTCCTCACACACCCATAAAGGAGGGCACTCCTCTGTAAGAAAATTGGTCAGGCAATTGGTCAGGCCTTACCTCCTACCAGATGAGCCTCTTCCTGCCATCATTGCTAGAATCTACAGAGAATTTCACTAAACTTTGCAAAATCCATATGGATGGAGGAGAAAGGTTCACCCTGCTTACAGCAACAGCTYATAGGTAACCAAAGCAAGTGCTTTGAAATGCCCTCTGGAAGCACCTCCCTCTTTCCATTTGGGTTTTGGAGGACAAAGGCTTTGACTTCAGGTACTCTTGAGGCACAACCAAGTTAATGGCCTGATTCAGAGCCTGAAATAGCATAGTAAATATATACTACATGAGCAATGCACCCAGTTGCACAGACAATTTTGTTTGCACAAGTTCATTAGCTCTCAATAAAGAACCTTGCCTACTACTGTAAAACACCTTGTCCTGCACAGCCCAGCCTGCATAAAGCAAAACTTCCTAATGAAGTGACTCTCTAATGAGAAACCTTCTCCCAGAATACACAGCAGATCAAAAGCCCTGAAGGCACAGGGTGAATATGACAAAATTGCACATCAGCTAATCATTTAGGGATAATCCTGGCAAGTGTCCGTACCTGGAAACTACTATCCTCCACATCCCTTTAGAAATTTACTCCTGCAGTCCTGGGTCTTCAAGCAGGTGCTGTGATGGTAATAGTTCATCTAAAAGGCAGCAAGGAGTGTCTAATTACCAGTTAACTGGGGTGAAARTCAGGAGATAATATAGTCTCAGCAATATGTTTGGTTTGTTTGCAACTCTGAGAAGTGTATATTTTACCTTGCTGTCTGCCCCTAAGTGGAGAGGACAATACAATGTCTGTGTTATTAGTATAGTGAGAAAGCTCTGACTGCAAAGATGAGATAATGTAACAGAGATGGACACCTCAGAGATTAAGAACAGAGACAAAACACTGTTATTTTTATCAAATTTAAACATGTGATTTCCTAAAGACACTCAATTACCTCCAGGGGGTTCTTAAAAAAAAAAAAAAACACAAAAAAACAAGCGGTGAGTTAATCAACAGTAAAGGAAAATCTAACAAAATTGAAAGCAAATATGACATTTTACGTTCTCCTTAACCAAATCCTGGGTGTTTTTCATTAATATGGCCACCATTGCTAGACACAAAGCATTCAGCAATATGTCATGGAGGATGGTAATTCAGGCTGCACCAGTTACTCCTTCCCTATGTATTTATGCTCTTACYGAGATGGACATGCTGAAGCATTACATGATTTTTTCTGGTTTCATACTGTCTTTTCAACAAAACAGATTCCTTACTACTATTGGTTTCTAGGAAGACACCATAATTGGCCATGTTTTTTTCAGAGGAGCTGGACTTGCTGAGCATGTAAGCAATTTTGGAAAAAACAGGTCATTTACTGAAGTGCCAATACAAATGTAGGAATCTGGCCCTGATATTTTTAGCTTTTTGACTTTGGTTTTATAAAGGCAGTGTTCACACTGGCACAGCGCTGATCTGTTGCCTGTAGCAGAGACAGGATCTCAGGCCTGGAGAAGAAATACTTTGGTGATTCAAGATACYAGGAAATGAAATTTTTAAGCAGCATCTGCTTAAAGGAGAGGAGAATAAAAAGCAAAAGAGGTTGGAGGGCAAAGGTTATATAAATTTAGAAAAAATATCGTTTCTGCGTGTGCACAGTGCATCTCTGAAGGTACAACATGAGTTTTGAATAAGTGCATTGATTATAGCTGAACAAAATGTGCTAGTTTCAGACCATGAAATGTTCAATGAGCTTTTCCATTGGTTCCAGTTGTGATCCTTGATGTCAACAGCAAAGTTATACAGTGAAGCTTCAGACACTATTAGAAGCTGTGTCATGTCCAACAGTGATTTGTAGAGGCACTTGCATTTCAGTGCATGAAGACACCAAAGCCAAGCATATTTTGGTGCCAGCAAAGACAGGAAAGAACMAAAGAGGAGCAATGTCTGGGGAAGGGAGAAAAGAGGGAAACACAGAAGATGCACATTTAAAAGGTTCTGGTCTCAGGAAGACTTCCAAACCCCCTCACAGTATAGATAAGCATATGTATCTCCTTTTAATTCTAAWTTAGTTGCTCAGTTGTCTACTGAARAAGAGCAAAAAGGAAAGGCTTATTAGTGTCAATGCTGGTAGGATGTCTGAAGTGAAAAGGTGAGGTAAGAAAGGAAGGAGGTTTGAGGGTAGAGGAAAAGGGGGAAGAGTAGAAGGACTGAAAAACCATCTCTAGTCCAAGTTGATAAGATAGAAAGGATGTGCAGGGCAAGAAAGTGTGAGGAAAATTGCATGCATTTGTTTCCAGAGGCTCTCTAGAAGATAAAGGTAAATCCTGGTTAGAAGTCAAAGACATCTGGAAAATTTTGCCAGGCACAAAAAGATGGGTGAAGGGAGAGGAAGAAAGATTGGTAACTGTTGTGGTAAGGATGTTTCCACTTCTGAATCATGTCACAACTGAGTATGAAGTTTAAGGGAAGGCATAAGAGAAAACACATACAGGAAAATGGCTTACACTTTGAAACCCAAAATACCATATCAGTCCATTGCAGTAACACCCTGATTTCCAGTGAGGAGAATCACTTTGAGAGCGCCTCTCTGAGTCCTCAGAATCATTAAGAATTRGCAGATTACTTCCTTCTGTAATTACTTTAATCATATTTGTTCTGTGGTTATCTGTTGTTAATAGAGCTCTTTGATCTTCTTAACTGCCTTCCATGCAATTAGACAGTGGTGTAAAACACATGGATAATACTTTGCTAACGATGCATTACTTGCACAAGAGGAAGATGTAAGAGCACATGGTAACTGTCTATGAGGTTTTGACTCAAAATGTTGCAGACATATTTTATCATGTTTATTTTGTTGTTAACTAAGCATCAGGCATGATTGCTCATTACATCGTTAATTGCTTTGCATAACAGCCAAGAGGTTCAATTAGATCCTGCTAATATTACAGAGTGTTTCTTTGTTCTGAACTGGGTCAGATTCCAGGATGTTTATGTGTTGACCCTGCAGCCTTGTTTRAAYGTTGGGGGTTTGCAGCAATGACACTTAGAAGAATTGCACTCCTTGCAGTAAGAAATATCACCCAGGAATCCCRGTTCTATTGATATTTAGTGTCTTCTTTTGGGCCATGTAATCCACTTCTATGCCCTGTGCTGCACAGTGTTGGGTTGTCATCTTCCTGGAGTCCTTGGAGTAGCAGGTGACTAATTCCTGTTTTCTTTTTCAGAAGCTGCCATCTTGACCTTCTCACCTGGAATTAAACTACCCAAGCTGCCAAGGTACTGTACAATTTCACATTCAAACCACCTTGTCAAGACRTTCTACTCTCTAACTGAAATCTGTAAATGAACTCTAGAAAACATGCAGATGGATGGAAGAAGTCAAATGTCACAAGAACTTAAAAATGTGCTTGTGAGTCAGATATAATGGTGCACCCAGATCAGTATTCTGCTTCCAGGTTCTGCACAAATAGATGAAWATGCACACTTTCAAGAAGGGCATGAAAAAATGGTCACTAGTGTAATGAAAAAGAGTGAGAAGAAGACAAAGGAGAATGTAGAAGTYTTATGCTATCAATGTCCAGTGTAGGTCTACTGATTATAAGAATTTCTTCAGAGATTCTGAGCACTATGAAGTGATTCATGAGTTATTCTGGAAAATTCTGTCAAGGAGGTGCCATAAACTAATAATTTAGTCCATTCTACACTCCCTATAAAGATTCAAGTCATAATTGGACTGAATAACTCCAGAGGCATATATGTCTCCTTGTTGAAGAGAGAGGGAACCCCTGGTTAATACAGTTTTGACTTTAATGTTTCTGATACATTTCAAGCTCGTGGCCTGAAGCTGTTTTACCAGTATTTTGACCATCTGGAATGTTTTCTCTTCCAGTAAAACACATAATTACTTGAAAGAAGGAAAAAGCCAAATCAACCTAGCTTTGATTCTATGGGTATTTCTAAATCTACCTTTATAACCAAAATAAAAAAAGAGTTCTTGAGTGAAAACATGCTCTTAAGCAACATTCCAAGAAATACACAACTAGATGKCAAAGCAGTATTATTTGATTTTCAAAACGCCAGTAAGTCTACGTAAGTATCTACCAATAACTGTGCTTTCCACGGGAGAGACACAAGCAAGATTTTTCTCTGCAAATTAAGGACAGGCAGACAATAGTAAGAGAAAGACAGAATTGTTTGTAACTTGAACCAGAATGAGCAGAGCAGTGTTTGATCTGAAATGRCTGAAGTAAGATAGCCCTGAATGTAAACTACTGAGTGGAGTTTTTAAGAGCTGGTTTTTTTTTTTCTTACAGTAGGCACTATAGATGAACCTGTGGAAAGGATAATTCAATCAGACCTTCCCTGATATAGTTCAAAATACACAAATTCTTTGCCTGGATTAGACTGTGGAGCAACAGGAAAGAGTCATATTTCACTATTTTTGGATTAATATTTTTATAAAATGGTTTTTTCATTTCATCCTTTCTTTCCTCCATCTTTATAATAATACTCCTCCCTTCAGTTAGAGGAGTAACTTTCTGATCAAGGAAACTTGATTGCTTTTATGTTGTAGATATGCCTCACACCCTATCAGACTGCAGAAGAGGACACAAAATGTAGGAAGTCATATACTGAGACTCTGTGAGTTTGTTGTTATTCTATCACTGTTGAACCTGCTTTGTGTTGTGTAGCTAGAACAGATTCTGCCAATATACCTCACACCAATGTGTAACTTCTGAAGGGAGCTCTGATCCAATGGTTTTGTTCTTATGTGCAAACTATGACATTGTAAGGGCACGGCAGAACTTAATTCACCATCCCTGTGCCTCCATGGGGGGGTTCTACTGTGCCTTGCTGTTTTGACAGGGCTTCCATCTGGTATTACGCTGGTTTTCAGCAGCTTCTTTTCAACACAGTGCCAGACTAAATTTCTGCAAACAAGAGGTCAGTTRGACAGAATCTCATTGGTTTGCAAATCCAGTCACTGGATTTTCTATTAACATATTTCTTCCAAATGCCATTCCATGAAATACATACCATCCAGTAACTGGSATTCCAACTGAGCTGATGATTATGCTAAAATATGAGAATAGTCCATTCCACTGCCCAGGTCACCATGCAGGTGCTGTTCTGATAGAGCTGAATCACTGTAGCCAGCATGTAGAACAAGGTCTCTGAGAACAAAACCTGAGACAGCAGAAAGCAGGCAGTACAGAAAGCTTTATGAGTCTARYAAGCATGATGGATTCTATTCTATAGATTCCACTGGTTACTTCAGCTCTAGGCTGCAGTAAATATGAAGATTGGTACTTTCCTCACCTTGGCCACTTCTTCAGTGTATAACATAGCATAATTAATTTTAGTATAATTAATTTTGGCAGTAAGAGGGTTCAAAATGAATTTAAGCCTTCAGTTAATCCTAATAGGTGCTGCTGAATCCATTTATCACCACCCTTTGTGACTGGCAGCCAACATAAAACCCTGTAGTAAATGCAAAACTGGCTGCTTGCCCACAGAGCTGGCAGGCTCTGAGACACTGAATGAATGAGAACATGAAGCAAGCAAGAGAACTTTGATTTTATATGCAAGAGCCCACTGGAGCTCCAGCAAAACTCTGTTTTGTTTAAATGTCCCTGCTAACACAACACAATAAACTGACAAGAGACAGCAAATCCACTTGACTAAAAATAAAACTGAAATGCAAAATGAAATGCTTGCAACTGCAAGACGAGCATTTTTTCAGCCTAAGAGAAACTCKGTAATTATTCCAGGGGTMGGATGGAGACAGAAGACATGAAACCTGGGATGGCTGGATTATACATTGCACACTGTTCTACTGTTTGCATTATACTTGGTTTATGTTGGTCTCCTTACTAGCTAACTGCATAAAGATTTAATTTGAATGAAGGTTTCTATTTACATGGAAAAATCAGTAATGGTTGTACTTTGATTTGATTCACAAATAGCATGCTGACAAAAGGGATAGGAATAATTTTATTCTTTATTTTATTTTATTTTCAGAAAACAAATATTTTTATAGTAGCACTGAGGAGTATCAAACAGGAGCARAATTCTATAGACAGATGCTACACATATAAACATTAAAAGAAAGGTATGAGGTATAAGGTATTGTTTTCTTTATGCTACACATGATGGGCAGAGAATGCAGATGATTTCTACTCWAGAAATATGTAGCAGAGCCTAGAACCAGATTCACATACACTAGATAGATATGAACCATGGTCAGGAGTTGTAGTTCCAGTAAATCTAGGTCTGTTGCTCCASACTTTCAAATGCATCTACATGTTGTTGTGTAAAATATCTCAGCACCAATCACTAAAGCAATTGCTGCCTAATCTCAGCCTCGGGATGATTCTGTTTAGAGCTTGTAATACACAGAAGAAATCTGAGGTAAGGGTACCTGATGCTTATTTACATCACTTTACCTATTACCAGAAATGAGTAAATGCCCTGAAAAATCCAAGTTTTTCTACTCATACAGTCACAAAGAAAATATTCCCAAGAACTTCCTGAAGGTTAAAATAACTGGTATTTTCRGTGTCCTAATAATGGGAGGAAGAAGGACATGGAACTAATAACTGAAGGACCAACTCAAAATTTTGTTACTTGTTGGGATTCAGGAAACATGACATAAGTAAACAAGAAGTGTTGCTTTCTGGGATAGATGCTCTGTGTTGAAACTCAGCTTTTAGACCTAGAAATGTCRCAATTTATTTTTCATTATTAGTGTCAATGATGCATAACTCATCTCCCTATCTCAAGAAGAGGTAATCATCTAGCTTGGATTTTACTTTCTGCTCCACTTCACTTCCTGGCTATATAACATGCTGAACCTTCTAAAAATAGCCTAATAATTAAAACACATTAGCATTTCCTGACTCACCACCTGGATTTGACCTACWTCTGGATTAAACTTTGACAGCAGTGAGGATGGCATCCAGGATATCCTCTTGCAAAAAACCACCTGCATTATAAAAGAGAATTACCTAATCTGAAATCCTAACATGAGACAACAATCACAATGTTGCTGAGTCAGTTTTCAGCATGGGGAAATGGCTTGATCATCAAAAATTCCTTCARACACATAAGAGGCAGTAGCACCATTTGAAGTAAAATAATCTTTGGCTGTGTGAAAGGTTCAATTCCACATATGAAAACACTTCCTATGCTCRTGAAAAATTTCCCTTGTGAATTCTTCCTGACTCCAGTGTGGTGACTCTTCAACCCTGGAAATAATGAAACAACTCCTGTATTCCAGTAAAGCCTTTCTTAWAAAGTATACCACATTCAAGCATCCAATAAAAATGCTTCTGTGATWATGAATACTTGGTTTCAGCTTCTTAGACTTCCTGACATCCTGAAGACCATTTAGSATGCTGCTTTTGTCCATGTGTGCATGCCCCAGAGAGCTTAGCAATTAAGCCAGTAGGATTTATTAGGATTTCTTAGGGTGGCCCAGCAGTATATATGAGGTGACAGAGCTGCGGATCAGTTCCCCTCCTCTGAAGCATAGAGTCAATGCACACACACACACAGAGATGACAGTACCAGAAATTTGTGTGCTTCCTTCCTTCATTTTATCTCAAAATTGCTACAGGTACAGATAGGTCACACAGAGGAAAAACAAAGTACAGATAATGCAGTTCTAGTTGCTTTCTGTTTCACTGCATCGTACCCCTATCGTGTTAGGAGTAAACCAAGCAGCTCTCCATCATGAAGGAAAACAACACACATTTCTGGAAGACATCTGCTAATTTTTACACCCTGACACTGAACTAAGAGTTCAAATGATGACCTACTGATTAATGCTTTACAGAAYTCGTGCCTGTACTCTCGGGGCACAAGCCCAGGGCTACAGAAATTAATAGAGCTCTCCTCTAAAATACCTCAGCAGGTTATGGATTAGCCACAGAGCCTGAGTGTCTGAATCTGAGTGATCTAGAAATAACTCAGTTATGGTTGAGCCACTGCCGTTRTTGTCTTCTTTCCAAAATAAGGACCAGTGTGTTGTGTTTGTGTGTTGGCACTTCCTACCTTGCTTCCCAGGCATCCCAGCTTGCATGGGGCACGCACAACTTCTGGAATCAATAACAATTTGAGCAAAGGTCAAAACTYTCAGTGAGTCTGCTCAGCACCCTGGAGGTGTTTTAGTAACTTTCCAACCACCAGTATGTAGTGTAACACCCATTAGCTAAAAGACAGGGGAGGGAAATTGGTTTTTTTTCCTTTACTGAGTTTCTTTTTGACCACTGCTGAAGAGAAGAAAAAAAATATGCTCAGATGCCKTTTGCCTACAGAAATACTGACATGGTAAAAGTTTGGGATCTGGAATAGAGTCATGAACATAGCAGAGGCTGGAGACAGAAGGTTTTTCATCAGTGTGGCTGTTCCCTGGCTTTTGACAGCATATGATATAAATTGACAGGARTCTTTCTTTGGAAGAACTCTTTACTTTCTTCATCTTGGCAGGGCAGAGAAAACCCAAGACATCTGGTTGAGGGATACATCAGTGTGGTGAAGTGAAGGATAAAACCWCTGTCAAGCTTGTCACTTCATGGGACAGCTAGTCATGTACAAACCACAGTCAGTTCACTTCTATCTGGGAGCAGCTGATTCAATTAAAGGTGAAAAATGTCCCTGACTGGGGGGAGAATGTTCACTCAGAGACACTCAGTGTCAGTGGTTTGGCTGGCCATGTCACAGGCTCCTTGGGGACTGGGGTCCTTGAGGAGGCCACATCCCTCAGCATGTCCCCAGAGTGTGCAGTGAGAGACCCGTGGAAGCCTCAGACCTCCACCCTACAGGTGTTAGCTCTCCTTGGGKGCTGTATTTCTTATCCTTGTTGGACACAGCTGATCCCTCAGGTTCTGGAGCCACCGATCTCTCACAGGGACATTAAAACCCCYCTGCCTTCCTTTGCTAGTCATTCCCAGCCCTGGCCAGATCTCTCACATGATCTCAACATCAACATTTGCCTCAKCTGGTGCAGCAGCAAGTCAATATGGACCCTCTCCCTGTGCCATCTACAGAGGAGCTGCAGGATTTGGCCTGYCTCTGATCTCTACTAAAATAATGCTTGCATTAGGAACAGGAGAACCAGAATGGATGGAAGAGAGTAAAATTAATAGTGTGCAGAGCTGAGAGCATGGCCTAGAGAGCTGAAAGAGAGCATTCACTCTAGTGAAACTTCTGTGAATATGAGAAGTTCATTCAATTCTCAGCATCTTCACCTCCCTCCGAATAAGGGTGACCCACATTCACAGTGTTGTTGTCCATTACCTTCAGATAAAGACACCAAGTGATGAACTTTCAAGTTAATTGTATTCTAATCTGAAAGCCTATCCTTCTGCCAAGAGCCTTTCAAGTATGTCCTAGCTGTCCAATTTATTTTGTCCATATTTAGGTATTGATTTTGCTCTCTCAGCACACATAATTCTGTGTGATGCTGAGAGACATGWGCATGTACACTCTCCCAAATGTATCCCTTATGTCTTAGAAACTCAGACCTAAGGGAAGAGAAGAATCTAGRCCACTGACAACCAAAAGAATGTTAYGATGTGTTTTGRTGASTGTGTAAAGCATTGGTGACCAACCTTCCTTCCCAACTTGAAGCAAACTCTCCCCCTGCTGCAGCAAATTCACTCTCTCCTTGCTCCATTTGCAGCTACCATCACTGTTTGCACTACTTCCTTCACAGGATATTCTGAGTTGGAAGGGACACTGAAGGATCATCAAGTCCATTCACTCTTAAGTGAATGGCCCAGATGGGGGTTGAACCCACAAGCCACAACCTGGGCATGGTTAGCACCATGCTCTACCCAGCTCAGCTAATCTCGGAGTCCAGTGTGTAAATTCCTCAGAGGCAGTGACTGGGATAGGAGTGAGTGCTGCAACTTTATGAGAAGATGATTATGTTATAAATGAAATTCATAAAACGTTCGGTAATCAATTAATAATATAATTTATTATGAAACAATGCAACAAAATGCCAGGATGCCACAGACCAAAACCAGAGCTGAGTTTGGTATTGTCGCTGGATGAACCACAGGTATGGCCTCTATCACACTGTACCCCCCCAGTTCACCAGGTATGCTCCACGGTGTCAGGTTTTTAGGTTTTTATACAGTTTTTCCGGGCTGGACCTCGAATTGCAACATTTCTTATCTTTCTTGGTTTTCTTTTACCTCGAGTTGCAACATTTCTTTTCTTTCTTGGTTTTTCTTTGTGTATTCATGTTAGTTCTTTTCAGTGCCGATGGTCTGCTGAAGAGTTTTCCCGGAAAAGATAGGTCCTTGATGAAATTTCCGAGAACCCATATTCAGGTGCAAAAGTCCAATCTGGCATCACTGTTAATCATTTAATCGTCTTGAAAACTTCTCTCATCACTGGTCCGRTATCCATCTATCTTGTGAGTCCACCCGTCTTTCTGTTGCAAGTTCTTGTTTCCGGCTTTACTGGCAAGGCTGATACAACCTCTGTATGTACATTCCAAACCCTCCGTGATTTTATTCCCATTTAGTGCAGCAAGAGAAGCCTGAGTTATTTTAATCATACATTATACCGTTTAATACAGCAAAAGAAACATGAATTATTCCCAGTCATACATTACAATTAGGTTTGTAGGAAGAGCAGAAATAAGATGGAAATTATTTTCCTCAATCGCATTTGTTGCTTCACAGAAATGTCAGATGTGGGCAAACGACATTAGAGGGAGTAGAAAAAAACTTTGTTCTTTYACTCCTTGCTGCATAGTGGCAGTCGTATTTCCATTCAAATACCACTCTCAAGTGAATAATTAGCATGTCTTTGTCACAGCAGCTTGGTGTTAATGGAGTGACTGGATTAGAGTCAGAAAGGAATTTTCTCCCAAAACAGAAAGGAATTGTCTCCCAATCCCAGAGGAACAGCTGAGATTTTGGTTTKCTGSCCTTCCTGKGTAACATGACTTGCTGTCAAGAGTYGTTTGGTAGAGATGGAACCAGTCCTGCACTGCCCACAGTCTGTTTCCCTGTCCTCTATGAATCCAGAAGCTTCAAACTCTACTGAGTTCAGGCAGCCCACTGGAAAATCTCGCACTGCTTACAAATCCAGTGCCACCTGTCCTTGAGTTTTACAGGCCACTGGAACTTGATGTGATTGTRACATTCAGAACTGATTTTCCATGCAGTTCATGAGCAGTTGGAYCCATGATTAKTTGATATTTCTGGTGTCAACAGAGCAAAATGGATGTGATAAAATGAAATGAAAAACCAGCAGTGTTCTGTCAAGACCAGCCTGGTTACCACATAATAGAAATTAGTCCCCAACAAAGAGTTTTGCTTCTGTAATGCCCAGAAGACCTTGTGGCTAAGATAAACCCTAATTTATTTAATGGTTTTCATGCCCAGAAAGAATAAAGACATGCCCTAYACACACGTCAGCATTTGGACCTCCCTAAACCTGTGCTTGGAAAGAAAATTTAAAATGGATAATCATCTTTTTGTCACAAGATTTTCCTGCTTCCTCTCTTTTCTCMGGGCAATCGGCAGCACTTTGCAGCTAGTAAATCTGTTTGGCAGGTAATCTGCCACCCATAGACCAGATGCTGCCTTGGCAAGGTTAGCTTTCCTGTTGTCATGGCAAAGCTCAGGCAGCCAAATGACACGGATGCCATGGCACGTTGCCAAGGTAATCTGATGGCACAGGCCTTTGTTAATTGAAAGAGGGAAGCAGGCTGGTGCAGCCTGCTTTTCCCTGCCAATCAAGGCTGAACTTTGAGCAGGGCAAAGGACTAATTAACTGCCTCCACCAGCTGTTGGCTCTAGCATGCCAAATGTACCAAGTGGCTGGGGCCATGCATCCTTAACCCTTGCTGTCTGTGGAGGGGAGGCAGCAGTTAATGAAGCTGTTGGAACACTTGTAAATTTTGTTTTTCTATGGAAGACTGGTGGTGAGGGAGAAAAAGTAAAGTGGTTTTGTTCCTCCTGARGAACTGCAAACATCGTGTTTGGTGGGCTTCTGACTCCCTCTTTGAACTGCTGAAGCTGTAAGGACACAGCAGCACACCACTCATGGATAGACTCCCCAGGGGCCTTGCAGAACAAAAATGCAATGTGCACTAAAAGTTGCAAGGCTGACTTGTGAAAGGGACCTGATTCAGCAGTTGCAGGGAGAAACATCTCCAACGCTGACTGTGTTTGCCTGCAGTTATCTCCAGTTCCCACTGTGCTAGGAGAGCAAAACAGTTTGTTTTGAAGGGTCTGTGAAAAGAAACCTKTCTGAAAAGGTCCTGAGGGATTGTGAGGTTTCCTGCTCTCCTCTTGGGCAGACTTTTCCAGCATCTTTTATCTTTCACAGTGTCTATCCAGTGCAGATTACAATAACTGTCCATTCCAGCATTCTGGATAKAAATCTTTTCACTTTCAGGTGAATTCATTCAACCTCTTCTGCTACTAGAAGAATAGTTACCCAAACCGCTTCTTAAATGACAGGCAAATGATTCCTGGCCCAACCAGTTCATTCCTTTAGCTAAACAAAGGGAAGATTTTTTTTTTGTCTCTGGGCATCTGATTTGCCTGTCTTATTGCTCAGCAGAAAGGATCAACAAGTTTCAGCCATGGATCTCACAGCTGTAATGGATAAAACTAACAGCATCTCTACTCAGGGGTTAGTTTTGCCAGTGTATGTCTACAGAGAGAGAGAGAGAGAAAGACTAAGAGCTATAGTATTCTGTTGTTTGAAATAAGTCTGTTGCTTAAAAGGCTCTGGGCAGTGTAATTTTTACTTTTATAGGCATGTCTTGGATGTGTTTGACTTTTCAAATCCTCTCTTCAGAGATCCAAAGGGTCTGTTTATAAAATCTGCCTCTCAGACTCCTTCCTATATGAAGTTCAGAGAGCAATTTCTACTTCTATGTATAAATGTGTCCCTGATGTTTTCTCCTTGGAAGAATCTTCTTCCAACTCAAACACTTCCTTTCACAGACAAAAAGGGTGTCTCAGGCTGTGTTTCCTATGCGGGCCCCTGCACACCAGTGTGTGTGTGTGTGTGTGTGTGTGTATGTGGGGTGTGTGTGTACAGAGATGCTCTGGCTGCTGTGAGAACCTTTGCACAAAATCTGAAACATTACCTGTAAAAGCAGCAGAGGGAAATCAATGCTTCTTCTGATCAGTTCATTTGTCCTGCCAAGTAACTGCCTCTGTYCTTTCCTGCCTGCAACAGTTGTCAAGCCTCAGAGGCACTGAGCTGACTCCTACCTTCTGTTCTCACCAGAATTAGGAATTAATGCTTTTGCACAGCACCACCACCACCTCTCCTGTGCTTGTTAGCTMGCTGGAGGTCATGGAAACCAACAGSTCAAGGCCTGAGCTGAGGTTGGAAAACACATCAYACCGTGGTGTCCTGTTTTCAAGAGCCTCCTTGTCACTGGTGGAACCTTGTGCTTTTGTCTCCTCCGACTGACCTGAAACTTGCCAAATTCCTGCACACATACACGTGGGTTTTTCCACTTCCACACCCATTCTGTACCTGTGCTTGGTGGGTTTGGGTGATGCCGTGAGCTCACTGAGGAAAACTACCTGAGAAGAAGTTTACTGCTCTTATTTAAGCTTTTCACATGCTACAGTAAGAAAGAGAAATATTTTGTCAGCTTCCTGTGTAAGGAGAATATTTTTTTCAAGTTTTATGCCATAGTAATAGGGATATAATGCTTCAAAGAGTTTCCACTAGTGCTGTGATAGAATTACACCCTTCCCTTAATCTAGAGGGGAAGTCCTTGTTCCTATTTCTTCTTTTTGCTAGGATTAATTGGGGTCCTTAAATTTTCTGGCTATCCAGGGATCAATCACTGGATGAAAAAAGTGAAAAAAGTCTCAGTCCCAAAAAATTTGTTAGTACTTGGAAGAATATAAATCACACATGAAAAATCACAGCCTAGGGAACAATGATGTATTTTGTCTGCAAACTGCAGTGTAGATGGTTTTGCCTTTTCAAGATGATTAGATGGATGGAGCACTCCTCCTATGAGGAAAGACTGAGAGAATTGGGATTATTCAGCCTGGAAAAGGCTTTGAGGTGACCCAGTTGTGGCCTTCTAATACCTGAAGGAAGCCTACAGGAATGATGGAGAGAGATTTTTCACAAATGCATGTGGTGACAGGACAAGGGGAATGGTTTCAGAATGAAAGAGAGTAGGTTTCAATTACATATTACAAAGAAATACTTTTGTGTGAGGTTGATACAGGAACAGGTTGCCCAGAGAAGCTGTGAMTGCCTCATTGCTGGAAGTGTTCAAAACCAGGCTGAATGGGGTTTTGAGAAATCAGATCTCTGCCCACGGACGAGGAGATGGAACCAGATAATCTTAAGACCCTTCCAACCCAAGTCATTCTATGGTGGTCAAACACAACCTGATATCAGGAGTAGGTGTAAGAGCCAGGGCTTTTGTGCTAAAAAGATTTAATTTACGTAGGATACACAGAAGTTAATGTGTGGCATCATGTTCAGCTCAGAGGCCTGTGCAGTGTTTGTGATAGCTAATTAAAATAATATATTTAGACACATTAGAGCTTCCTTCTGTGTGTTAGTGTGACCATGGTATCTGTAGGAAGAAAAGTATGAATCTATTAGCAACAATTGCACCATGTATAAAGATTTTATCATTGTGTCCATACATATGTCTCATAGTGTCTTCACTTTTACTTTCAATCTTTTACAGAAAACTTTCAACCCYGTTAATTCCTACCAGGGTGAATCACAATAAATATATTATTCACACAGGAAACGATCTTCTTAAGTGAGCCTGCTATTCCTGCTTGATTTAACAGTTCGTGCATGTGCAAAACTAAGAGCAGATAAACCACWTTAGCAGAAATGCAAAAATTTTGTCATGGTCATAAAACTGTAGCATTTCTTCATCTTCCTGTGAATTAATATGAATTGGAAGAATTCAAAGAAGATAAAAAATCCATTTAAAAATAAAACCCCAAGTTTTTTTTACTTTTTGTGGTGGCTACCACTCAAGATTGCTCAKTATCTCAATAGTTCTTGTTTATATTTGGTTCTTGATGTGTATCAGTAGACAAAATGGAATGGGTGACAAACTGTTGCTGATGACACATAAGAATCAGARGTTAATGACAGAGGAATGTTTTTAAGACCAGCTGCCTGTGATAACATTCTCTTGGATTTCAGATCTGAACCCTTTGAAATTTAATTGAATACAGGATAATCCATTGAAAGTTATTGTGATGACAAATCATTAATCAGTTTTGTTCTGAATCAGGGAAGTTGGTCATAACACAGAAATCAGAGAGCCATTTCCTGGTTTTGAGGTCCAATATCAACATTTTGCATGGTCCTGGGCTTCAGAATTGTGTTAAAACTTCTTCTTGCAAAAAGGGACCATTTATGGAAATTCCTTTGAAATGGACATCTTTTTGTAAATACAATTGTAATCAACCAGAATAAGTAAAACAGATCACATTGAACAAAAAAGGTTATGATAGTCACTAGATTTTATCAATGAATACTCAGCTACTACTGATGTGTTTAATTTTTGGTCTATTATTTGTTTTTTCTTTCATTTGAAATTTACTACAGGTTATAAGTGAAAGCTTATAAGTGAAAGAGATAACTTTTATTCTCTGGAAACCTAATTATAACTGACCCAATGATACACATCAGTCAGGTAACAAAAAGTGAAAACATTCTTGGAACTGACCCACGAGTAGTGCTTGCTCTACACTTGAACATGGSTTTGGTTTTACAGTTGTGGTTTCTTTGCTTTAGAAACTAACTGGTTTCAAACCTGCTTAGAACAGGAAAACCTAGCACAGTTGCTTCCTCCACCCAGTATGGTTAAAACACAAATCTACAGAAGCTGTGAAGCTGTTAGAGGTGGCTGGAAAGTCAGGGGAAATAATTGGCTGAAAATTTATTGATAGAGTAGGTTGAAAATGCATCAGAAATTCCATCTCCTATAATCAGCTTCAGCACTGGGTGGTGTTGACAATGGAATTAGTGCTGGGAAAGAATGTCTTGGTAATTCCTACCCCAAACCTCAACACTTCATTATCATCCACAGAAGAAAAACAAATTATTTCTTACAAATAAATGTTTTCTCCCACCCTTTCACAAGCCTTGCTAATTTTAGGATGAAGAAAAGGTCTTTTATGAGAAACAATTGCTTGCATGATGAAAGCAGAAGCTTTAGGATTCACTGGGCAGGGGAGAGGTGTCTTTCAAGGAAAAATATTGCATTGAGAAAAGGGTGACAAAAGGGGAATGGATGTGCCAGAGTTTCTGATCATTTGATAGAAGTCTTCAATAGCAAACTATACMTGAAATTTTACCTCTCCATGTCAGAATACTGTTTTATTTCAGTGTGTAACTGACCAAAGGATAATCAAATGTAACACTGCATAGCATGCTGTAAGGATAAGCTATTTTTTGTGAGGTTAGAAACAAGGATAGSCTGAGAGGAGCTTACAAAAACCTGGATTGATTTCCAGTAACAAACTATATGATATAGAAGAGCATTTTTTACCACTGCCACTGACATCTGTCTATTGGGGAACTAGGAGCACCCAGAAAAGACCAGACATAAGTCTATTTTTATGAGACACTAAATTARTGTTTTTACAAAGAAGTCCTTATTTGGAATTTAGTGTTTAGAGGAGGACAGGCTTGGTTGGCTGAGTGAGTAATTCTAATACTTCATCAGCTTGGGTAATTTGTAACACTTGTATTTCACTTTCACTCTCCAGTCAGTAGCAAGGAACATACCCACTGCTTGAAGCAAGATGGTCTGCTGGGGACAAGGAACCTTAGCACCTTAGTCCTGCCATTCTGCCAGGGTGTGGTCTTTGCTTATGTTTCCTCTGAGAGATGGAAATCCACTTTCTGTGAGACTGAGTTAGTAATCCTTGTCCATGGAAACAAAAAAATAACTGGACCCCAGGAAAATCTAAAAAAGCAATGGTGTTGAAATAGGTAATGATTTATTTTCTGAGATTAAGGTTTATGGTTTTTTTTTTTGGCCAACAGCATTTAAATAAACAAACATACTATTGCTTCTGAAAGCAACAAAGGACCCTACATAAGTCCCTCTCAATTTGCTTCCTGCTCCCTCCCACAAAAATTAACACATCTCTGCCTCACAAGTTTTTCACAGAGACACTGAGCAGAGATAAAAGAAAGAAAAAAGAAAAAGGAAAAAGGAAAAGAAAAAGGAAAAAGGAAAAAGGAAAAGGAAAAGAAAAAGAAAAAGAAAAAGAAAAAGGAAAAGGAAAAGGAAAAGGAAAAGGAAAAGGAAAAGGAAAAGGAAAAGGAAAAGAAAAAGAAAAAGAAAAAGAAAAAGAAAAAGAAAAAGAAAAAGAAAAAGAAAAAGAAAAAGAAAAAGAAAGAAAAAGAAAAAGAAAAAGAAAAAGAAAAAGAAAAAGAAAAAAGGAGTTTCCACTTTTTGGTTACCATATTTTTCAGTCTTCATGTCAGCAAAAATGTTCATTCTGTACATGAACACTTTTTTCTTGCTCCTCCTCTCTGTACTCACAGAATCCCTATCCCAGTTCYAAGACTTACAAGCCTCAGAGAGGGCATATTGCACTTCACTTCTTCTGCTGACCATCACAGTATTCCCCACTCCTTTTATGCCTCCTTCCACACAAGAAGGACCTTTTCCTGAATAGCTTTTCTGTTCATCAGCCCTTATTACATTAGCAATTCCAGAAGGTTTTGATTTCTGCATAAGCAGTATTCAACTAGATAAAATATCAGTGGGCAGTATAAAGGTATCTAATTCTGCCCTCAGCTCCTAACAATGAAGCACGATTTGGTTGATCCCTGCAACCTTGTTCTTCCACCATAAAAATCCTTGTAACTTTTGCCAAGTTACACATGCACAACTGAAGCCTGTGTCAGCACTGAACATGGCAATAATCTCACTCTTTGTTCAGTGAAATTCATTAAGAGAATGGCTCTGAAAATGTGTGAGAGCATTGATGTGCACAGGACTCAAAGGAGGATGTCTACACACACAGACAGCACCTGTGCTGACCTTTCTTTACTCAGGCTTTCACATCATACCCATTGTTTTGGTGAGCACCCTCTCAGTCATTCATTATAAGAAATACCTATTTTCTTCAGGATTTCCCTGTGGAGGTGGATCCCTGGAGGGTTTTGCTCTCATTTTTCTGAAGGGATCTCAGAGCTGGTGGCCGAGTCTCTTAGGGTCTGTATGGGTTCACTGTAGAAATTTGCTTTGCAAATGTGGCATTGCAAAGAACTGCTTATATTGATCCTGGTGTGARCAAGTTCTGTGCAATGAATAAAAGAGGCAAGGTGAGGCTGACAAATTATTTCAATTTCCCTCAAATTCATTAATGTTTTATAAGGGTTGGMTGACCATGTGGTTGAAAGCTAACTGGCAGCCAGTAGARGACTGTGTGTATCTGACAAAGCAGATTCTTGTTCTAGCTGGTCCAGAATCAGATAAATTGCACCCTGTCACACTCAGGARCTTTTACCTGTCATGTAATGGATATCTCAAAAACCCATTAGACTGTAGATGTACAGATGGAAAAACTTAAATTATTTCCCTGACTGTTTTTTGGTGACTATTTGAGAGTTTTTGGTATWTGTCTTTTGTTGGAAGTATTGATCATTTTGACCTTTTTCTCTAGTTACTGAGTGATTTCAGACCAGTACATCTCCTACAAGTCAGAATAAGCTCTGTCTATAATGTGTAATGCAGTGTAGATGGATTCCTTTGTTTGGGAAGTCTAAAGTAGAAAAAAACTTTCCACTTCTTTTTGGGTCACTTTCTATGGAAAGGAAGCCAAACCTCTGGCTTCATGAAAAAAGAAAGGAAAAACAGTGTCAGTTGAGACAAATTTGATTTTCTCAGCTCCTGAAGACRTAATTAATCTTGTACTAGTATCCTGACATGGCAGTGCAATGGACAGTTACTTTCCAAAAGGACAATTATTAATATTCCAGGTTATCGTATTAAAAAAGCAGTGACTTAAATTAGGTTTCTAGATCTATACACATAGGAACAGAAATAATTAGTGATCATTTTAAAATAAGTCAGTCTGTACAATAATCCAGCTTTATAGTCCTGTTTTGTAGGACTTCTCTCTAGTTTTCAGGAGAATCTGAAACATTTCTGACTTATCACCTCAGGACATGTGATTGAGCTCGCAGAAAACACTCAGCCTGAAGAGTTTACAACTCTTCCCTTCTCACAGCTGGCTATAAAGTCCTCTCTTTTCATAATTTGTGATTTCTCTGAGACAGTGATGTCCTCACCATGCTATTTCCCCATGAGAGAAATCACCTGTTACTCATCTGTTCTTCTGGTGGGAGAAAACGTTAGAAAAACACCAGGGCAATTGGCTCAGCCGCAAAAAGGCAGAACTGAGTGTGTGTTCAGAGAAATACCATTACACACTTCCACCTGGRTGCAAAGTGAAAGGTTTGTTTGTGGTGAGTAACTGATGCTGCTCTGGTTGTGTGACAGCTGATCATACCCAGAAAACAGGAAAATTCCCTCAATATTCTCACACAGAGAAATCTAAGAGAGRAAAGGCTTTTCCAGTAGCTATAATTTGAACTGTATCTCATTTTTTTTCCACTCTTCTTCCCACAAATTCAACAGCTCAGAAGGTGATGGATGTTTTTAGAAATGAAAGGGTTGATATAATTGGAAATTTCTGAACTCAGCAGAGTGTTAGTAAATAAGTTGACAAAGCAGATGGTTTAATGTAGCAGAAACACCATTAATGGAGGGCAGGTTYTTCAATAAAATTTATCACTGGAAATATTTCTCTCATCTCAAACCTTGGACTGAAAATGCTCAAGATGGATGTAAGCTCACATATAAGACCTTGAATCTGGCCAGCTAATTTCAGCTTGTAAACCCAGAGGTCTTCTGAAGATCTTGTCAACTAGACCATGGTAGGCATCTTCTTGGGAGGCTTAAATTTAAGAGGCTTTTATCTCACCTTGAAGTTAGGGAGTTACAAAATGAAAACAGTTTGGAAACTCTGATTTAGGCTGTTAGGGAAAAGCCCAACAGACGCTCAGACACCCTGGCTATGTTCTGTTATCCTCAAGAAAACCCTTCCTGTCAGGAGGACTGAACTGAAGCCAAGAAAGGACCATTTACAGCCAAGGGGGTGAAAAAAAGGCAGAAGAAAAATGCTATTGGTTAGTTGACAGACTTGAAGCAGCTTTACTGGCACTGAGTACTTTTGTGTGAGTATTGCTTTAGCCAAGGAACAGCTCTCAATCCTTGTTACGCAGCTCAGTGAGATGTAATTCCCTTAATACAAAGCCAGGAAAACCCRAAAAACACCAATGAATCAGAAAAGCATCTGACTGAGAACAGTGCTCTGGAATTTATACTGAAATCTGGAATTTATACTAGAAGTCCAATTGTAGCTAATGTTTACAAGATGCAGGTTAGTAAAATATCACACACAAACTCTTCACTTTGTTTTTGTATCACTTGCAATCCTAACTGCTGGATAAGAGAGGAAATGTTTGCATTAATTAGAGCATAGACTTGAGGGCCAGTAGTCCTGGGTTATTTTCCAGCTCTGGCACTGATTTGCTGTCATCCAATCCTTTTATGTATTGAAACTGTGTTTAATGAAAATATTCAAGAGTGCTTAAGGCTACAGTGACTTAAGCACAGTTTAGCTGGATGGAGTGAGGCATTACTAAAGTTGTGCTCTCTGCCTACTACCAGTAATGCTCTTTTGCAGTAAGTCATAGTAGCAGTAACCTTTAAAACCAAAACTTTTGTAGTTGACTCACCAAAAGGTACACAAACTTGTTTAAGAGCTTCTGGGTGTGAGCTGGAACCTGTGTGACCCCCCTTTCTACCCTTTCTCATCTACTGAGTCTCAAATTCAACACTACAAAAGGTTTCTTTCTTACTTCAATTTGTTTCCAGAGGAAGATGAGTTGAKCACTGCAGAGTGCTTTTGAAAGTCAAAGCAGTCACTGTCTGTACAAAAAAAGTCTCTATTTGATTTAGTAAAATTTACTTCTGTAAAATCATCCATCTGACAAATACAGAGATATTACAAACAAGACTTTTGAAAAGTTAATGTCACTTGCCTCTTCTTCATCCACATCAAGAAAAATACATCCCATATTTTTTATTAATGCACTCAAATTTTCATCTTCTGAGAATTTTGTCCTGTTGGAACAAAAGGGCAATTTAAAACATAAATTCAAAAGCAATTCAGGTGCCATATTTATCTATATTGGCAAGACAAAGAACTCTGAGATAGCACTGAGATTTGACCAAGTAAAAGATAAATCAAAACTGTAATTAGGTGAGATGCTGCAAGTACAGTGCATATAGTTAAATGTGTTCAGTCACTATCACCTCTGCTCATTCCCACTGGAAACAGTAAAGTGTGATACTAAGGCAGGGAGAACTGCTCTGTTCCTCCCCAATTTTCCCAGTGAAAAAATATGTATGTACTAAATTTAATGTTTTGTGTCTCTTCAGGCTTGTTGCACATATGCACATCACATATTTACTATCTGAGCAGTAAGTCTGACATCTCCAGAATCACAATATTCAGGGGTAACAATTCTGGGAAGTKCTGTACCAAGTAGATCTAAAACTGAGCTCAGCCTGTCCTGCTGAAAGACTTAATATTTTTGGACCCAGTCTGACTGGAGTTAATGCACAGTGGATTTAAGTGAGACAGAAATCCTGGACTCATGTATAAATCCAGAGGGGTTTTTTTACAGAAATACAGGACATGTTCATGGAAACCATTATTGAGAGGAAGACATAGTTTCACTGGAAGTGTTGGCTTGCTTAGGATGTCAAAATTAATGCTGAGAAGGGCTGTCGTTTCTGACTCTTTATGCATCAGGGTGTATTCTATGAAGAGAATCGATTATTAAAGCTTTAGAAACATGTCAGCATAAGGCTGAATGAGTAAAAACCTACCATGCATGACTCAAGGCTGGAAACTGCCTGCAAGATTCTCATTGCCAGGGGAGGGAGTTTCCTGGAACAGTGGGAATAGTGGGACTGAAAAAAAGACTTATTGTGCTCATAGTGGGGCTTGATGTGTTTGGGAGTGGGGCTGGATGCCAAAGGATGTCCGTGACAGTCAGATGAATGCAGTCAAGATCCTGAAGTCACATAGACTGAGAGGTAAGCAGGGATTTGGGGTTCACAGCCAAACCGTTAAGGGTGGCACCACACAGGTTGGTTTAGACACAGCTTTGAGGGTGTCAGACACTTCCACAGAGGAATTCCTCTCTTCTTTTACTTGGAACCACTACATTTCATCCATACARCTTTTCAGCTTGTGAAGTAAATCAGTCAAAGAGATAACTCTAATAAGCAACAGGCTGAGCTCCAGTGCTCAGACTGTAAAGGTTTGATTTGCWTTAAGAATCTGACAGTGCAATACCAGCTAACTTTCCTTCTTTTTTTTTTTTTTTTTTTTTTTGTTTGGTTGGTTTTTTGTTTTTGGTTTTTTGGGGTTTTTTGTTGTTTTTATTTTGTTTTAATAATCCTTTTTAGCCAGCCTTACTGGTAAATTTAAAAACAGGGTTGTATGATTTCCACCTTTTTATCTCATGAGCTGGTGGAGATACAAATTTAGCAAAAAAAAAAATGAAAGCAAAACTTACATGGAGATCAAACATTAAAAAGCAAACACGCGTGAAGTATTGTTTGCTGGAAAGAATGTAAAATGTTATTTCAGACTTGTGATCTATSCATTAAATTTTTCCTAAATTTCTTTCTATACACAGTATTTCTTTTTATTTCACTCAGGGCTGTATTTCTGTAACCAAACTTGAGGGCGTTGCAGTTTAGAAATGGTGTCTCAAAGTACAAAAACAAAACCTTTCTTCCATCACCCYTATCCTGATATTTTCCAGAGAATTTTTCCTTGTTTTAGACCAAAATAACCTAGCAATGTATAAATCAATATGGGAGAGTGTAGTTACACAGAAAATGGATTTTAGAGGGTATTGACAATCCAGAAAAACGTCTTTTCCAATTGAATGTTGTTTAGTCCAAACCAGAATATTTCTCCTGGCCTGATCACCACCTTCTCCTGGTACTKTGGATTTACTCCTCTTCCCAGTTTTACAGGATATGGTGTTGATACCCATAATCATGAAATGTCTGTCAAAAGCATTACAACACATGATTATATCATCCACAGATGGATGACTTTGTTCTTTAACCCCTTTTTTGACCCTTTCCCTCTTTGTTAAAAATAAAAAGTTGGGGTCAGTGTAATGAAAATTAACAAGCTTCACTTCTTGCATCATAATCAGATCTGAGGAAGGATGGAAACATATAGGACTTCAAAACTAATATCTGCATTTCATTTGACTCTTCATTCCACAAAAATCTGCCTTGTTCTATTCAGCACTTCTTAAAAGTGGTCACTGAAATATTTAGACCTCTAAAAAAAGAGATTGTAGCCTGAAGGCAAAGTTTATCCCAGGTAAACTTAGACACTGAGSTCTTGGCAGACTGTGAAAGAGGAGGACCTAAATGACCTCGTTGTTGAATTCTGGGAGCTAGCAGATGGACCAGCAGCAATCCTGCTGGAAACCATGCCAAGGTACAAAAAATAGACAGGAGGGTTAAACCAAGCAGTGCCCACACTTGCCAATTTATAACACAGAGAGATTGCACTTCCCTCTTGGGGTTTGCTGCTGTCCAAGCTCAGATGTGTCTCACCTAYTTTACTAATGCCAGGGTACTTCTGAACTTTCCAGGAGCTGGGGAAAAGGTCCTGTATTGCTGTTTAAAGAATCTGAGGAGCTGGAAAAACAAAAGTTAATGAACACAGGGGTAGTTAACACACCAGAGAGAAAGAACTCGTATTTCTCTAAAGAACTGGTGCCTGATTTCCACTCATCTACTCTCAGCATGGAAGGCTAAGATCTGTATTATATCTTAGTTCTGTAACTAGAATGATGTGGTGAATTTGACTTCAAACGTGCCCTCATTCACTGTGCTGAGGATTTAGGGAATTTCTCACTATGGACTGCTGTAATGCCATGTGTTAACTACCTAAGGGAGCRACACAAAATTCCTAACCTTAAAGGAAACACACCTGTTCTAAACACTACTTATGGGTACAGCTAAATATGACCAAATGACAGTGTTTTTATGAGTCAATGATACAACACTATTTCTGAGCCCAAATAATTGCATTAGCTACAGAATATTTCTTTAATAATGTATAGCTATCTTTTTTAACAAGTACTGTTATTTCTATGACTGCTGCAGAAGAATTTAGACATAATCCCACAATACTTGTTTTGTTCTTGATTTATACAGTCCAGAAGAAATATTTTCTGAAATTAAAGTCTTGAAAGTTAAAGATGGAAATTTTTTCAGGTGGTTTATCAACATAGAGTGTAATGTATTCCTTAATAATATTGAAACTTTTAAAACTAATGATGGGAAAATTAGTTACTAAAAAGCCAGCAAAAAAAAAAGTCTTATAATTCTGTGTGTATTCCTTATATGTCTCAGGATGTGGGCCATCATGTGTTTGCTGACAATAAAATTTAAAAAGAAGTGGTGATTTTCTAGACTACTGTAAGACTGATCTGCAGATTATTAAGTCAGTGGACAGATTCCAGCTGATTTACACATCCTGTGGATGAGGCCCTCTGTCCATTCTATTACCAGCTGATGAACATCACTGACAAATATCACTTTTATTCTTTAAAGTTCTTCTCCTGAGAACAATTTTGTGAGAAGATATCAAACAAATCAGAGACTATTTTTAAAGTTAGTTTGATCTTAACTAGATCTGTTGTAGAATAAATATTTAAAATTATGCAAGAGATGTCATYTGAATTTACCAAAGACAGATTGAGCCAGAATAGCTCCATATCTTTTAATGAGGAATGATTTTTAGATTAAGAAATTTTGGTAAATTAAATTCATTTGGCTTTCAAGATTATAAATTGTCACATGGGAAGTCATAAGTTAAACTGGAAAACATGSAAATTAATTAATGAATCCTAAATCCAGTAAGGAGCTAGTTGAAAACTCTAAACCCATGAACTGTTAAATTTGGAGTTCCTTTAGAAATAGTTTTGAAATACATCTTACTAAGTATTTATATCAGAAACAGTGGCAAAAATATAATAGTAAGAGACTAGTAAAAGTTGCTGTTGACATGAAGTCTAGAAACAAAATGAATAAGAACACTTAAAAGGTGAAAAATTAAAAAAAAAAGGGCGATTACACGAAGACTGTAATAATTATCTGTTTTAGTAAAATATGGAAAATCAGTTGAAAATGACAGTGACAAAAAATGAATCTGGTCTTGAACAATGACTGGTCAGTGACAATAAGGTTTCCTCTATTCACAGGAGTGAGGTTCTTGAACAGTTTTCCAAAATAAGTACAAAGCAATTGAAGGAGATTGAGGGTGGAGTTCTCTCAGTTTGTGAAGGGGATTATATGAGTTCTTACTGCCTGCAGTAACAGAAAACTGGAACAGTGTAGTGGAACCTCATAAAATCTGTTATTCCTASCATTTATCTCCCTTTATTTCCAAAAAAATTTATGTGCATTTTCCCCTTGTCCTCTCCAACGACTCATTATTTTCTTAAAAAACGTCAGGGACTGTTGAAAGACAGTGAAAGATAAAGAAAAGTCCTGCAGGAAATTGCCATTAAAACACACAGCATCGTTTTGCTAATTGTGTAGGCCTGCCTGATTTGAAACTCTGGAGTGATACTCTGGGGCTGTTTCCATTGCAGCACATGAGGTGATTGCATTAGGATTTTTTTCTTGGAGAAGGCCCAGAAAAGGAACTCTAATGGAAAGTCCTGCAATCATGATACCCTTGAGACTCTATTAACAAGCACCATTACATCACTGCTCACTTAAAGCAGGTCAGTCCACCCTTCCTTTTTTTGTAGAGTGCTGTGGGGGTGAGGAGACGYGAGACATACAAACAAACCTGTCTTGTTGGCTGACTGGTTTTTCAGAACCCATAGACATGTGGGTGGGGAGAGTGGGCAATATCACTCTGTATTTCAAAGCAGCAAATATTTTACCACCTGCAGATAAGTAGTTCAGACTGTGGGAGCCATTCAGGGGAAGGGTCTGCACTGAAAAAKTAGTAAGAAACATGACAAAACCAGACTAAATGAGTGTATAAATGGTTCTGTGTGTTACCTTSTAGCAGAAAATCAYGCTTTTTTTGATCTATAATTRYATTAAAGTAAAAAAA